>WNGS01004946.1:16630678-16643929 GCA_020271785.1 Procambarus virginalis
AATCCCATAGTAATGCTGTGGTTAACAGGACAAATTGTTATAGCAGCAGATCTAAGCTAAGAACTCGTTATTGGGCCCAGATTATAACTACCATGTCAGATGCCAGTAATGAAGTGTATCGTTGATTCGAGCTTTGAGAATGATCGCGTTGCAGTAGATAGTTCGATCATTATTTTATGTGATTCATTTTTTCACCTCACTAACACCCCCCCCCCCACCGGGGGCCGGTGGCTGAGCGGACAGCACGCTGGACGCGTGATCCCGTGTCCCGGGTTCAATTCCGGGCGCCGGCGAGAAACAATGGGCAGAGTTCTTTCACCCTAATGCCCCCTGTTACCTAGCATTAAATAGGTACCTGGGAATTAGTCAGCTGTCACGGGCTGCTTCCTGGTGTGTGTGTTGTGGTGTGGAAAAAATAGTAGTTAGCAACAGTTGATTGACAGTTGAGAGGCGGGCCGAAAGATCGGAGCTCAACCCCCGCAAGCACAACTGGGTGAATACAACTAGGTGAATACATAATCCACCATAGCGTCATTTGACCCCCACAGGTAGTCTTGTAACGTTTGTGTAAGGATGGCACCTATAGGCACCTATCTAGTCGTGTCTAGCCAGCTCTGGCAGAGGTCCTCATCAATCAGCACATACAATAAACCATTGCTCTTCACATCAGACATAAACCAAATACCAGCCAGTTAATTTGGGTACCGATATACCAAATTTTTAAGTTGTTAAAGACTTTTTATATCGACAGTGGAACACATTACCCACAAATTTTGCGCTTATTTTTAAATTATGTTTAACTAATACACCAAGACTTGTTGAAGGAGCAGCGGGAGATCCTTCTCAGCCTCCACACCAAGACTTGAGGTTATAGGGGCGGGAGATCTTGCCCCTTCATACAATGTATGAGTTGTAAATATAAAATTACTAAAAGAGTTATGGAGTAAGAAGGAATGGTTGAGGAAATGGTGATAATTCGGCTTATTAGTAGTGCATCCTCGGCTCATTGCTCCTCACGAGTTCTCAAATCTCTTGACGTTCAAGTTCTGCGTCGCGTTCGTTCCCGAAATTGTGGACAGATGCGGCATCCTCGATGTCTTATATCAGTGTTTGACACTTATTGACCAGCAGTGGGGAATCCACCCCAGTCTCCCCAAACATCAGTTCACTATGAGACCATCGCTCCAAAAGATAATATTTGTATTAATTTCACTGATTCCCTTTTAATCTTGGTGGTGGGGGTACGGGCTTGGTCTGTGCCCTTTAGTTTAACTTCCTGTCTGACTGGTCTCATCCAGTAACTCAGTGGAGTGCCAGTTACCTCAGTGCCAAGCCTCTGTCTGTTTCCTGCTTATTGCAAACAATTATTATATCTAAGTCAAATTGACAATGTTACATACAACGTTGGGGTTTTTTCCCCCACTTCGGCTTGGCGTCCATTTATGTTTTCTCGTTTCCTCGTCCCACTAAACATGTATCCGATGTATTACGTGCATTTATGGGGGGCCTGTATCCTCTCACTGACGACACATTCATTATGTGTCTTCCTGTTTATATATACATTGTCGTCTGCATGCTCTTCTTGCAAGATCTAGGATATTATAAGTTGTTATACCGGTATATTAACGAATTTTATGTACCTTTCGTTTATAAACATTTCCTGTGTTTGCCATAACTCGCTGTCTGATCTCGGTGTTAAGTGCCTTAATGAAAGAGTAAGCGGAAACATCGCCACATGAGGGCACGATGCTACTCTTAGCGGGGCATCTTTAGTGATCTCTAGACCAGCTGATGGGCTCTACAAAACAGCGGTAGGCTGGTTCTATCGTGTGTATGTGTGTAGAAAGTCGCCCTTGAAGCCTGAGTGTTTCTCCTGGAGCGGGCAAAAAGCGGGACATCCTGCCCCTCCACCAGTCAGCACAGGCGCTAACAACAGCGATCACCGCCTCTACTCCAGTCCCACCAAACTTTCATTGAGTGCTAATCTTTTTTTGCGAAACTCACACACACTATCCAGAGTCAATAACGTTTTCTCATCAACGACAAAACTCATTTCAAACTAACGATTAAGTGTGAAACTTCCCTTCGTTGTCGATAGGCGCGCGCGAGAGAGAGAGAGGAGCGTCGACTTTCGGAGACTGTCTGAGGGTCGGGGAGGGATGACCGTAGGAGGGGGTGAGGGGCGGCAGGCGAGGGGCGGCGCGGTGGTGTGGCCCTAGTTGGTGCCTGGCCACAGCAGGAGCAGCACCGGAATTTCTCCACCTCTCTTAGCGTTGGGCTGACTCACTCACTCACTCCCGCTACTACTGACACACTTATACTCTCTCTGCCGACTACCAGTTGGGTCTCCCGGCCCTGTGTTGTGACGCAGCTACCTTGTTCACACTACGGCTTTTGACAGCAGTTAAACAGTATATATCGTCCATGGTAATACTCAAGTGACAACCTAATCTAAAGCCGAAGGAAGTCGTGCAGCTTGCGAGGGGCGCGCATGCACATTGATAGTGTGTATTGGTGACGATATTCCGGGAGTAGATATATTAGTACTAGTGAGCAGACACACGAGAAACACATTAGGGGAGGGAAGACGGGCAGTTCCGACTTGCTGACTGGAAGTGTACTAGTGACTGTAGCAACAAGGTGTGTGAGTGGCGGTTGCTGGGAGGGGCGACGGAGCTATCCTGCACGACACTTCCTCCCGTCGTCGGAGCCATATGATGTCAACAACTGCCTTGCCTTGAGTTGCACCTCGCTACAGATCAAGGTAAGTTTCCTACCACCTTCGTCATCTGCAGGTTGTCCAGTGCAACCCGGTCAAGCCCTCACCTAACGCACGTGGATCTCATCGTTGTATGCAACCAAATGTGCGTGTTTGTGTGTGTGCGTGTATCTGTAATGTGCGTGTAGGTAAGTTAGACTAGCGCATGGGCTAGCTTCTTCATTTTCTGCTGTACAATGTAACAATTACACTCAACTTTCATGAATATGTTTTGCTCAAGCTGTGGACTGAGTTGGCCGGTTAGCTTCCAGCTCGCTCTACTCATTCCCAACAGCAGTACTCTTCTAACTCCTTTATCTCTCTCATAATGCGTTTCTAGTTTCCATTTGTGCTTTCTCAATAAATCTTTCCTCATTTAGGAACAGTCTATTCTCGTGTATGTTCTCTGTGTCACTCAGTGTCTTGTACTGTGTGTGTGTGTGTGTGTGTGTGTGTGTGTGTGTGTGTGTGTGTGTGTGTGTGTGTGTGTGTGTGTGTGTGTGTGTTGGAGAGCATGTGTGTGCTGAAGGTAATCCCTGCCGGCAATTTGGATCACTATCAGCGCATGGGCGGGGAGCGTTGAAGTCTCTGTGATTACGAGAGAGTGGACGAGAACTGGCCAGAGTCATGTGTTATTACAAGTGGGTCACACATCTTAGAAAACATAACAACTAGGCCCTATTTCATTACTCCTCCGTCTGTCTGTTTGCTACAACCTTCCCGAATTTTTGCTGCAGTTTCTTCATTGTAGTTCATCTTTAAATTGTTCATTGTGTTTACCTTTCTTTTGCTCCGAGACAGACAGAGAGAGAAATTAAGAGTTTGAGCATGACACCACAAATTTATACAGTGGTCTTTTATGAAACTGGGCTGCAAATGTCACTGTGTGCAGTAATATAACAGCTACAAAATGCAGCTATTTTATTATAGCACAAAGACAATAAAAATGTTACCTTAGTATAAAACAGGATCATCTCACGGAAGAACACCATTGTAGCTTACAAAGAAGACCGTTAAGTTATTGCGAAACAACTTAAAATGTAATTTTAAGTTTAGTGAACGTGAATAAGGAAACTGGTAAATCAAGAGTATTATATTGCGATTTTTTAAATGTATAAAATTTATAATCAGTTATATTGGGAGATTTTGCCTTTTTTTAATATCTTGATCTATCATTTGCAAAAATAATGATTTATTAAGGTGCAAATAAGTCAGTTCGTGCTGCTAAATTTGCTTCCTTAGGAGTTCATTATATTATTACGAATATGACCGTTGTTAATTTATAAGATACGAAAGCTTTCTGAACAAAAGATGTTAGAAACTGAGGAGTTCTCTCTCTAGGGTCATCCATGGGTGTGCTTGCTGGACAGACAGGTTTTATGGGGGTTTGTTTGCTGAAAGTCTTTGTAGTCCATTAATCATGAAAGATATAACCAATTCTTGGAAATCTGTTATTATGGGATTTCATGTATCGCCAATTTTTATTTATAAATTGTTCAGTTTTATCAATCCATTGCAATGCTTTGATCAATTCAAGGCTGTTGCTATAAATAAATACAGATGTGGTTAAGGTATACACTTTACTATTAACATCCTGATAAAGGTCGGAGCAGTTGTTATTATAAAGCAGTCGGGCTATGCTAACAAAGCTAATTTGATAATGATTGTGCCAAGTTTGTAAACCCTTGGAAGGGTTTACATTGGAAGACAAACGTAGCTAAACCTGATATGAAGAATTTTTTCAATTATTCATTATAATGTTCATAATAACCTTTGTTCTGGTGCCTTTCCTGACCTTTTACGTGGTCTTTCTGAGGCATCATTTTCCTGGTCCACTTTGACCAATTTTCACGCTAATGGAATTTTTAACTAAAATTTGGCTAAATATTTGATTCCTCCTTACATACTTTGACTATTAAAAATTATACTTTTTAAATGTTGTTTTGCTTTTGTTATGAACACAACACGGGTCCGAACTGTGACCTTGTTGTGTCTACCTATGACGAGGTCTCCTTCTTGTCAGTATTACAGTGATCGACATTATTGATATTTACGTTAATTATTGGTTCCTCGAAATCGGGTAATGTAATGGGTGGGTTTCCCATGGAAGCGTTGCCCTCCGGAGGTGAAGTGAGCCTCCTTTCACCCAGCGACGGTCGATTGTTTGTGTTTTTGGCAACAATTACACCACAGAGCCCCAGGCCTGTCAGCAATTATCCATCCCGCCTCCTTACCTTCACATTTTTTGCCTCACAGTTTAGTTATATGTCGTCTCTC
This sequence comes from Procambarus virginalis, assembly GCA_020271785.1. NCBI lineage: Eukaryota > Metazoa > Arthropoda > Malacostraca > Decapoda > Cambaridae > Procambarus > Procambarus virginalis. The sequence continues at coordinate 16,635,714 of WNGS01004946.1, forward strand.
TCTCTCTCTCTCTCTCTCTCTCTCTCTCTCTCTCTCTCTCTCTCTCTCTCTCGTCTGGCGCTCTCTCCTGATAGTTCCTTTCCTTCCTTTCTCTCTGATAATACTATTTCTCCCTTCCGTTTTCTTACATTTTGAATTTCCACATGTACAGGTGCAGAGGAAGTCCCTGTTCCTTGTCCTCACCATTGTTTCTTAAACAAGCAGGTGGCAACCTGTCCACTCGTGTTGTGATGGGCTCGTGAGAGGCCTGGTCAGTGCTTGTCGCCCTTGTTAGCGTGCCCCTTCTGGGGCAAGGGTCACCCTCATTAAAATCACTAAATTATCGAGGGAGGGAGGGAGTTATGAGGGGAAAGCGCCAAGTCATTATGACTATATAGCACTTGGAAGAAATCAGGATAAGGATTTGGGATGGGACGCGGGGAAGGAATGGTGCCCAACCACTTGGACGGTCTGGGATTGAACGCCGTCCTGTATGAGCAAGACCGGTATCACTGAGGGTCACCCGCAGACACTGGTTACAAGTAATGACTATAACCTCCACAGGGTTACCATTCTAAAGTGCGCCTTTAAACTCCTTCACAGCAGTTTAAGTATCTGGGGGGAAGGTTGCCTAATGAGTGAATAGCCCTTCGAGTGAAGGAGCACCTCCCTATCACCGATGGGGGAAGAGGGGAAAACGGGGAGGGGGAAAGGGGAGGGGGGGTGTTAGGGCCGGGAACCCCCCCACCGCACCCCCAAAGGGGGGGGGTAAAGGGATACGTCAGGAGCACCAAAATGTCAGTGATTGGGACTGGTGACCTAATTAAATCACCACAGCTGGAGGAGAACCCGCTCCTGTGCCAGGTAAGTCCACTGCGGGCTCTCCATAGCCCGTGCTACTTGCCCCGTTCATGTGCCAGGTAAGTTACGGGCTCACCATAGCCCGTGCTACTTGGAACTTGTTCCGAGTAGCTGAATCTATAACAACAACATGGAGGAGAGGCTGTGTCACCATGCCTGTGTTGATCCTCTATCCCTTCTGGTTGTAGTTTGTCAATAACAAAGTTGGGGATGTAGCAGCTGGCTCTGAGGCGGCGGTCGCAAAGTTTCTGTTTGCCCTTGTTTTTAATTTTAGCTACAAATAACTTACAATCGAAATATGAGTTGCAACAGTGATCATTTGCTACAATTATTTTCTGAAAAATTACGGATGAAATTATATCATATTCTTAATCGGTATGGTAAATTTTTATTTTTGTATGAGGGGAGGCAATGTTTGTTATTTAGGTCATAAGTTTAAGGGCGGAGAGGCGCCCTTGCGAGTAGTCTTCAAGACCTCATATATATATCAAATGTTAAACCTGAATAGTATACAGGCCTCATGCAGGCGACGAGTCACAATAACGTGGCTGAAGTATGTTGACCAGACCACACACTAGAAGGTGAAGGGACGATGACGTTTCGGTCCGTCCTGGACCATTCTCAAGTCGATTGTGATGAGGAATGTTGTTGCTGTTGTTATAGATTCAGCTACTTGGGACAAGTTCCAAGTAGCACGGGCTATGGTGAGCCCGTAACTTACCTGGCACAGGAGCGGGGCAAGTAGCACGGGCTATGGTGAACCCGTAGTGGACTTATCTGGCACAGGACCGGTGCTGTGTGTGATGAGGAAGATTGATGATGATAAAGATTAAGCCACCCAAGAGATAGCACGGGCATGAATAGCCCGTAAGTGATGGCCCTTTTGAGCCATTACCAGTATCAATAGATGATACTGGAGATCTGTGGAGGTGCAACTGCACCCTGCGTGACGGGAGATGACTCCCGGACCAAATGGTGACCAAATAATCGTGATGAGGAAGTAGAGACAGGCAATAAATAGGCAAGAGAGAGCTGAGGAGCAAAGTAAGGTGAAGTAGTAGGGATAGTAATAATAATAAGAGCTACAGAGGGCCTATTGGCCCATACGAGGCAGCTCCTATTATAACCACCGAATGAGAAGGACATAGGAATAAGAAGAGGATAGCAAGGGAGCGTAGGAGAAGACAATGAACAACGTCGTCGTCCCTTCACCTTCTAGTGTGTGGTCTGGTCAATATACAGGCCTCAGGTTAAATACTTGAAAGTTCCAAATGCCCTTGATGGGATTAGAACCCTCGCCAGCGTGTTGCAAAGCCGAGTGCTGAACCGCTATACCACCCACTACAAAAGCATGGGAGAGCCTTCATGAACTCATTCAACCCCCATGCCCGAGTGCATTCGGGTTATGTGGTCAAGTATTTCATTAAGCTCATAAGTATTGTGTTGATGCTTTCCTCCCGCTCTGTTAGTCTGCTGTCTTGCTTCAGCGAATAGGGTCTGTGTCCTCACTGTGTCCTCACTGTGTCCTCACTGTGTCCTCACTGCGTCCTCACTGTGTCCTCACTGTGTCCTCACTGTGTCCTCTCTGTGTCCTCTCTGCGTCCCCACTGTGTCCTCACTGTGTCCTCACTGTGTCTCACATGTGTCCAGACCGTAGTCCCAGCAGTGCCTCGGTGGGGCTCTTGGTAGGCTCGCCGGAGACGCTGCACAGTACCTCGCCGGAGACGCTGCACAGTACCTCGCCGGAGACGCTGCACAGTACCTCGCATGAAACACTTCTCTCAGTACACCAACGCCCTTCCTCCTGCACATAGTTTATATCTGTACAGAGTTTATTGTTCCCCTCATCATGTATGCTGCTCCCTGGGGCGGCGGTGGTTGTTGCTCTTCCACCGCCCCTGCACGCCACGAGTGTACACGCCACACTTCCGCCATCTGGAGGTTATTTGCCCGGCTCTCAAGAAAAATTTGGGAGCTGAGAACTACTTAAGTGAGGCGGGAGTGTTGTGTGTGTGTGTGGGGCGGGGTGACGGTGCTTGGTGGTGTCTGGTGGCAGTGGACACCGCCTCTCCTCCGCACTGACCACTAAACTTTTCAAGGGTGTCTTCCACTACTGCAGCTGACCACCTCCTGCAGGAGGCACCAACACTCTCAGACACGCTTCTGGCGGCCTTGTGGATACTTATGCTCGTCGCAGTCATCAGGAGGATCTTTGTTACAATGTTACTTCACCTTTGTTTGAGGTGATGATATCTGTGTCTTTGCAAGATATGTTGCAATGATGTACTGCTGGTAGAGTAGTGATGACGTGAGTGGCGAAGGCCTCCAGGCTGCATCGGCTCAAGGTCACATCATGACAGTACTGGCGCAGTCCTGTGTCGGCGACCTGTCACTGCCCAACACAAGGGTTGTAACACTTGTCACACCAGGTGAAGGTCAGGAACACCTGTTCTCCATCCCTCCTCCTTCCCTTCCTCCATCTCACCCTCCTTGTCGCCATCCTTGCCTCACTTCCTCACTCCCTACCGCCTTGCCTCACTCCCTACCTCCTTGCCTCACTCCCTACCTCCTTGCCTCACTCCCTACCTCGTTGCCTCAATCCCTACCTCCTTGCCTCAATCCCTACCTCGTTGCCTCACTCCCTACCTCGTTGCCTCAATCCCTACCTCGTTGCCTCACTCCCTACCTCGTTGCCTCAATCCCTACCTCCTTGCCTCAATCCCTACCTCGTTGCCTCACTCCCTACCTCGTTGCCTCAATCCCTACCTCCTTGCCTCACTCCCTACCTCGTTGCCTCAATCCCTACCTCCTTGCCTCAATCCCTAGCTCACTAACAATTTGTCTAACTTCCCTCCCTCCCTCCTTCTCACCCATCCCTAAATAACATCTAATATTTTCCTTATAACACCATACATGCGTTTTTGCTTCGTGCTCCTATAACCCCACCCATTCATTAGTTGGTGCTCACAACCCGAGCAAGCACCCGCCCCGTGCCCTGCCCCAGACGCCAGGTACCAGCCACAGGCCTCACCACCACCACCAGGCTGCTGCTCGCACCACCAAACCAAAGGAATGCGCCTTACAACTTTCGTCTCCACGCGCGCGAGTGTGGAACAGCGCGCGCCATGCCGGGCAAATTCCTGCCGTGGGTGTACACCGGGAAATTAGTACCTGCCACGGACTCACGTCTCCCCTCCTTGCTGTAATAATCTCCAGGTGCGGGATGAACGATACGAGAGTTGCATGGATGTGATAGTGTCATACGTACACGTTTGGCAGTTTGCTGAGGTAATGTAATTAGCATGCGGGGCCACGTTAAAGCTCAATTTTTTATGCATGGCAGGTTTCCCGTGAACCCGGTTGCTGGTTTCTCCTGACGGGGAGTACAGGTGAGATACAGGGTGACATGTGAGGCTGACGACAGTGTTACCAGAAGGGTGGATACATCACAAGTTCCCCCCCCCCCTTAGTACTGCTGTATCTGTTGTTGTTGCTACGTCTCCTGGTGCTGCTCCTATTGCAGCTTGATCTGCAATAGCCACGCTTCTCCACCCACCCCCCCCCTCACTTTTGTGCTTACCGGCGCATGTTTGTAGTGACGATGTTGTAGTAGTTGTTTCTGCGTAGTTGTATCAGTGCACGGGTTGTTAAAGGTGGTGCCGATATACAAGTTGTGTTACGGTGAACTGGTTCATAGGTAAGGTACACAAGTGATAGAGAGAAGTAGAGAGAGAGAGAGAGAGAGAGAGAGAGAGAGAGAGAGAGAGACAGAGAGAGAGAGAGAGAGAGAGAGAGAGAGAGACAGAGAGACAGAGACAGAGACAGACAGAGAGAGAGAGAGAGAGAGAGAGAGAGAGAGAGAGAGAGAACGCAAGCAATCAAGCAAGCTGGCTAGCAATACCGCCAAGAAATCTGCAGGGCCAAGTTCTCATGTAGGGGGGAGGGGGGAGGGGGCCCATCACCTCCCCGACCAGGTTATGTCTGGGCGACGTCTCTGCAGACACTGTAGAGCCTCGTGTTAGACACTGTAGAGCCTCGTGTTAGACACTGTAGAGCCTCGTGTTAGACACTGTAGAGCCTCGTGTTAGACACTGTAGAGCCTCGTATAGAACACTACAGAGCCTCGTGTTAGACACTACAGAGCCTCGTATAGAACACTACAGAGCCTCGTATAGAACACTACAGAGCCTCGTAATAGAACACTACAGAGCCTCGTAATAGAACACTACAGAGCCTCGTATAGAACACTACAGAGCCTCGTAATAGAACACTACAGAGCCTCGTATAGAACACTACAGAGCCTCGTAATAGAACACTACAGAGCCTCGTAATAGAACACTACAGAGCCTCGTAATATAGCACTACAGAGCCTCGTATAGAACACTACAGAGCCTCGTAATAGAACACTACAGAGCCTCGTATAGAACACTACAGAGCCTCGTAATAGAACACTACAGAGCCTCGTATAGAACACTACAGAGCCTCGTAATAGAACACTACAGAGCCTCGTATAGAACACTACAGAGCCTCGTAATAGAACACTACAGAGCCTCGTATAGAACACTACAGAGCCTCGTATAGAACACTACAGAGCCTCGTGTTGAACTCTCTTCACCCGTGATCACTTCCTGGACAATTATGGCGTCACCTTAACCCACATTAAGAATCCTGAACATCACCACAACTCCTTTAGAAACGAGGAAAATGAATTCCATCTTCTTAATTCCGAAGACATTTTCGAAGAAGAGACATTTTCTTGTCTCCTCTATTAATAGCCATAAGGATGCTCCTTACGACGTTACGGTGTCTTTAATTTCACGACAAGAGAACATAATTGCAGTTGAGGGATGAACAACCCAGCGGGTTTTCTTCCTATTGGGGAGTGTTGTACATGCTGCTATTGCGGTGTGTCCACTCACAGGATGACTGGCACTGCCCAATACTGTCACTATGGCGGTGTGTCCACTCACAGGATGAGTGACGCTGCCCAATACTGTCACTATGGCGGTGTGTCCACTCACAAGATGAGTGGCGCTGCCCAATACTGTCACTATGGCGGTGTGACCACTCACAAGATGAGTGGCGCTGCCCAATACTGTCACTATGGCGGTGTGTCCACTCACAAGATGAGTGGCGCTGCCCAATACTGTCACTATGGCGGTGTGTCCACTCACAAGATGAGTGGCGCTGCCCAATACTGTCACTATGGCGGTGTGACCACTCACAAGATGAGTGGCGCTGCCCAATACTGTCACTATGGCGGTGTGTCCACTCACAAGATGAGTGGCGCTGCCCAATACTGTCACTATGGCGGTGTGACCACTCACAAGATGAGTGGTGCTGCCCAATAAACTTGTCCCTCGGGGGCAAAAAAAAAAAGGGCAGTAGCACCCTTCCTGAGGCGCCTCTGGCTGGGTAGAGCCAAGGCGACCAGCTCTAACACATGTTTAGTTACTCCACATTAACACAGTTTCCACAGGTATCTTTTAAGTAATCATCAACAAATGAACGCCAACCCCCAAAAAAGCGAGATTTTTTTGTTTTGTCCTTTTTTTTTTGTCATTTGACGAGATTGAGGATTGTGGACCCATTGAGCCTCGTCTCCCTCGGGGCTCAGTGGGTCCACACACACACACACACGTGGTGCTGGCGACACACTAGAGAGAGAGTCGAGTGTGTGTGTGTGTGTGTGTGGGGACAGCTGGGCTCCCTCGTGAAGCTGCAGCCTCTCTTCCCCGCCCTCTGAGAAAGTCCTCCTGTGCTTTGTCAGGTGGTTCTTATACGGCATTCACTACTTGTGGGAGTCATCCAGTTATTAGCGTTGCTGTTAGTGGAAAGTGAATGAAGGTGGTGGTTGTCATGGTTGTGGTGATGGTTGTAGTGGTTGTTGTAGTGGTTGTGGTGATTACATGATACGCTTATCATGTAATTAAGTCCCCTCATTGGCTATAAGACTCAGTCTCACATATAAACCTTAACAAGGAGGCAGGTGGAACCCTGTACACCACTAACGTCAGACCACAATTAGAGTTTGCCGCCCTATTCTGGGGTAACAATTTAAAACAGTTGAGCGTGACCAGGAACTGGAGCTCAGTGCGGCAGGCACAGACACGTGAGTACACACGAGCAGCAGTACCTGGTGAAACACTGAGATTACTGTGATGGAGGGTGTCCCAGGTGTGGCACCTCTCGTGTACGCAGGCGGGTGTGGCACCTCTCGTGTACACAGGTGTGTGTGGCACCACTCCTGTACACAGGTGGGTGTGGCACCTCTCGTGTACACAGGTGTGTGTGGCACCACTCCTGTACACAGGTGGGTGTGGCACCTCTCCTGTACACAGGTGGGTGTGGCACCTCTCCTGTACACAGGTGGGTGTGGCACCTCTCGTGTACACAGGTGTGTGTGGCACCACTCCTGTACACAGGTGGGTGTGGCACCTCTCCTGTACACAGGTGGGTGTGGCACCACTCCTGTACACAGGAGGGTGTGGCACCACTCCTGTACACAGGTGGGTGTGGCACCACTCCTGTACACAGGTGGGTGTGGCACCTCTCCTGTACACAGGTGGGTGTGGCACCACTCCTGTACACAGGTGGGTGTGGCACCACTCCTGTACACAGGTGGGTGTGGCACCTCTCCTGTACACAGGTGGGTGTGGCACCACTCCTGTACACAGGTGGGTGTGGCACCACTCCTGTACACAGGTGGGTGTGGCACCTCTCCTGTACTCCAGGTTAATTACGCCTTCTCAAAGAGATGAAAATATTTATTGTTTCCTGAGAGTGGAAATAAATGGAAATCCTTGAGAGTAAATGCTAGTGAGAGCAAGCGACTGAAAGGAAGTGAGAGTAACTAAGAGGAAGGGAGAGTGGTTGAGAGAGAGAGAGAGAGAGAGAGAGAGAGAGAGAGAGAGAGAGAGAGAGAGAGAGAGAGAGAGAGAGAGTGAAGAAGGTGAAAGTGACTAAGTGCAAGTGAGTGATTAACAGCAAGTGAGAGTGACTGATAACAAGTGAGAGTGGGAACTGATAACAAGTGAGAGTGACTGATAACAAGTGAGAGTGGGAACTGATAACAAGTGAGAGTGACTGATAACAAGTGAGAGGTGTTTTTAAGTTGTCTAGAAAGAAGACTGAAGGCTTTACCAGCATGTAGAACATGTTAGCCAAGGTAATTTGTTTTGTAAATCGGTTAAGACTTGAGTACAGTGCTAACTGTACTCAAGAGCCGGAGATTATACAAGGCAAGACTGATATATATGGTAATAGTATTAGGTTGAATTAATACCAGAGCGAGACATAAGAGAAAACGGGAGTCCGGGTGGTAAACAGTAGCTTTGAATTGTAAATTTTCTTTTATGAATCTGATAATTATGTTA
>WNGS01004946.1:16654838-16672979 GCA_020271785.1 Procambarus virginalis
AGAGAGCTGGCCTCATTTCAGTTCTTAATTTTTTAATTTGTGGAGTTACCATTTTTTGTTCAATACTGCATCAAATGTGCACATGAAAGTATTTCTACCTCAGATATTTGAAGTTAGACTTGAAACTGTGCTTTATGTATGAATCTAGTGTGGAGCCTTACAACACTGCAAGTCTTGGCTATTTGATCTGTGCTGTTGATGTGATCAACAACACAGCACAGATATTTAACTGACTATAAGAGAGCTGTCTTAAAGTGTTGTAAAGAAGGTGCTCACACCCATGCACTCACAAAGAGTGCTGGGGAGACAGGACACCACGAGCGTAGCTCTCATCCTGTAACTACACTTAGGTAATTACAGGTAATTATCACTACAGTATGTCAACATATTTTTATCACATTAGTTGAGATTGGATGTAGGGTACAATTATTGTAGATCGAGCAAACTTCCATTATTAAGTACTCTGACGAGCTTGTGTGTGACCACATTTGTTACATACATTGTGATTATTTTGATTGTAGTCGTTATTGCAATATTATGGAAAAAATATGTAATATATCTATTTTGTTTAAATTTTCTTGTTAAGGTAATGAATACTGCATTGGTATATACTACTCTGTAAAACTGAAGTAGTGTTAAGAATGAGACACAGAAGAATGTTCCATTTGACGTTGTAGTTACGGTGGTTTGTGTTATATAAAATACCCCGGGCTGTGAGCTGATGGACTTTGTCGCAGTATAATCTCCCGTCCACAATATGTTCACTTGCTAGATGCGTTTCATTTTGACGTAATTAATGTAAAAGTAGTTTAGAGTACAAAGTTCTTGTAATAGGTGAAAACATGATTGCTCAGTTTCAATAGAAGGGCATAAAGTTGGCTCTATATTTGAATATGTGGTATATATTAAGAATTTGGTATGTCATAAACTGTTGAAATTTAAATAAATCTACATGAACCCAGATCTACCTTACATATCGAGTTACAGTATCATCAAGGCTAAATTGTAAAATTGAAAATGTTAGGCTTAACATATTCCAGACCATCTTAATAAGATGGTCTGGAATAAAATGCTGTTCCATATTTTTATACGTACAGGGAGTAGAAAAGCTGACCACTGTTTCTCCCATAGAAGCACTACTTTGGGGAAAGTTAAGAGGTTTCTTCTTTTCCAACTGTTGGCTCTGTTGTCTGGCTACTCTCTGCGGCACCATCTGCTGGCAGTGTATATCTTCTCAACTTTTAAGTTGTTCTTGTGATTGATGTTTCCCAGGTCTTTTGCTTTATTCACTTGTGACCTCCTTTCTAGCATTCCTCTTTCTCCTTTGATTTTTTAACACTTTAGTATACTTCAACTTTTGTGAACGTCACCTCACTCACGTGATTGCCTAACCAGTGGAACATTGTTTAACCCTGCATTAGTACGTTGAAGTTTTTCAAAATCCCAAACAAATCATCCGCCAAACAAAAGAAAAAGGTTACTGTTTTCAGTAGTGTGCATCGTAATGACAAATTAATGCAGGGAATCACAAGATAGTGGAATATCAGCATAAATCTTCATTTAATTACATAGACAACTAAAAAGTCATTTTTTTCTGGGCTGAGCAAACTTCCCAGGGTGCTCATGTAGGGTTAAATGGCCATGACTTCACACGAATACAATATATCCCTTGAAAACATTTTAACATGTAATATTAAGATACATATTGCTATACTGTATGTTAATATAATGTCAAATTAATACTAAGAAATCAGTAACATTAGATAAAAAGCAACTCTGGCTGTTGCATGTAGATTGTCATCCTGTTTTCACCTAAAATAACTAAAAAGCTCAGGTGTGAAATATTGGCATTTTTGATAAGCTTAACTATTGCACAATGATCAACTCCCGACCCCTGGGGTTATGGACACGAGTTTGAGTAGAATAATTTGGCTCAAGAATTAAACATAAAGAATACTGATCATGATTCTTTTGTCACTGATGCTCAATAACTTATCAATGTACTGTGATTGCGCTGATTATTTATTCTTGTAAGACTGTTGCTCATTAGTAGCACTTGCTATGCTTTCTGCTGTTTTTAAGAGGTTAATATTGCAATGTGTTATTGTATATAGTTTTTTTTTTTAACGGGGACAGTCAACTCGTACATCTGTAGATAAAAGAAGTGACGATGTTTCGGTCTGTCCTGTACCATTATTCAGTCCAGACAATATTTAGCAGTGATAAAACTTTTTGAAGTCTTCCTTTTGTGTAAAATAATTATATGAAATTGTTCAATGTATAGCTGAAGTAAATGCGGTGTAAATAATGTTAGTGTTAAGTGTTGTGTACAGTCTTCTTACTGAATAAAGATGAGATTACTTGTTACAGTATAACTACATAACACTGTTCTCTCTGCTGGTATGGATGAATGTTGAGGGCCTTACTGGAGTTGTAAAAGAATTGTAATAATTATTATATGCAACAATTATTATTATAATTATTATAATAAGTTATAATAATTGTTATAATAATAATAATTGTTGTATTTAATTATTATCACTCTTCCTTCTGCTTGGTCTTGAAGGAGGCCGGCCTCGGGTGAAAGGGGTCTGTGCGATTTCTGTCTGGAACCCGTAGGTGCGGGACCGGGACATCCACCTCCCGAGGGTCGTGTGGCCCAGGCTCTGCTTCAGGAGGCTGGGGTCGTTCTTGCCCATGATGAGGTGGTTCTTCTCCAGTCACGACCACGGTGGTCTCCAGGTTTGGAGTCCCTGTGCCTTCTTTCACCAACTTCGAGGTTTACCCTGGAAGTCGCAGTTCCTGCGACGGCGCTGGAACCAATTGTATTGGCGTTTGCCTTTCCATTGGAGACTTTCAGCGCTGTGGAGAGGAGGGACCTGCTGCCTGGGTAACAGCTTCTCCATATCAACCTACCCTGGCTTTGCGCCCTGGTGAGGCCACTCCAGACCGACAACCAGAGTGCAACACCATAATCTCCTAAGACAGATGAATGCCTACTATATACATTGATTTCACCATGAATACATATTTTTGTTGTTCATATGATTGATATGAAACAAAATCAGGATCCCTACAGTGCTTGACCTTTAACCAACAACACCGTCTCTTCTTCCAGCCTTTTAATGTTTCACCACCAGTTCATGCTCCTTTATTTATGTCTTACATATGATTGCTTCTACTGATGCTTTATTAACAGTCCAAATTTTGTAATCGCAATGCATGTAACAGTGTCAGCACAACATGACTGGGCCAGTCTCTCAACATCAGCCTCAGACCAGGAATATTTTTATAATGAAATTTTCTTAACCCTTAACCTGACAATGTGATACATTTGTAAACATTAACAAATGGCAGGTATCTTTTCTTAGGTCTATTTACATTTAATATTCAGTACACATTTATCTTAATTGAAGTGAAAGTTTGGTATAGTAAGAGGCAGAGTGATCAAGAGTACATGCAGTGGAAATTATGTTTTTGAGAAAAGCAGCTGGTGTACTTATGTGGTATGAGTATAGCAATGAGGAAGTATATAGGGGGTTGTTGCATGAGTTAAAAGGTGAGGGAATGAAATGTGGAATGGGTGAAATGAAATTTACTGATGGGACACATAAGAATGCCCGAGGAGTGTTTAATGGGAAGTGCATACAAGTGTAAAATTAAGGGATCCTGTGATACAGAAAAATTACCAACATCTTGGAAAGGAAAAGTAGAATAATATAGAAAGAAATGATGGGGATGGGGTTTTGAGAGTTTGAAAGAGTGAAAGGTTTGTGTGATGATAGGGCCTTCTGGAGAAACTACTGCTGTGACTGTCACTTAATGGGGTGCTCCCTGGAGGAAGTATATTGTATTTTGATTTTAAGTAGCAGTACCATGTGATGTATGACCATAGATCTCTTAATTGGATATATTAATAGATTTCTAGGTATACCAATTACACTAAGTTAGATTGATGCCATTCTCATAGTGCATACAATACTGACTGATGTTTGCTGAACTGTTTGGTTTCTAGTTCATGGGTACTGTGCTCTACCAGTCCAATGATAGGCTACTCTGCTCTTTGAATTCTGGCCCATATGGTATTGTGCTATTTGGACACCGGCATATAGTGACCTGCATTATTTCAATACAGGTTAATGTAATTAAATATTGAAATTGAAATTCTTTATTTAGCTTAACTTATGTCACACTGTACAATTTTATCAGTTGAGTAAGAGACATGATTCTAATTAACTATTAAAATTGGAAAAAGAAGAGAATAAGATTTTGGTATTAGTAGTGTCCTATGATGCAGAGCCTATAATAGTAAGTACTAAATATTATTAATCAAACATTAGCAATAAATATGATATTGTATTTCTTGGGAAAACGAGCTACAGGTATATATTAATTGTAATATTACTTATTACTTGCATGTTGTCTTGCTTACAAGGTGGACAGAACCCATCAGGTCAAAGCAAGTCATTAGTGTCTCTTGGGCACTTACATAAGCCTGGTTGGGGTGGACAGTATACTTATCAAGTAACATCAACAGATTTACAACTATGCCCATTAGGCTCGGAGAGACCTTGCCGTTATTGATCTGTTCCGAGGCTTTTATATACTCTGCCCAATATTTATTCATTTGCACTTGAGTTTTAGGTGCATCGTAGAGCTGAACACCCGCCTCAGTCATGGCATCTGTTGTACATACCAAGTCACAGATCCTGCAAGTGAACCCACTGAGTGCTTGGCAGCATGAGGGACATCTCATACTTGGCTTCATCGGCAACTCGTGGAAGAGTGGCCAATCTGCTTGACAGGCAGCACAACTACAACAGAAGAAATAATGTTGCTGAAGTGCTGCACGTCTGTCTGTGCGCCTGTGACTGACGTATCGCTCTCCATAGCTGTCTGTGATCTCTGCTCCTTGTGGAATGATACTTACACTGTACAAGAACTTGGTGCTACCTAGGGAGGTGGTCAGGGTATTGGGGACGCATGAATGGTTTACCAGGCTAAGAGCAGAGTACACTGACCAACCCACTTCTTGTCCTCGATTCTTCCCAATGTTGCCTTCCTCTTCCCCATTACTAACTACGATTTCTTTAGTGCCATGGACATTGCACTCCAGACCCAAGATGAGGCGCATTATTTGCCCGCCCACTAATACAATATCCTCTTGGGTGACTGTAACTGGATGGCCGTTTTGGTCTTTCAAGAAAGTGGGGCATTGTTCTATAAGGATGTGTGTTAAAACACATGCAACAGCAGCTGCTTCTTGTAGCTGACACTCTGGACGGGCTGTGGTGTGTCCTTCCAAATGGTATAAGGTACGATAATCGTGTGCAACTTGCATCATAGGTCGTGTGCCTCTTCCACAACCTTCGTGTTGGATGGTGGCCAATGTGTTGCGAAGGTCGGTGAGAGTAGTGGAGGCAAGAATCCTGTGAGCAAGAGCTGCAGCAGGGTCCAGCTGCAGGGCCACCAGGACTGCGAGAACTCTACATTCTGCACCATGGCCACCATCAACACCAGCATGCAGACAGTCATCACTGCAGAATACTACCTGTAATGTAAATGTTCTAGAATTTATTCAAAGCATCACATCACTGTTGGAACTAATTCACATTTCTTTGTTTAGAATAGAAAGATAACATAATGTATGAATGAATTTCTAGTATATTTGGCAAGAAATAGCAAGCTATGATCTAAGCGGCCCAGATTTTCACATGTAAACCATAGAATGTTACACAAGAAGCGAGAAATTGGATCATGTCTATCAGAAATGGGACTGGAAAAGATGAAAGCAAAAGGATACATACCAGAGAGCAGGAGGGGCATGGGAGTGGGACTGGGCAGCGACGCAGACAGTGAGAACAGTGAGACCTGAGAGTACTGTCCAGCTTGACCACGGCCGCCAGGGCCTCTTCTACCACAAGCACCTCGCCTGCAATGATTCATCACTTGCAATAACACTTACTCTCGTGCAGTAGTAAACAAACTTTCACAACAAGATTTCTGAAACAAGATTAAAACTTTAGAAATATTGTATGTATATTAAGAAATGCGTTTGTAAAATCCATGGATGAAGTGCATGGTGATACTTCAGCCCATTGCTGGATCTCTCCAATCAATACGTCAAACAATCGAGGGANGAAGCCTCTGCGGCATAGTGCTGGGAATGAGGCTTCAGAGTAGTATAGTTGCCCCACAGCGCATGAGAGCTGTAGTGGCCAACAGCTACAAGAGATTGGAGGTAAGCTAACAGTGGTGTGGAATTGTATTTTCTAATATTTTGTACATGAAAAACCATTGCTTTGTTCAAATAAAAAGAATTAATGTATGGTAACCATTGCTGTGTGTGGTGAATGTACAGTATTCCGAAAGGCTCATGCAGAGCAAAGCCATGCAAAATGTCCTTTATATCCAGAAAAATATGGTTACTTTCATGAGACTGCCAGAAGTTCACATGCTGAGCTAGACATTCTGCCACTCCCATAAGTTTATCTTCCTGAGTGCCTATAAAGCCTGTGAATTGCAGTTAGGCAATCTTAAATACAGGCATCTTTGGCATTTTGCACTCTGTATTGTTATGTAAGGTGCATTACTTGGAAAGAACTAAAGACAAACTATATGGTCAGAATTATTACCCATAAAATATACAGTCAGAATTATTACCCATAAATATACAGAGTTATTACCCACAAACTATACTTGTGGATAATAAGGATTAACTTCCATTAACTGGACATGCTTTGGTTAATGGGGGTAGTGTATTGAAAATATTCCTGTCTGGCTAATCAGAGAATCTGGCAAAGTTGTTGGATATTTTTTATTTTATGTTTATTATGAAAAACAATATGCACTTTTGAAAACAATACCTGTATTATAGTATTTAATACTGTTGATTTTGTCGTACAATTATTTTTAGTGGAATTCCTGTGCAATTTTTAAATTGTATTATTATTTATTTTTTGTCCAGCAGTGACATACATATACTTTATTTCTCAGTACAATGTCAAAGTGAAGATGGCCACTTGATTGTTGGTAAATTTTAATATGCAGAAGATTGTTTTGAGAATTTTGGAAGGTGTCAGTGTGTCACAGGAAGAGGCTACCTCAGCTTGGACTAAGATATACATCTCCACTAAGCTCCCCACCCTTTGTTTATAGGAACAAGACACTTTAAAAAGGTTTTTATCATTCTGGGTCATAAAACTGCTTAAAGCGTGTTGCACTATCAGTGTCCTGGGTGGGTCCAGTGTAAAGGCTTAAGGCCTAGGTGTCCCAGAATGAAGTGCTTTATGCAACAAAATGCTCTATTTATTAATGAAAGCTCATTTACAAGTTCACTCATTAATTCCTTAATTCTATATTTTAGGCCATTGGAGTAGTAGAAGATGTCATTGCACCAAGAATTGTGGAGCCACACCAAGTGTTAATTCAAGTGAAGGCTGCTGGAATTGATTACCTGGACATTAAGGTGGCCGAAGGATATGGCCGTGTATTGAGACGACAGTTAAATAAATATAATCCAGTAAGTTTAGTATAATAAATTGATTATAAAGTCCTAGCAAATAAGAACTGATCAACATGAAGTAACTATTCTCAGTTTTCCAAAATGGGTCAGCAGTGGCCATCATATTGAAAATAGTAAGAAATCTGGATAGAATATCGGCTCATAATATAGATCAAAACTAAATACTGTACCTGTATTCATAACATTAATTTAAAGCACCACCAAAGCATATTGATAATGAACGTTTGGGTGGTTGATGCTGGTTGTCAGCCAGGAGCTTTCCTTGCATTTAACCATTTGGATTATGGACCTGTGGCTGCCAGGTATGTTAGTTTCATATAAATATTGTATAATACAGTACTTTAAAGGGAAGGTAGATATAATGTAGATTATAGATCATATATGTTTATATGGAGGAATTTAAAAAAAAATGGGTGATATTAACTGGCAGACAACTGGCATTGTGGTGGTAAATGTCTTAACGAGCACCATAAAATCACCTATCTTTGTCAGTTAATATCTCGGTATGTGTTGCACCTACATGCCAAATTGTTGCGATATTTTATAAATGTTTTCATACATTTATAAACGTACATTTTAATTCGTACTGTTGGCTTTTCCTAAAAGTTAATAATATTTTCTTCTCTATGAGGAAAACATCAATATCATTCTTAAGCAGCTGAGGACTGACAACTTAACCACTAAACAGGTACTTTATTTTTTCTTTTAGAATGTGGATGGCGAGTTCCCAGTTGTTTTGGGGCGAGACTGTTCTGGAGTGGTGGTGGTTGTTGGCAAGGCAGTCACACGTGTGGAACAAGGAGAAGAGGTAAACCAATAAAGTCGGTTTGCTAACATTCCTGAGCAAAGAGTCCTTGGATGGTTCCTGAACCAGAGTCTATATGATCTAAACAAGACTCATATTACCCACCTGGCTGTTGTCAACCGTGTTTCCCATCATGAAAATAAACTTTTAAAGTAGAGTCACATAGTTAGGGGAGGTTGACAGTGGCGAGTGTAGGATATTACTCGATGTATCGTAATATAAGTGAAATTATATTGTTTGTTTACACTGCAGAACCTGAATTTCACACTAAAATTGGTTGTAGAAAAGTTGTATATACACAGTATAGAATGTCCTAACAAATTTAGTAATTTAATATTATAGTACTCATTTGTAATATACAGTACAGTATCTAATTATATATATAATAAAAATATATAAATAAATAAAATTACAGTATAAATTAAGACTGGCTATTAATGAACTGATAACACTGCGTCTGTGTGTAGGTGTGGCTGGCAGTTCCATTTTATCATCCGGGAACTCTGAGCGAATATGTGGTAGTGTCGGAGGAACTGGTAGCCCCCAAGCCATCGCAATTGACTCATGAAGGTGCTGCTGCTCTACCCTACAGCATCATGATAGCTTGGGATGCTCTGGTAACACAAGGACGACTTGGCCCAGACTCTACTACTGGCAAGAGGTCAGACTCTCATCAGCTCTAGTATATTTTATGCTGAGGTCACTAGGTATTTAAAGTGTATAAAACCTTTAAAAAATTAAACATGAAAATTATAATGTAAATTATATTATAATATTAATCTGTATATGTATATAAACTCCCCTCCCCCCCCCATTCCTGTTATACTTATGGGCAATGGTTCCAGATTGTGTGTATGATATGTGTGCATATTAAGTGTATATAAGTAAATACAGTACACTTTAATACAGCTCATTTTAACCTTGCAGAGTTTTGGTTCATGCAGCTGTTTCCGGGGTTGGAGTAGTTGCAATACAGTTGGTGCGTGCGTGGGGGGGAAGTGTCACCACGACGGTGTCCTCACGAGCAGCACCCCTGGCACACCTGCTGGGTGCTGATGATGTCATCACTTACGATAACTCAAATTTTGATAAGGAGCTCATGCTGAGAGAAAAGTATGTTGTTTAAAAATCTTTGAGCATTTATAATAATTGTTTGCTAGTGGTTGTGAACTGATGTTTAGACTAATTTTATCTTGTCAGTGTATGAAGTGCTTATCTATCACGACCCCTCCATGACATTGTGCCTTCACCTGAACACAAATATTTCTGAGGAATGTATAATGTTTTGCATTTATGTGTGAGATACTTCATGAATGTTCTAACTTTTATTAGTCTGTCTTGATTGTCTTTGGGAATGACATTATTGTTACGAGTATGAAAATACTTTGCAATCAATTCATATCATCTAGTCATAACAGTATTGAAAGAAGGTACATGCCATAATTTACCTGTTTGTCAATACATTTCCATTCTTGGCATCTTCACAATACCCATCAACATGTCAGTCAAATATCTGGCAAGCTCTTTTACACTCACTTTATCCCACTTATTGTTTGTGTTGTTAGAAGCATTGGATATGCTTTGTGTATATCCAATGCTGGCAAGCTCTTTTACACTCACTTTATCCCACTTATTGTTTGTGTTGTTAGAAGCATTGGATATGCTTTGTGTAGCATACAAGTCTTCTTATACCATAAATTTCTGCAAATCTTGCATAATTAATAACTAAAAATCCCAGAGGAGTGCTTGGTACTGGTACAGTCAAACCTGGTGTACCAGTAAACCTGTCTACAAATGGTGCAGTGTTGTCAGTAGCCAGGCTTCACCAGAACTGGTGCGTAGGGTACATGGGGTATGTGCGGTACGAGTTTTAATAGGCCTGCATGGGTGGCGGTATAAACATAACCATCATTACTCCCCTCACTTTCAATATTTCACCCTCACCTGCTGTTTCAGTTTCAACCACCTCACTATCTACATCACTGTCACTTTTGGCACTTTCAAGAGCATGATCAGAAAATTCTTCAACAAAAGCCTGGAATTTTTATTGGTGTGAGCTTCACTTTGCTGTACTTTTGGCGAACACTACTTAGCTTCTCCCTCAGATGTGTTTCTTTCCCTGCTTTCGTCCTGGAATGGCTCTGTTCTTGATCACTATCCATCTTGGAGTAAATGTAGTGTGTTTATAAGGACAGTAACAAATATAGCTGAGGAAAAATAGCCAGAACGGGCACACATTTTGGACATGAGAGGAGCCTGCAGCGATCATGAGCATAGACACAATAATAATGGGCCTACCGCATGGGAGGCAGTGCCGTGATGCCACATGGGCCATCACAGAAAATGGGAAGACGTTGGCGCACATTTTAAAACATGTCCCCTAATGATCGTAAAAAATGGAATTTTAACTAATATTTTAATTTTGGACGCAACATTCATCCCCGCCGGACATCCGTAGTTATTTATAGATGCAATATCCATTCCTACCAGCCGAAAGTGTTAATTGTGTGTCCAACCTTCACCGATGTCTCCTTATCGTACATTATCTCCTTTAAATTTAAATAGACTTGCTTCGTCCACTTTGTCTTTACCCTACAGAATCTTGTATATGATCAGTTTCTCAAGTTGCTTTTTTTGTGCTTTACGAGGTACAGGTTTCAGGCTGGTGCTGCATACTCCAGTAATGGAGGGTATAAGATGGAGTGGGATAATAGACCTTCAAACATGTGCACAGATAGATTGAAGGAGTTGCGAGGAGCATGCTGTGCCACTCGTGTTACTAGGGTGATTTTTAAATTGATTTTTGGACTGTGTACAGTGAACACAAAAGTTTTAAGGAGAACACAGAAAGAACACAACTAGCTTTAAGGAGCCACTGAAGCCCAACCAGAAAGAGGCATTTCATTACATTCAGTGCTGGCTTTTTGTACATTTGACCAAATAGTTGATATAAGTACTATTATTTTAGGAGGTTGGGCTCCATTCTCACGTGTGTTCTCAGGTATGATGTCATTCTCAACACAGTGGGTCAGGCGCTACACGAATCCTGTTTAAAACATTGTCTTCCTGGTGGAGTTGTCGTCACCACTACCGCATCGCTGTTGGCATCAGATTCGTATGGCTATGTGGCTGGAGGCCTCTATTCCTTATATATGAGAGCAAGATATTGGTTCACCAAGGTAAACTTTTTATAAGATTGTTGGGTATTGGTTAATAATACTGTACATACAATTATGACCTATATGTCACATAAATCTAGCTGGTTCATATTATTCAGCCAAATATTTCATCTCATTCAGTCTGCAGTAGTGATTCTTGTCTATAACTGGGTTGCCTCATATATACATTATAAAACAGGGACCGTGTTTTGTGTTGCCACACAGTACAGTACTGTACTTGACTACTTCTACCTTTAATATCAAAAACTTGCAATAGAAACTATAACCTTTTTAAATGAATGTATAATACAGCATTTGGATAGCTTGCTTAATTTTCCCACGATTATCCCAAGGCTTCGTATAGTTATTTACCTGAAGGGCACCATCTTTAGTAGCCTTGACAGGGACAGGATGCCAACAGCTTGTCAAAGTCCCCAACCCCCTCCCCCTTTACATTAATGTCATGCAGCCATGTGTTTTATATTATACATTATGGTAATGGAATTCAACCCCCCTCCCACCCTCCGGGAACAGTATGTAGTATTCATCAAATTCTCTCGGTTACTGTACTTTTATAAATTGCCTTACCATTACTGCCTTAAAATTATTTTTCTTGCATTTCAATGCATATATGCAAAAGTGCATGTATAATATACAAGAATATGCTGAACATGTTTGAATTTGTCTCGCCAGTGTCAGCAAGTGTCACGTGAGCAACATTTTAACCATTAAATTAGCAATTGATGTTTTGCATATCATGTTTTTACACAAGATCCTTTTAATAGTCCCCATGCACTTGTTAGTAATAATTATTGAAGCAAATGTGAACAGGCTCTGCGTATATACAGTACTGTATAAAAGTCTGCCAATATCCCATCTGTGGTCAGGAATATTATATTGCTGATGTGCATATTGCTAGTTCTGTACAAACACTAAACTGAGGGTTTATTACATATATTGCATATGAACTATGTGAGGACAAAAGTGAGAATTACATAATTATTTCTGGGGTAGTTTATAGTGTGTTAGAGGTATGGAATAATTGTAGTAGGTGGTATAATTATTAAAATGAGAATATACTCTGAGAATAATGACACGATGACTGTAAATGGTCTCCTAAGTATAAGTGACATTTGCTGTAAATTAAAATGCTTTGGCAATGAAAGAGTTATGTATTATTAATACATATTGTAAGCATAATTATATATATATGCAGTATATATGTAAATAAATATACATGGTTAAGTTAAGTGATGGAATTGTAGGAAAAAGTTTGATTATATATAATCAACATAATAAATTGTTACTTCTCATTTAGTCACCATGGTTGACTGGTGGTAGATGGGGGACTCTGGAGGTCAGTGGAGAAGTGTTGGAGAAGGTTTCGCCACTTATAGATGCAGGACGACTGCAGGCAGTTGTGGACAAGGCATACTCGGCCCAGGATGCAGAGGTGGCATTTGCACATGTAGCCAAAGGCGAACAAATTGGTAAAACTGTTATCCGATTTAGGTAAGTTCAAAAGGAGCAAGTATGATTAATTGTAAGAGTATACTGTTATAGTGAGTGAAGTAACCATTTTACTAATACACAAAACAATTTAGGCAAATTGTCATTTAAATGTTACTTGTTTTCAGATGTGAAAGGCACAGTAGTTACATATTCTCCAGTATTGAAAAATATATTAGCTAAAAATGTTAAGAAAGAAATTGGGGTGGTGGTCTATATGACAACAGAACAGCATAGAAAGCAGAGAAGCACAGCCTGAAAATGATTGGCAGGTACAGGAAATTAGTTGTTAAATGTAAAGAATATTTTAGAGAGTTGTTGCAGGGAGATTTATTGTGAGTTGTGCACAGTCTTTTGGATTATGTTACTGTGCACATTTATATTGGGGTTAAGGTAAATTAAATGTAATGTTACTGATGTATGTTGTGGGGGGGTAATATGTTGTTTGTTGTGGGAGGAGTTACAAGTGAAGAGAGGCAAAAATTTGTTTAAAGGTTCACTTAGCAAGTCTCGCTAATGTGCACAGTGAACAGTGATGGATGGAGCAGCACTCCAGCTGTGTTGAAGAAGCTCTTGACTTCAATTTCAGTAAAGATATACACGACTGAACATAAGGAAGTCATCGATACATGTTCAGAAAGCACCAACTTTACCAATTCAGTTTTTTTTTCTCGTGTTAGCATCTTGAACAATCTTTAGTGCTTTTTTTAATAACCTTTGACTCTGTGTTACATGGTCTTCCTGGCTTTGTGCATTATTTTGATAATTACCTGCACATGGTTGGGTACCATTGTCTGACATAATTGCTCACAATATTGAGTAGTCATAGAGGTTGAACCTAAATTTTGCTTATTGTTTATTTTCCACGTTTAATTTCATTATATTTGTCTCACGTTTATTAGAATGCCAAAAGTTGATCTACCATAATTGTTATACAGGTTCTGAGTACGTATCATCTTTGATGGTCATGTAATAGATCTTGGGAACCTGAGTAACAGTAGTTAACCAAATAACTTTGCTTCCTAAATCCGAGACGGCATGTTATTCTGGTCTGTTGTATGCAGTCATGTGCAGATATAGTACTTAGTTTCCAGGTGTTGTTCATATGCCGCGTGACAGAGCTGAAGTGTGGACATTTCCTTACATCTACTATTGAAATAATAGTACTAACTCTCACTATATTTTGTTTTGCAGTATTAACACACCAATTAGGAATCTAGGAATGGCATTTTGTAAGTATATTTGGTATTAATATTTAAGTAACATTTCAATTTACTCTCTTCTGAAGCTTATTTTAATGGCACATCATGAAGAATTTTTTTTTAATATATGTTTTTTCTGGGGGAAGCCCCGTCGGCTCCCCGGAACTATCCAGGCTGATATGTATCTATTAGCTTTCTGGCATCAGTCAAAGTGCATGGAGTTCTTGCCTACCAGAGACCACGAGCCAGAACCTGGCCCCCCTCAGTGAGGCACGAGGAGCAATTGTCTATAGAAACCCCCATGTGATTGGGAGCATTCTATGTCATATCGGCTTGGATAGCTCCAGGGAGCCTCCGGGCCTCACCCAGGAAATGGCATTTCATTACATTCAACACTGGTTTTTTCTTATGAAGTAAGATCAGGCTTGGTTGCAGGGTTTTGGCTTGCTGTCGTCATTACTGCTGCATATTTGAAAACCAAAGATGTCTGGGAGGGCTCCTGTGGTGGTTTCTTGGTGCTAGCTACCAGGATAGCTCCACCTATTAAATCCACACCAGGCCTTTGTGAGGCCTGGTGTAGAAAGCTCCACTTGTAGCTTTGTTTACTTTCTGGATCCTTCCACAGAGGATCACAGGGGCCCATATTCATCTGGCATATGTTTTGTGCATCTGGGCTGTGATGGAGCTGGTCTCAAACCAGCTCCAGGAAAGCCTGAATGTTTTGGCATAGGTGGTGTCAATTCTGGCTTCAGTGGCTTTAACCGTGTTGCTCATTCCTCTTCCTCAAAGAGGTGGTGGTTAATAACTCGCCGCCTCCTGAAGTTATCCTATGCTATGTGGAATTGGGTGGAGTTATCGATCAAGAAGCCTTCGAGGACTTGCCAGAAAGAGACATTTCATTATATTCAGTGTTGTCTTTTTGTCCTAAGCTTCACCCTTTCAAATGTTATGAATTTACAACTAAAATTGTATCACAGTAATGCAGTTAGCTGTTCAAATTTTGTCAATATACAATTATCATAAAATTCATTGTGCATTTAAACAATTTTTACCTGTCCTATGTAACATGTTATATAATGTTATGCATGGGGTAAATAAATTTGATTTTTTGTTTTTATATTGGCAAGGGCAGCCCTATTTTTATTGACAAAGAGGAAAAGAACAAGTGTGTATGCTTAAGTTTGCAAGTTTGGATTAGTTGCAGTCATATTTACAGCTTTACTGCAAATAATAACAGACAAGGAGTTGTCAAATCTAGCCACTTTTTTATTGGGTATTCCTCAAGAGAATAAATGTCAGTGATAACTACAGTGTAATGTTTGGTTTTTAAAGTATGTGAATAATGATTTTCTGGGGGGGGGGGCCCTTTAGCTACCCGGAGCTATTCGGGCTGATACGAATGTATTAGACCCTGGCATCAGTCAAAGCAAATGAAGTTCTCAGGCCTACCGGGGACCACGAGCCAGAACCTGGCCCCCTCAGATAAGCACAAGGAGCAGTGGCTTATAGAAACCCCTGTGTGGTTGGAAGCATTCTGTATCTGCCATCGATCGGGTCAGGCACCCAGAAAGGTAGGTGCCCCAAAACAAACCCTATCTGGTTAAAAATTGCTACTGGAAACCAAACTGTTGAACAGAACTCCCCAAAGTAAAAAAAGAGCAAATGAGCATGACTTCAAAACCTTCACCACACCGCTGTCTGCACAGCTCCTTCCCCTCTCCAGGAGGGGAAGGGGAGCTCCAGATCCCCCTTCTGCTTGCATTTGGGATGGATGTTACTTCTGCTCCATTCCGCAAGCTATCTCGTGTGTTGTTTCATCTCTGGCCTGCTCATGCGCCACCTGAGCCATCTTGGACGTTGGACTGGGTGCTCTCTCTTCTCTTTGGTTTGTGGTGGCACCTTTGGTTCAAGACTGTTTTTTGAAGGCTCTTCTTCTTTTTCCTGTTGGCATTAGCTTTGGCAGGGTCAGGTTGGGGAGCTTCATGCTCTCTTCTGGCACAGAGGTCCTGGTGGTAGGTTTGTTTGTTTGCTGCTGTGTCCTTCTGCTCTTGCGAAGAATGAGACCGCTGCTTTCCAGAGGGGTCCTTGGGTGGTTGATGCTTAGTTGGTTCGGCCGGGGGTGCATCATGCATTGTGTCCGGTTGCGGCTCTTTCCGCGTTACCTGTGCGCCATGGCCTCGGTGGCCGGGGACGCGCTTTAGGTTGACCGGGTTTCCCTTCTTCCCTGTTCCAGGGCAGGGGTCTCCCAGGTCATTTGCAGAATTATTCGGTTCGGCCAGCCTGTGGTCTATCCTCGTACCCATGACATTCATAACTTTGCTGCATTGGCTGCCATCTTTGGTAATATGTCTTGAGCTGACATTCAGGCATGGGGTTTTTGGAGGTCGAACAGGGTCCTGGCTGCTCCCTACCTATTGGTGTTCCTGGCCCTAGTGAAGCGTGTGTCTCATTTTGTCGGTAGTTGCAGCCAATTGTCTTGACTTCGAGTTGAGGAGTGAGTGGTGACTGCCTCCTGGGTAAGTCCCTCTTGTTTTAATCTTTGGTTAAGTAGCTCCGGAGAGTCGAAGGGGCTTCTCCCAGAAAACCAGAGTTGAATGTAATGAAATGCCATTTTCTGTGTGAGACTCGGACGCTCTCCAGCAACCCTCCCGCCCTCAGGTTGGCGGTTTTTGCAGTTTTGACATCCAACCTCAGAATTTGGTGTGAATAGCTGGCTGGGGAGTATGGAACTTTCCCCCATGTCTCTCCCAGGGAGGGGGGAGCTGCGCAGACAGCGGATTGGTGATGGTTGTGTCGTCATGCTCGTTTTTAATTTGTCGAGTTCTGTCCACCAGTTTGGATTTCAGTAGCAATTTTTAACCAGATAGGGTTTGTTTTGGGGTGCCTACCTTTCTGTGTGCCTGTCTTTCTGGGTGCCTGACCCAGTCGATGGCAGACATAGAATGCTTCCAACCACACAGGGGTTTCTATAAGGCCATTGCTCCTCATACCTCTCTGATGGGTCCAGGTTCTGGCTCGTGGTCCCCAGTAGGTCTAAGAACTCCATTCGCTTTGACTGATGCCAGGGTCTAATACATCGATATCAGCCTGGATAGCTCTGTGAAACCTCCGGGTCTCACCCAGAAAATGGCATTTCATTACATTCAATGCTGGTTTTTTAGTGTTTTTCTCAATATGTCCATACATAATATTTATGATTTTTAGACTGTGTTTGAACACTTCCTTAACATTTGCAGGGCAAGACCACTAGCTTCACGGATGGAAGGTTCTTTGTAAAACTGATGGGTTAACTGGCTTGATAATTCGTCCCAAGATTAAGATAGTCCTGCCGAATAATTTGTATTTTTTCCCTATTTATATTTAGAAGTTTTTACATTCTTGTCACTCTTCTTAGGAAAAGTGTCATTTGCATGCAATAGGGATACAATCGCAACATATATTTTTATAAAATAATGTAGTTTTATCAAGGATATCTTCAAGGCTCATAGCCTGCAGGTGGGCAGTGTTAATATTTGGCCAAGCAATCTGCAGTATAGCAATTTGCGTATATTTTTAGACAGCAGTACTGTACATATTTGAGCAATACTCTTACTTTCTCCCTTTCATTTTTCACTACTAATCTTACAAGTTAGAAAATAATTCTTTGCTTGTGGTCCTTATGCACTCAATTCAGCAATTTCATTAATACTGTATTTCAAGAGAGCTGGCCTCATTTCAGTTCTTAATTTTTTAATATGTGGAGTTACCATTTTTTGTTCAATACTGCATCAAATGTGCACATGAAAGTATTTCTACCTCAGATATTTGAAGTTAGACTTGAAACTGTGCTTTATGTATGAATCTAGTGTGGAGCCTTACAACACTGCAAGTCTTGGCTATTTGATCTGTGCTGTTGATGTGATCAACAACACAGCACAGATATTTAACTGACTATAACTGACT
>WNGS01004946.1:16680835-16720831 GCA_020271785.1 Procambarus virginalis
ACCCAGTTGCTGCTGCCTTGGTCACGTCCCCCTAACCCTCCCCGACCCTCCGTGGTGCCTGCTGTGGCAACCTCCTTCACCCGCTTGATGAGAGACGGGGCGCCACTGTTGATGGTCTTGGGCCCCCGGGCGGGCCCACAACCTACTGTGGACCTACACCCACACACCAGTGTAATGAAGAGCGCGGAAACACCCTACGCGATCTCCTAAGGTTTCAAAAACCTCAAGAAAACAGTTAATTTAAAGTGTCCTTTCCTAATCTAACACAAGGAGGACCCAAAACAGAAAACGGGCCAGTACGTCGCTTTCGCCCGCCGCTTCCATTTTCTAGTACGACGATTTTTGGCCTTATGTAACGCATACGTGCGAAATGCGACGTTCTTTGTAAGAGGACAAAGAGGGACCTGACGGCTGGTTGGACAGCGCTCGGATTCGTAGTCCTAAGGTTCCGGGTTCGATCCCTGGCGGAGGCGGAAACAATGGGCAGGGTTTCCTTCGCGCCTGGAGGCGCCCCTCTTCACCTAGCAGTAAATAGGTACCTGGGAGTTAGACGACAGCTGCTACGGGCTGCGTCCTGGGTGTGTGTGTAACAAGGAGGAGGCCTGGTCGAGGACCGGGCCGCCGGGACGCTAAGCCCGAAATCATCTCAAGATCTCATCATCTCAAGATCTCAAATCATCTCAACGCGCAATCCTGCGATACAGATTGCAATACGCCTACCAGAAGATCATTGTACCAGGAGCTCAGGAAATACGTACTCACTTAGTTGTGCTTGGTGCGGAGGTTGAGCTCTGGCTCTTTGGTCCCGCCTGACCCGTGTGGTGTAGCACAAGCTACCCTACACCACTCATTAAACTGTATATTGAATGTCACACAATATTATGCAGATCTGTTTGTGCACGGTAGACAGGTAACTGTACGACTGCCATGTAGACGAGACATTCTGTACTGTGAGTACTCTAGTCCTGACACCACCACCACAGACAACCACCACCACAGACAACCACTGTGACCACCACCACCACCACAGACAACCACCACCACCCCCACAGACAACCACTGCGGACACCACCACCACCACAGACAACCACTGCGGACACCACCACCACACAGACAACCACCACACCACAGACAACACCACCACCACGACAACCACCACCACCACAGACAACCACCACCGCCACCACCACCACAGACAACCACTGCGGACACCACCCACCACCACTACAGACAACCACCACCACTACAGACAACCACCACCACCACAGACAACCACCACCACCACCACCACCACCACCACCACCACAGACAACCACTGCGGACACCACATCATGCAAATGAGGATTTGGTGGCCGCTACGGGCGAGGGGGAGCTATTGATTTGTTTGCTTGTTTGAGTGTTAAATTCTCGTATAGGACTTACGTAAATACTCAATATTTCCCCTTGGTTTGTGTGTGAGTGTTTGTATGTACTGTTTGTGTTTACTATTTGTGTCTGTGGAATCCAGCTCTTAGTTCTTGGACCCCGCCTTTCTAACCAATCCATTTTTACTCTATTATATCTACTACATATATTTCTCTCTAACACACACACACACACACACACACACACACACACACACACACACACACACACACACACACACACACACACACACACACACACATAGGAAGCAGCTCGTAGCAGCTGTCTAACTCCCAGGTACCTATTAACTGCTAGGTGAACAGACGTATCAGGTGAAAGAAACTTGCCCATGTCATGACTCGATAGTTCTACCCCCACCCCATCACCTTGATCAACCCCCCACCCCCATCACAACCCCACAATACAAGCCCCCGCCATCACACCCTCCACCACCACACTCTGCCACCACCACAACCCTGCCACCACCACAACCCTGCCACCCCACACCCTGCCACCCACCTCCACCACCACCCGCCGACCACAACCCTGCCACCACACAACCCTGCCACCACCACAACCCTGCCACCACCCACAACCCTGCCACCACCACACCGACCCCCACCTGCCACCACCACAACCCTGCCACCACCACAACCCAACACACCACATGCCACCACCACAACCCTGCACACCACAACCTGCACCACCACAACCCTGCCACCACCACAACCCTGCCACCACCACAACCCTGCCAACCACCTGCCACCACCACAACCCTGCCACCACCACAACCCTGCCACCACCACAACCCTGCCACCACCACAACCCTGCCACCACCACAACCCTGCCACACCACAACCAGCCACCACCACAACCCTCACCACCACAACTGCACACCACAACCCGCACCACCACACCCCCCCACCACCCCTCCACCACCACCCCTCACCTCCACACACCCTGCCACCACCACAACCCTGCCACCACCACAACCCTGCCACCACCACAACCCTCACCACCACAACCAGCCACCACCACAACCCTCCACCACCACAACCCTGCTCCACCACACTCACCACACTCACCACACCATCACCTCCCCACAACAATAACAACCTGCCCTTCTCTACGTAACTCCCCGCCTTCCTTAGATCTTTTTTCGCGTCTATCGAAAGGCGATAGACGCGAAAAATATATAAAAATATATAAATATATAAAATATATAAAAATATATATTTTCCAGCCACTCTCATATGATGTGGTATGGGGTGTGGTATGATGCAGCATAATGTTGCATGGTGTTGCACTCACATTTACGGTGTCCCTCTCTAAATGTGGAGTGCAAGGTCGAGACTCAGCTCCTAAACCCCGCCTTTCGATGTTTAGTAGAGTACAGCAGACTCTGGGCCCATGTTATTCTTATCATGTTTATGTAGACTCGTAAGGATGGGATATTTCCTTTTGTGTGTGAATTGTGGTGTGGGGTGTGTGGGTGTGGGAGGGGGGTGTGGGTGGGGGTTGTGGGTGGGAGGTGTGGTGGATGTGGGTGGTGTGGGTGTGGTGTGGGGTTGTGGTGTGGGGTGTGGGTGGGGTGTGTGGGTGTGGGGTGTAGGTGTGGTGTGTAGGTGTGTGTGGGTGGGGGTGTGGGGTGTGGTGTGGTGTGGTGTGGTGTGGGTGTGGGGTGTGGTGTGGGTGTGGTGTGAAGGAGGCGTGGACAGCCAGACAGGGAGGCGTGGACAGCCAGACAGGGAGGCGTGGACAGCCAGACAGGGAGGCGTGGACAGCCAGACAGGGAGGCGTGGACAGCCAGACAGGGAGGCGTGGACAGCCAGACAGGGAGGCGTGGACAGCCAGACAGGGAGGCGTGGACAGCCAGACAGGGAGGCGTGGACAGCCAGACAGGGAGGCTAGACAGCCAGACAGGGAGGCGTGGACAGCAGACAGGAGGCGTGGACAGCCAGACAGGAGGCGTGGACAGCCAGACAGGGAGGCTTAGACAGCCAGACAGGGAGGCGTGGACAGGCAGACAGGGAGGCGTGGACAGCCAGACAGAGAGGCGTGGACAGCCAGACAGGGAGGCGTGGACAGCCAGACAGGGAGGCGTGGACAGGCAAGGCTTGGCCACACGGGGCGCCAAGAGATGGCGTGTGTCAGCAGGGGAGCGGCGCGGTGTTAATGAACATTCCACAGAGCAGGTGTCTTCAGGGGACCGCCCCGGCCCTCTGAGGGGCCGTCAGGAGCAGGGGCTGATGCCACCCGGACCGGAAGGGACGGGGAGGGTGGCGCCGTCAAGAACAGGAAGGGGGGGGGGGCAGCAGGCAAGGGGACCGAGGCAGGGGTGAGGCGCTGAAGTGTGGCTGGGGGGGTGTGGCGGACCAGGGGTGAGGGGGTGCTGTGTGGGGAGTTGTTAAAGGAGGAGGGGTTAGAGGGGAGAGGGGGGCGGGGGGAGGTAGTGGAGGTGCGCCAACTTAACGCCTGCGGGACAGGCTTCACGGCGCGATAGTGAGAGGCGCGAGGCCCCGGGGGGGGGGGGGGCTGGGGTCAGGTGTTGCGGGCCCCCGGGGGGGGGGAGGGTGCTGGGGTCTTGTTTGTCAAGTGTTGCGGGCCCCCGGGGGGGAGGGGCTGGGGTCTTGTTTGTTGGATGTTCGCCAGAGCTGGTGTCCGTGGTCCAGGGCGGGCGTCCGTGGTCCAGGGCGGGCGTCCGTGGTCCAGGGCTGGCGTCCGTGGTCCAGGGCTGGCGTCCGTGGTCCAGGGCTGGCGTCCGTGGTCCAGGGCGGGCGTCTGTGGTCCAGGGCGGGCGTCCGTGGTCCGGGCGGGCGTCCGTGGTCCAGGGCTGGCGTCCGTGGTCCAGGGCTGGCGTCCGTGGTCCAGGGCGGGCGTCCGTGGTCCAGGGCTGGCGTCCGTGGTCCAGGGCGGGCGTCCGTGGTCCAGGGCGGGCGTCTGTGGTCCAGAGCGGGCGTCCGTGGTCCAGGGCGGGCGTCCGTGGTCCAGGGCGGGCGTCCGGGGTCCAGGCGGGCGTCTGTGGTCCAGAGCGGGCGTCCGTGGTCCAGGGCGGGCGTCCGTGGTCCAGAGCGGGCGTCCGTGGTCCAGAGCGGGCGTCCGTGTGCGTGGCCCCGACCCCACAGTGTCCACGCTGGTCGTCCGTACCAGTGTGATGGATGAGGGCTCACGCTCGCGGGCTTCACACTCGCGTAACGTATCCGTGCCTCCGTGTCCGTGGCCTCACAGGGGGTCGTAAACAAGGCGTTACGACCCGGGCTGCTGCCGCAATTTCCTGTACGGGTAGAGACTCCAATGTGACGGAAGGTGCCGTCACCCGCCCCCAGTGTGACGGAAGGTGGCGTCTCCCGCTCCCGTGTGACGGAAGGTGGCGTCACCCGCCCCCAGTGTGACGGAAGGTGCCGTCACCCGCCCCCAGTGTGACGGAAGGTGGCGTCTCCCGCCCCCCCTCCAGTGTGACGGCAAGTGCCGTCACCCGCCCCCAGTGTGACAGCAGGTGGCGTCACCCGCCGGCTGACGGTAACACCACCACATCACCGTCCTCACCAACAGCTGGCCACCAGCAACGCTACCGGCACTAATGCCCCGGTGAGATAGAGTTCACGAGTGGTGGCGGCCGTCGCTCGCGCCACACCAACACCCACTTACCGCTCCGCCCACCGCAAAGGGGAGGGGGGGTAGAGTAGGCGGGGTGGGGTGGGTGGGGGGAAGGGAAGAGGAGGATATTGTTACGCATGTCCTATCATTAGTAAACACCCCCCCAGCCACTCACCCCGCCAGGCTAGCTCCTAGGACCGCCACCACCACCACCACCACCCCTCCAGCACCACCACCACCACCACCCCAGCACCACCACCACCACCACCTCTCCAGCACCACCACCACCACAACTTAGCCCCTCCACCATTTCTGAAGATCAGTGCTACTAGCCAACATAACCACAGTGGTGGGTGGTCCTCTACATGAAGCTATATAGTTAACTCTTAGCCTCAGACAGACAGGCAGACAGACAACTAGGCAGACAGACAGCTAGGCAGACAGACAGCTAGGCAGACAGACAGCTAGGCAGACAGAAAGAGCAGTGATGACAACCAAACAGATATAGAGATACACAGCAGCGATGACAACCCAAGAGATGCCACCAGACTAGTCCCGGAACTGAGAGGTATGAGCTACGAGGAAAGGCTACGTGAGCTGAACCTCACGTCCCTGGGAAACAGAAGAGTAAGAGGAGACATGATAACCACCATGCGGTTACCTTGCGATGATTCCGGGGCTCAGAGTTCCCGTGGCCCGGTCCTTGACTAGGCCTCCTCGTTGCTGGACTGGCAACAGGCTGTTGGACGCGGCTGCTCGCAGCCTGATGTATGACTCACAGCCTGGTTGATCAGGTATCCTTTGGAAGTGTTTATCCAGTTCTCTCTTGAACACTGTGAGGGGTCGGCCAGTTATGTCCCTTATGTGTAGTGGAAGCGTGTTGAACAGTCTCGGGCCTCTGATGTTGATAGAGTTCTCTCTCAGAGTACCTGTTGCACCTCTGCTCTTCAACGGGGGTATTCTGCACATCCTGCCATGCCTTCTGGTTTCCACCACCTACAAAATTTTCAGGGGAATTGACAGGGTGGACAAAGACAAACTTTTTAGCACGGGTGGAACACGAACAAGGGGACACAGGTGGAAAACTTAGTACCCAAATTAGCCACAGAGACATTAGACAGAATTGTTTCAGTGTCAGTAGTTAACAGATGGAATGCATTAAGCAGTGATGTGGTGGAGGCTGAGTCCATACACAGGTTCAAATGTAGATATGATAGATCCCAGTAGGCTCAGGAATCTGTACACCAGTTGATTGAGAGGCAGGACCGAAGAGCCAAAGCCCAGCCTCCAAAGCGCAACTAGGTGAGTACAGCTGCTCAACCCCTTCAAGAACAACCAAGAAAATACACACAATCTCAATACTGAAGACATTCTACAGGACTGAGGTGAGGAGACTATACCTGGTTGATACCTGGTTGATGGGTTCTGGGAGTTCTTCTACTCCCCAAGCCCGGCCCGAGGCCAGGCTTGACTTGTGAGAGTTTGGTCCACTAGGCTGGTGCTTGGAGCGGCCCGCAGCAGGCCCACATACCCACCACAGCCCGGCTGGTCCGGCACTCCTTGGAGGAATAAATCTAGTTTCCTCTTGAAGATGAAGAAGATATATATAACAACAGTCCTATAGAATCTGTGTCCCATTTCTTATGATCTTCAACTCATCTCTGATGAGTGAGAAGAATAATAGGATGTCTGACGGAACCCACGAAGGACAGATTGTAAACAACGACGGGCATGATTATAGGTTCGTGCTTGACCAACCAACTAGCATGAGGCACAGACTCTCTGTTGACAGTCCTGCAGTCCTCACATTACATCCCCGCTCATTCCCACCCGCCTTCAACAACACTCTTACCTCAGGAAATATTGCTTTGAAAAAATTTGGCGAAGTTACCTTCAGTAACTTCTGAGTAATTAGTTGACTGAGTTAAGACACTGGGTGTTGTAGGGCGATGACAGACACAGTATCACACAAGACGTTGGTGTAAAGCTCAAGAAGCAGGCGCGGGTGAAGCTGAGCTGGGGAGACTGTTAACTTGGGTTATCCAGTCGGAGGGAAGGGGAGCCGGTCGGCCGAGCGGACAGCACGCTGGACTTGTGATCCTGTGGTCCTGGGTTCGATCCCAGGCGCCGGCGAGAAACAATGGGCAGAGTTTCTTTCACCCTATGCCCCTGTTACCTAGCAGTAAAATAGGAACCTGGGTGTTAGTCAGCTGTCACGGGCTGCTTCCTGGGGGTGGAGGCCTGGTCGAGGACAGGGCCGCGGGGACACTAAAGCCCCGAAATCATCTTAAGATAACCTCAAGATCCAAGACTGCGGTACAACACCCAAACTTGATATCTTGAAGTTATCTTGAGATGATTTCGGGGCTTAGCGTCTCCGCGGCCCGGTCCTCGACCAGGCCTCCTAACTTACTTACTAACCCAAACTTACACCAGAGAAACATATCAATAAGAACAAGTTGTCTAAGCGAGACTGTCTGGGGGCCAGATTCACGAAGCAGTTACGCAAGCACTTACGAACCTGTACATCATTTCTCAATCTTTGGCGGCATTGTTGACAATTATTAAGCAGTTAATGAGCTCCGAAGCGCCAGGAGGCTGTTTATAACAATAACAACAGGTGATTGACAAGTTTTCATGCTTGTAAACTATTTAATACATGTAACCAAAGCCGACACAGATTGTGGAAAGATGTACACGTTCGTGAGTACTTGCGTAACTGCTTCGTGAATCTGGTCCCAGTAGCGTCTTTCACCTGAAGGAGCGCAACACGGAGCTGGAGCAGCCACCAAAGTTACCTAGAAGGCCAGTCCGTGAATTAAAGTGGAGAGAATGACGAGGAATGTGTGAGAGAGAGAGAGAGAGAGAGAGAGAGAGAGAGAGAGAGAGAGAGAGAGAGAGAGAGAGAGAGGTAGGTAGGTCCGTCTCACAACCCCGGAAACAGATTAAGAAGAGGAGACATAGCCAGACATCCAGAGGTTAGACGGAGGAGACGAAGCCCAAATGTTTAGAACGCAAAACATTACCAGGAGCCAGGCAGGGGTGGAGGCAGGGGTGGAGGCAGGGGTGGAGGCAGGGGTGGAGGCAGGGATGGAGGCAGGGGTGGAGGCAGGGATGGAGGCAGGGGTGGAGGCAGGGGTGGAGAACCAGAGTACCCACAGAGATGAGAG
The DNA here is from genome assembly GCA_020271785.1 of Procambarus virginalis. Classification (NCBI taxonomy): domain Eukaryota; kingdom Metazoa; phylum Arthropoda; class Malacostraca; order Decapoda; family Cambaridae; genus Procambarus; species Procambarus virginalis. The sequence continues at coordinate 16,689,007 of WNGS01004946.1, forward strand.
ACACCCCAGAGTGAGGGGAAAGAGAGTATGACCCCCCAGACACTGTGTAACAAGCGCAGACATAACTTGCTCCATGTAAAGTTTACAGAAGTGTTGGGGCAACAGTAGAGATTAAGATGTTTTGACCTCATTGTGACACGCAGTCAACAGATGGAAAAGGTGGGTCCAGGAGCTGGAGCCTCAATGCAGCACAACCAAACACGTAGGTACACACACATACACACACACACATACACACACACACATACACACACACACACACACACACACACACACACACCTAGGGGCCTCGCGGCTGAGTGAACAGCGCTCTGGGGTTGAAGTCTTAAGGTCCCAGGTTCGATTCCCGGCCGAGGTGGAAACAAATAGGCAGAGATTCCTTCATTTGATGCCTCTGTTCACCTAGCAGTAAACAGCACCTGGGAGTTATACAGCTGTTACGGGCTGCTACCTGTGTGTGTTTGTGTGTGTGTGGTGTTGTGTGTGTGTGTGTGTGTGTGTGTGTGTGTGTGTGTGTGTGTGTGTGTGTGTGTGTGTGTGTGTGTGTGTACTCACGTAGTACTCGCCTAGTTGTGCTTGCAGGAGGTTGTGCTCTGGCTCTTTGGTCCCGCTTGAGCTAGATCTTACTCAACCTAGTCACTGTTAGGTAACTACTGTTAAGTACCACCACACCTCCCCACCACACACCTGGCTTGCCACACCTCCCCACAACACCCTCCCCACACACCCACCACACACCTGCCTCACCACACCTCCCCACCACACCCACCACACAACACCCACCCCACACCTGGCTCGCCACACCTGCACAAGGGGCTCACAAAGAGGTCTTCAAGAAAAAACTCGCCACTTCCAAATGTTGGTTGGTGGCAGAGAGCGGTGTCTGGGGTAGGCCTGTGTGTGCCGCAAGAAGCAACAGCCAGCCTGATCAGGCGTGTGTTTCTTCCCGAGGCCTCTAGTGCCACACTAGTACTGGAGCAGTGGGTGGCGGGGTCTAGACTACTAGTCTGGGGGGTAGTAGATGGGGCGTAGCACTAGTTCTGTGGTGGTAGTCTACTACTACCACACTAGTACAGGTTGGTGTGGAGTGTGGGCTGGGTGGTGGTGGTGGTGTGGGCTGGGTGGTGGTGGGGGTGTGTGGGCTGGTTGGTGGTGGTGGGGTGGGCTGGGTGGTGGTGGTGGGGTGTGGGCTGGGTGGTGGGTGGTGGGGAGTGGGCTGGGTGGTGATGGCAAGTGATTACACCAATTAGCGTGTCGTGTGTGGTGGCCGCCTCTAATGTTCGACCCTCCTCCCCGCCCACCACACCACCTCCCCGCCCACCACACCACCGCCCCGCCCGCCACACTACCTTCCCGCCCACCACACCACCTTCCCGTCCACCTCACCACCACCACACCATAGCCCCGCCCACCACACCACCTCCCCGCACCACCACACCACCTCCCCGCCCCGCCCACCACACCACCGCCCCGCCCACCACACCACCTCCCCGCCCCCACAAGGTGGAAAACCTTACAAGAGGTGTTGACCAGACCACACACTAGAAGGTGAAGAGACGACGACGTTTCGGTCCGTCCTGGACCATTCTCAAGTCGATTGTGAGAATGATCCGACAATCGACTTGAGAATGGTCCAGGACGGACCGAACGTCGTCGTCCCTTCACCTTCTAGTGTGGTCTGGTCAACATACTTCAGCCACGTTATTGTGACTCATCCCCTGGTTACAAGAGGTTTTAAGGTTTAAGGTTTATATATATATATATATATATGCAGAATAAACACATGTGAAAATAGAGAATGCTTAACGCGTTTTCGGCTAATCGCCTTCATCAGAGCAAAGTAGAATGAAGTTGATCTTCATTCTACTTTGCTCTGATGAAGGCGAATTAGCCGAAAACGCGTTAAGCATTCTCTATTGTTCACATGTGGTTATCTGCATACTTGGATCAGTGTTTTTGTGATCATTACAAGGACGTATATATTATATATATATATATATATATATATATATATATATATATATATATATATATAATATTATATATATATATCACTAGAACTCTTTGACCCGGCCAGGATTCGAACCCATGCCGTCCAGGATCACCCCTAAACGTACACAGTACCGTGACCACCGCACCAATGATCGTTAGACGATCATTGGTGCGGTGGTCACGGTACTGTGTACGTTTAGGGTGATCCTGGACGGCATGGGTTCGAATCCTGGCCGGGTCAAAGAGTTCTAGTGATATATGCTTGCGCGTTCATGCAGCTTTCTCACATATATATATATATATATATATATATATATATATATATATTATATATATTGTGACGATAATCTCTTTCAAGAGAGATTGAGCCTGCTCTTCCCTACTTAAAGTTACGTCAATTCTACAAGTACAAGATGCTACATTCAAGATACGTCACCAGTAGCACAAAACGTTTTGACCAGGAGGCAAAACGTACCCAAGAAACCCCTTCACCCCCTTCACGCCGGCTCGCCACCCGTCTTCAACCAGCTAACTACCCATCCTAGCTTGCCTGCTCCTGATTGGTGACTCGCCGACCGCACACCTGCACATCGCACCTCAGCGCCATCTACCTGAGTCGACGTCTGAGCCTGACCACTATCAACTTCAGATATTCTTTGTGCTCTTGGAGTTGACATCTCTCTCTGGCATACTAAGCTCTCTGGCTTTCGTATACTAAGAGAGGTCTCAGCCATAGCCAATATTCTCAGTACCATTGCACCATTTATCCATTATAATATTTAATCTATTGTGTTTTACATTTATCTTTGTCATTTTTGCATTAGTCATTTACCTGAGATTTGTCTTTATTTTCATTTATGTTTAAAGTAAATATATTAAAGTTTTATCGTTCATACTTTGTGTTTTACGTGTTCCTCCCTCTAACTTACCACAGACAACAGACAAGCAGTCTATCTTATTTTTTGTAAGTGTGACCAGGCATTGAACACCTGCCATTGGAGGACTGCCGAACATCAACACTCCAACACTTCCCGTCACAAATGTGGTATATATATATATATATATATATATATATATATATATATATGTATTATATATATATTGTGTATATATATATATTGTGTATATATATATATTTGTGTATAATATATATATTGTATATATATATTATAATATATAATATATTATATATATTATATATATATAGGTGTGTGTGGGTACTAAATAATTAGTATTAGATGGTCTATATCAGTCTTCGGAAAAGGTCAGGTTACAATTACTCTTCAACTTTTGTTATGTCCTTTATTGTATTTTCAATAGCACAAAAGTGAACTGTTGAGGAGAGAGAGAGGATGGGGAGTAGAACAGTCAGGTTGATCTACAATCCATCCCTGTCAGGTGTAGGATACACACACACATGCCAGGTGTAGGACACACACACATGCCAGGTGTAGGCTACACACACGTCAGGTGTAGGATACACACACACATGCCAGGTGTAGGACACACAACATGTCAGGTGTAGGACACACACACGTCAGGTGTAGGATGCGCCGACGTCAGCATAGTAAACTGGGAATACTAAAGAGTCACATTATAGCCAGAGGTTCCATCAGGTGTGGGATGGAGGGGGGGGGCGTGGTGGTAGTCTGAGGGCAGTTGAGGCTTCGTCGCTCAAGCGGTAGCCTCCAAGACTATAAAAGAGAAGTAAAGTGACGCACTAACGGCCCACAGCAACAGGTGTAGGTACTCTGATACCTCCCCCCCCCTTGCTCGCACTCAATCAAACCCCCTTCACATGCACTCTCACTTGATCACTCGCCCTTCATTGGCTATTCACTCCCACTCGCTCACTCACGCACTCTCCCACTCACGCCACTCCCAGTCTCTGTTATTATCTCTCACACGTCTTGCCAGAGGGAGGGGGGTGTTGAGTGCGTGTGTGTGGGTGCGTGCGTCGTCAGGCTGGTGTTGCAGTCTCCCCCCCCCCCCCCCGCACCCACCGACGCATGCCCCCCCCCCACTTGCCGCACTCTACCACCTGTTCCTCATGCGGTCCTCTACTCTAGCACTGCTCAATATTCCACGCCATGGCTCAGTTTACCTCCCTCCCTCACGGGTCAGTATACTTCTCCATGGCCAGTATACCTCCTCATAGCTCGGTATACTCCCTCTTACGGCTCAGTATACTCTCACGACTCTATACCTCCAATTTGACTCATTAAACCTTGCACGCGACTCAGTATACCTCCCTACGCAGACTTCACTGCATTTATCACTGGTTCAATATACACTGAATATGCTTTAATTATACCTTTTCTATGGTACAGAGGGTTATACCTTGCGCATGGCTCCGGCCATTACTGGGCCTAGCCCCATGATTAGCCAAGGTGTGGAACATATATATAGCAAACAGGCTATCCAATCCAGGGGACAGTGTGTTGTTCCATTCCCCCCATGACTTGGTACAACTATACTGCCCAATAAAGTTTATATTGTCCATAACTCTATTACACCAAACACAGAGTTCAGTATACCAAGCCCAGCGCTCCGCATGACACCTACATATATACCTCACACAATATACCTCACACATATACCTCACTCATGGTTAGTACACCACCAGTAAACACATATTCCACCTCCCCATTTTCCTTGGTATAACCTATACGCAGGCGATGGGTCACAATAACGTGGCTGAAGTATGTTGACCAGACCACACACTAGAAGGTGAAGGGACGACGACGTTTCGGTCCGTCCTGGACCAATCGACTTGAGAATGGCCCAGGACGGGCCGAAAACGTCGTCGTCCCTTCACCTTCTAGTGTGTGGTGTAGTCAACATACCTATACGCTATATGATCAGCTAAATAACCGTTTTAGCTCGGTATAGGCATGTACCCACACGGCTTAAACCACCCCCGCTGGCGCCCAATATACCCTCCCAAGCAACCACGGTTCAATGTAATGCCCACATGGCATTACAAGGAGGTATATTTAACCGTACATGAGCCCCCATTACTAAGTATACCTCCTTGTGGTTGAGTATATCCCGAGGGGTAGCGTGAGGAAGGGTGTGGGAGGAGGGGCAGCATAACACCAGTCTTGCTTCAGCGTGGTGCAGGCACCCGGGTCATGTACCACACACCCTGCATCACAGTATCCGCACCGTCTCTCCCACAGCTACAATTACATCCTAATGAGGCGCTCCTGACCTCCTCCTCCTCATCGTCCACCCCAAGTGTCTCATGCACAGCTACTGGACTTGCGTCTCGGCCTCGTGCATCACTGCCGGATTGGCTCGGCTCTTACGTGCGATTGTGCTTTAATGTATTCTTGATAAGTGCTTGAAGCGTCCTTGAGCAGCCTGGTGTACTTGTCCTCCTCCACTCACCTTCGGGAAGGTCTTCCCGGCTTCTGTTAGTATGGTCCTCTCGTCCTGGTGAGCGGACCAGAAGGCTCTGTCCAGCGCCTGGCCACCTTCTCTCTGCTCTCACTCCGAGCTTCTTGCAAGCCTCACCTTAACTCTCACTCATGTTTATTGCCTCTCCCACTTCCCCACCCCTGATGTTTACTGCCTCTCCCACTTCCCCACCCCTGATGTTTATTGTCTCTCCCACTTCACCGCCCCTGATGTTTATTGCCTCTCCAACTTCCCAACCCATGATGTTTATTGCCTCTCCCACTTCCCAACCCCCTGATGTTTATTGCCTCTCCCACTTCCCCCGCTCCTGATGTTTACTGCCTCTCTCACTTCCCCACCCCTGATGTTTACTGCCTCTCTCACTTCCCCACCCCTGATGTTTACTGCCTCTCTCACTTCCCCACCCCTGATGTTTACTGCCTCTCCCACTTCCCAAGCCCTGATGTTTATTGCCTCTTCCACTTCCCACCCCTGATGTTTACTGCCTCTTCCACTTCCCACCCCTGATGTTTACTGCCTCTTCCACTTCCCACCCCTGATGTTTACTGCCTCTCCCACTTCTCCCTCCGCCCCCACCGTGGTACTTATCGCCTCTCCCACTTCCCCTTTCCTCCCCCCCCTGGTGTTTATCGCCTCCCCGCCCCCCTGCTGCCTGCCCCTCATCTTCACCCTCACCTTCCTCCTCCTCCTCCTCCTGCTGCTGCTGCTGCTGAGCCAGACTGGCTGCTGCACCGCCGACCAAAATATCACCTTCCGTGTAAACTGGAGCGCTTCCTGTTTTGAGCGTGGGTCGCCCAAGTCTGCCATGCGGGCGAGCAGGCAGGTGGGCGCTTTTAAAGGGGGGGATTCCGTGCGGCGGTGTTATGACGTGTGGCTGTGAGTGAACACTATGAGGGGGGGGGGAGCAGCAGCAGGAGGAGGGGGGGCCGAGGCCGTCCTCACACTCATTACCGCTATTACCTGAGGGCCCCCTACACCACCCGCTTTCCTCCATTTGCAAGTGGCAGACGCTAGTGGTGGGGGGGGGGAGGGGGGCATATTACTCCCCCCTGGGGGGATAATGAAGACACGTCTATTTGCAAGGTATACGCCTAGACGTACACGGTAGGGGTATACGTACACAGAGACGTACAGAGGGCAGCGGGGGCAGCTGACACTTGGCTGGCTACCACCACCACGCACGCGGGACCCCGGACCCTCCGCCTCACACCGGCACACACCACTCACACTCTCCTCACCCTTAATCCCACTCTCATCTAACTGTCTTACACCTTTTCATCATATACATCATAGCACTATGCTGCACGCACACTTGACAATGCATCCTGCGCTGTTAGAAATAATATTTGTGACATGCAAGCCTCAAAAATGGTGGAAAAGTTACAAAATGTGTGATGCGGCTTAAGCCACTCTGGTCGGCGGCCCGGTTGGTGGTTACAGAGGAGCGCAGTGGCGGCCGTCACAAAGGCACAGAAACCATAATGTCAGGCTTGGCGCAGGCCGTTGTGGCTCGGAGGTGGCCGGAGGCGTGTGCGAGACATGGGAGGCGAGCGGCGACGCCTCTCCGCAGACAACACGCGTTCCAACACATTTCGATTGTTCACCAGAGAACTTCAGCCGCCACAAAGCCGACTTCATGAGGCAATATATTACCCAGAGTCAGTTTTTCACGGTGCAGCCGCTGGACGGCACACACCGGCCACCACTGCTTCAGGGCCCAGTGTGTTCCCGACACACACACACAGGTGAACGAAAGTTTGAGGAGTGCCACCCACGGCCTCGGTTAATCTGAAACTCCACATCCTTCTCACGGCGGCCGAGGGTCGTAAGGGCGTCACGCTTACATAAATCACTTAAGACTCGCGCCTTTCTAGCCCTAGGAGGGTGAGCAGCAGCAGCAGCGGGCCGGACACACACACACACACACACTCACACACACACTCACACACACACACACTCACACACACAGGCGGGCCGACCCAGATGACTCGCCCCGTCCCGTAGCGAGCAGGCGGGCCAGGGGGTGGTGGCGGAGGGGGTGGGGGCGGCGGCGGCGGTCGGGGCAGCGAAGGTTCAAGGGGACTGTTAGAACGGGCACGCCTAGTTGGGGGGATGGACCTCGGCATGATGCTGGTACTCCACGACACGCCCTGCAAGCGTAGTGCTCAGGGAGTCTGCCGCAAGAGCCAGCCATGATGGCACATCATTAAATGTCACATAATTGCAAGTGGACTGTCAATTATCTACCACCCTGTTTACGCGACCTGCACTGCGGCAAGAAGTGGGCGGTGGAACAGCATACTAAACTGTTACCGGTTGACTACCCCAGGTGTGGTGGCTGTGCCACGGAACATAACTGCCCAAAGTTCCTTGAAAGATGTGGGTGGGTGGAGAGGGGAGGGGGGTGACGGCGACTGAGTAATGGGCGAGGTCTGCCAGACGGCAGCCGGCTGCTATGGGTCAGATATCAGCCAGACTACTCCATCCGTGCTCTGGCTACGTCGAACCTTAACCAGAGCTGTTATTGAGTTATCTAGGGGGCTCCTAGCGTACAAGGATAAGGGGCGGGATGTTACTTAAAGTTGATGCGACAACGAGAACGGTAATTATAGTCTATGCTACATAATGCATCACTATATCCCCAGATGTCACTGTTCCCACTACACACAAGGACATACATCATGTTCAAGCTAACATATTTTGCTTTCAAAGTGGCATAATTCTAACACATGACAACAACAAAAATATAGTATATTTGTTTACCTTGTTTGTTCCAGTCTGGACGTATATGTCTGGATACGGGTCCTTGTCAGGGTTGTAATCGAGTCCTGGTGGAGGGGTGAGCTGAGTGATGACCGGGTCTTCCACCACCCCGTTCATGTACCCTGGCGGGGGACCGATCCTGAACCCTCGACCCTTCACCCACAGCTTGAACTTCGAGGTTTCGTTGTCAACGTAATCTCCACGAAGGATTTGGAGAATTCGCTGATATTTATTCCGGGTTATGGTCTTGGTCTTGGCAGAATCTCCGTAGGTCTGCAGGACCCACGGCTGGTAGGTCTCATACATGCCCAGCCGAGACATTTTGGTAGGAGGAGGCCGGATCTCTCCTTTGAATTCAGTCGCCCTCATATCTTGAAGCTCAGGCCCGCCTCCCGGAGTTAATATGAGGCCGGCGGCGCAACGGTCCCGTTTACGAGGGGAGCGGTCCTGTACCTGGTGGACCATCTTGCTGGTGGGTGGCTCCGCGGGTGGCACTGGGCACGACCTACTGTTTACAGGCCACCAAGGACTCGAGAATATGTTGACAGAATCACTCAAGTTCCCCGTATACTTTAAGATGTGCTGGGGATCCACCTTGTCAAGTGTGGGGTCACTATTTTACAGCGTTTCACTCCAGTCTAACCCCAGCTCTTACTAGAGTATAATGACTCGACACAAGGGAAGATCACACCCTGCGCTTGGCAAGTGCCGGCTTTCTCTGAGGTGACGTTAGTAACAAGGAGAGGTGTGGGGGAGCCGGATAGGCAGGGTTCCCCAGGTGGGGCTTGGGCAAGGAGCCTCGTCAAGCCTGTAGTGAGGCGTCTGGTCGGCAGCCTATACTTGGATCAACAGGTTCACTCACACAATTTGACTCTGTCCTCTGATTGTACCAATTCTTCGCACTTTTTTTTCCAAAACACAATATTTAATCTATAGTTACCATGTAATTTTGTTTTCTCACACTTGACGCAAAATTGCACTGCAACTTAAAATTAATATATTGTTACATTTTATTTCACATTGTTAAGTACACAAAAACCAAAGCCTCACGTGAAGACAACACAAGAAATCACAATACACCGAAAGTTGCAATAAATCACGGCTGTGGAAGTGTCTGGGGCTGGAGCGGCGAGAGGTCGCGTAGCGTGTGACAGGGTGACTTAGCGACGGAGCGGCCATACCCTGACGTCCTCACTCTCCGGCCGCCAACCACCGTCTGGCTGGCCGGCTCACCGTCTCTACGGTGACCGCGCGGACCCAGCGGCGGCAAGTTCAGGCACTGGGACAATCCCACACCACTTAACCTTCGCACATATTGTGTCACTGCGAGCACGGCTCACGCAACCGCATCGCCGCGGCGCTATTCTTATACCTGTGGTACACGGACTGCATACTATACTCACCCCCGCATTCTCATCAACACTAAGTGAACACCGCGTTCTTGTTCTCCTGACGCACAATGATCATATATATACTCCCGCATGTTTAACATAATAAATAAATAAATATGTTGGAAAGGCAGCGTGATCATGCGCGAGGCGGGAGGTGTTGGGTGGCCACTTCTGGAGGCAGGCATAATGAGTGTGACAGTGGGCGCCCCGGGACACTGGCGGCACGAGAGAGAGAGAGAGAGAGAGAGAGAGAGAGAGAGAGAGAGAGAGAGAGAGAGAGAGAGAGAGAGAGAGAGAGAGAGAGAGAGAGAGAGATAGAAGGGAGAGAAGGGTCCATTCTCAATACCTTGAATTTACTGAGGTGCGGCGGGGCTGTGCTTACCCCGCCTCACCACCCTGGCCACACGTCCCACCCCCAGCTCAGTATGCCGCCCACACCCTCTATGCTGCTCCCGTGTTCTTACCCACTGAACCGTTACAACTTCTGCCTCTCCCCTACTCTCCCTCCCCACTCTATCATGTTACTCCTCACCCCCTGTACATTGTAACTACCACATTATGCTGTTACTTCGACCCGGAATGTTGTTGCTACCTCCATCCTGTATGCTGCTACTCCCACCCTGTATGCTGTTACTCCTATCCTCTATGTTGTCACTCCCACCCTGTATGTTGTCACTCCCACCCTGTATGCTGCGTATACTCCCGCCCTTATGTGGTTACTCACACCGTATATGTTGCTACGTCAAAGGTATACCAGCACGTGCTGTTGAGGTGTAGTGAATACACCTGTGTGTGTGTGTGTGTGGGGGGGGAAGGTGGATGTAGTGAGCACAGCCAAGGGGAGCGAGTGTGCACGGTTCATATCTATATTTCAGTTCATCAATATAGCTATACGTGATGGCAGCATTGACACTTGAACTCCCCCCCCCCACCTACCCGGATGTAAACCCGCACTAGGACTACCTAAATTGTTGTTTATCTATAGGCTCACTATCCAGCTTATATGTTAATATAATGTATCTCTTGGATGTTTGTGGTAGACTGCGATGCTTTCAGCTGCAGTAGTTTTAATAATACCAACAAGGATTATTATTCAAATAACAGCAATTAATATAGGGAGGATAAATTTGTCAAAGCTTATTAGATTTTGTTTATCTACACTTTGGTATAAAAATACTAGCATACAAAGCTTACAATTTAAATTCGTAAAAAAGTTACTAGGATAGTTAATTGTCATAAAATTGGAGACTAATTCATTTTTTCCACTGATATGTGGGAAAATATATATGAAAATATATATGTATTATATATACATATAAAATAAATATATATGAAAATGTGATGTGTCACTAGGCTCAGGAGACTGCTTCATCTTGAGTTTCTTTGTCATAGGGCGCTCGTCCTAAATATACACTGTCAACCTGCAATCTGTTCTCCACTATACACCAGAATGCATAAAATAATAAAATAAGCTTCTCCTGCCACGGGTTAGGCTTGACAGAGAACTATAAACATCCACTGAATGAAATATTGATGCTAGGCTCTCAAAACACTAAATAATTCACTTGATCGATTACTAAACTCACATGAGATTACTAAACTCACATTACGTTAAGCCATAAGTAAAGAACAATACACACATCACACTACCACTGTGAAGATTGAATAATTAATACTATGGCTGTTTTCTCAGTCAACCAAAATTCTCACAACTTGATCAATTAGTTAAGCCAAAATTGCGGCCATGACCACCTCTCATATTATCACGTGATTCAATGTCTGTTTCTCCACGTAGCAACTTCTGGGAATTGGTGCCATGTCACTGTTTCACACACACTCTTGTATACCCACTTTCAGGCACCAAGATTGACAGTGTTTCGTGCTGTTATACCTGAGACTAGTGTCTGAAAATACTCGAATTACTTTGCAGCCTCGCAGATCGTCACCGTATTGTGAGTGATGTATACATGTCATTGCTGCAAAGAAACACTCAATATTACTTTTACCTAAATTGTAACACTTTATAGGTTTTTGAAATGCTGTTTTTTTAAAGTAGGTATTTGTAAGAGGATAGACGTTGGATAGACACCACTCTATTGGGACAGGTCGGTGTTTCCCACTACTGTACTTCTATATATTTGCCATATTGACAGTTAAAATGAGTTTAGGGCAGTTGTTCTAAAGATCCTAGAGTCCCAGCACAGCAGTCCCAAGCCTTTCCGTATTCTTCCCACCATCTGTGTTATAGTGGAGGCACATCGTCCACCTGTGTATTCAGAATACAGAATGAATATTCTGTATTCATTCCGAATGGATTCTGTATTCAGTATTCTGAATGACTCGGAATACACTTGTGTATTCTGAGTCAATACAACATGTTGTCAAGCGTCACGTGCAGCTTAACAGATGTTACAACTTTCTACTCATATTTTCCCAGAAATAAACATTATTTCCTTGTACTTTCCTTATATCACATATCAAGAAATACTTAACAATAATATATATTCAAGCGTCTAGGTAAAAACTACAATGAATTACAAAAGCTGGATTTTTGTTTAACCTGACAATACCTGTTCGTGACGAGAGGCAACCCGCGACAGCCGACTACAGACCCGTTTTCTTCCACTTACATCAATGAGAGAAAACGGTGAGCCTTATATTCCACAAATAGTTAAACTGTATGGAATAAGTGCATCCCCAGCCTATCTAACACAGTATTAATTAGCTAAAAAATTATTTTAGATTGTAGTATTACCCCAACAAAATAAATATTGAATGAAGAAATAAATTTTTTTGAGTCCAGCAGAAAACATAAATATGGCCATAACAGCAACAAATATAATCCAACCCAACTCCTACCTTGGTCAAATTTTCTCTCCATTTTTGTACATAACATCACACTAAGCCATCAACATACATGCCTAAGTTAATCACACGTGGTATGGAGAGGGGGAAGATGAAGGGAATTGGGGTGGGGGAAAGAGGGGAGTGCGTGGAGGAGGGGGGAGAAGATAGAGCAGCAGGGGGTAAAGAAGTGACAGAGCCGGACACAGTACCCAATCTAGTAAATAAATAAATAAATAAATATGTTTATTCAGGTAAGGTATATACATACAAGTGAGGTTACATTAATGGATCCTGGTGACAAGTTTGGTGGAGAGAACAAAAAATCGGTAGAGACTGTCAAGATGAATATATAAAAAAATTTGACAAATGATAATTGTAAAGTAAAATAATCTTGAAGATAATGAGTTTTAATTAGCTTAGTTATTAACCTAGAATTAGTATGAACTTAATTAAGAGAACAAAGTGAGATCAATAATTACTTTACAATAGAGGACATAAATCAATACAATTAAATAATATATAGAAGAATATTCCCATTAAAATAATGCTTAACCTACAGGTAATTCTACAAGGTCGAGGTCCGTACTAGCAACGCAAAATAGGGTAACATGATATTTTCTCAAATATTTGTTATAACTCTAAAATGTGGATCCCTACCATTACAAGCAGACTTCCTACAGAACAGCAAGTTTCTCTGACACTCGCGGGTCATCTGTGAAGAACGAGTAATCTGGGTGGACATCAGAGATAGGAAATAACATGTTATAGGACCCCCTCCCACAGGTCTACACTTCAATTCTAAGTTCAAATACCGTGATAATGATGTAAATGCCTGATACACACTGCTCAACCTACTTAATACGCGAGTCAGCCTCACCCAGACATAATCTAGTATATTTTAAACATAGCCATACATGTATATTTTTCACCAATGATCATTACCAGCGCTAGTTATTCAACATATCCACATGGTAATTCACCACATAGTGAATTACTACTTACAACACCTTGCTCTATTACGCAACAGCCACCAGCCTCGACAGATAAATACTACTCGCTACTTATACGCGTTCTTGCTACTTACACATTCCAGGCATTGCGTCAGACTTGACACTTGTGCAGTTTTCTTCTACCTTTTGCTTCTGTGCCGAGGTAAGCGTATTGCCCACTTGACGTAGGCTTCAGATGTAACTCAGGGGGCGAATACCTGCCACTGCTTATGATTCCAGTATCAAGAGGTGCTCGTCCAGCCTCTCAGGACCCACGCCTATTCTGTCAGTTGGAGCTGAGCCAGATGCGTGAGGCTTCACCAGACACAGGCGTCCACAGCTGGGCCACACTTGCACAAAATTCTTTTTGATGGCCAAATAATGTCATCAAAATAGGCTTCGACCTATTACGTCAAACGCATTAACTCGTTGACACATTCACTCAATGACAAAAACATATATACTCGTTGACAATGGAGTGGCGAGCAGCGGCAGGACGCTTGTGTTTCCAGTTTCCTCAGCTTTTCTGAGCTTAACGAGGCTATCGTTGTCCACATTATCTATTCCTCTCAGTATATTATATGTTGTAATCATATCCTCTCTACTGCTTCTCTCTTCTAGGTTTGTGAGATGGAGTTTACTTAACTTATTCTCACAACTTAACTCTCGTAGGTTTGGAACTAATTTTGTTACAAACATTTGTATTTTTTCACTTTTGGGTTTACACTTTACAAAATATATGGATTACAGGCCGGTGCTGCATATCCCAAAATTAGTCTAACATGGGCTGAGTAAATTGTCTTAAAACGACTCCTCATTTAGGGTTTTTAATGAAGTTTAATGTTTGTTAACTTCCCATACGCTACCGCTGCCGACTCGTGCAGACTACAGGAAGTTCAACTTAGGCACCGTTGGTTGACAACGGCAACGGCTTTCAACTAACGATGCCCCACTGAGGCCACAAGCCATGGAAATATGTGCCATGCACTGCAGGCGAGGAGTCACAATAACGTGGCTAAAATATGTTGACCAAACCACACACTAGAAAGTCAAGGGACGACGACGTTCCGGTCCGTCCTGGACCATTCTCCACGACTGTGTGTATGTCAAGAGTGTGACCTACACTCTTTGTTAGAACACTTGACTCCACGTCTTGTTGTGTAGGGTACAACATGCTGGAGCCTCAACAACGCAGCCGGCCCGCCTAACCAAGCCCTCCAAGCAGCGCATCTCTCCCCTCCTCATATATATGCAGGTCAGAAATTTCGCCCGACACTGGAGCAGGATTTTAGAGCGGTGAGCTGAGCGCCACGCACCAGTAATCCTTGATACACCCCCTGCTTATATCTGGGGGTCCTGTGTGTGTGTGTATACCGTTGCTAGGGTCTTGGTGTATTCTTGTTGCTAAAACCTGTATACGCTGTTGCTTGAACCTGTGTACATTGTTCCTGTAGGTCCCGTGGACACTGCTTTTGGTCCTGTGAACATGTTTTCTAGGTCCTGTATACACCGCTATATGCATTCACTAGATCATTCCCTCACATACAGACACACACACAACCAAAGAGCAAAGCTCAACCCCCGCAACCCACAACTAGGTGAGTATACACACACATACACATACACACACCACACACACACACACACACAACACACACACACACACACACACACACACACACCCACACACACACAACACCACACACACACACACACACACAGGGACAAAGAGCCAAAGCTCAACCCCCGCAAGCACAATAGGTGAGTACACACACAGAACAGGGGAGAACAGATACACAGAGAATGACAAGGAGGTGCGTGAAAAACTCAACAAGAGATTCCAGGAGGTCTTCACAATAGAACAAGGAGAGCCCCTGCACTAAATGAGGAGGAGGCAAGCCAAGCAACCTTGGAGGAATTTGACTCACCAGTGATGAAGTCAAAAAGGGTGCTGGAGTGGATGTGACAAAGACTGTGGGCCTGGCAGAATCTCACCATGGATACTAAAGGAAGGTGCAGAAGCACTAAGTGTGCCACTCTTTATGGTGTATAATAGGTCACTGGAAACAGGAGATCTACCAGAAAGTTGGAAGACAGCTAACGTAGTCTAGCGGCATATGCTAGACTGACCAATATAAGAACTGCTTTAGAAACTTGTGTAAGGAATCGTTCAGGACCCTGTATACCACTTATGTAAGACCAATCCTGGAGTATGCAGCTCCAGCATGGAGTCCATACCTAGTTAAACACACGACAAAGTTAGAGAAGTTTCAGCGGTATGCCACCAGGCTCGTCCCGGAACTGAGAGGAATGAGCTACGAGGAAAGGCTAAAGGAGCTGAACCTCACATCCCTGGAAAACAGAAGAGTAAGGGGAGACATGATAACCACCTACAAAATTCTCAGGGGAATTGACAGGGTGGACAAAGATAAACTCTTCAGCACGGGAGGGACACGAACAAGGGGACACAAGTGGAAACTTAGTACCCAGATGAGCCATAGAGACGTTAGAAAGAATTTTTCAGTGTCAGAATAGTTAATAAATGGAATGCTCTAGGAAGTGATGTGGTGGAGGCTGACTCCATACACAGTTTCAAATGTAGATATGATAGAGCCCAGTAGCCTCAGGAACCTGTACACCAGTTGATTGATGGTTGAGAGGCGGGACCAAAGAGCCAAAGCTCAAGCCCCGCAAGCACAAAATTGGTGCGTACACACACACACACATTCTGTGCTAGGTCTTGTTTGTTGAGACTGTTGCTAGATGCTGTATGTATACACACACACGTACATATGGGTAACTTGTGTTGGAGTAGAGACGTTATTGTGGCCTAGTTGTGCTTGCCGGGGTTACACTTTACCTCTCTGGTCCCGCCTTGCAACCTCTAATCTACTGGTGATCGCTGATTGAAAATGGTGAGATACATGATTTCAGACGCCAGGGCTGTGAAGGAGTGACCAGGCACTCTCCCTGCCCTCTCGCAAGACGCCAAGGGTCTGAGGGAGAGGGATGAGGCACTTTCCCCGGCCTCTTACCAAGACTTGAGAGAATTCTTTAAGAAATAGCAGCAAAGAAAACCTTTGAGCCAGATTAGGCTAGAATATATTCAGTAATGTTACGGTATCTTTTCTCCAAAAAGCACACGTCCCATAGGCTTGTGTTCAAACCTTATATCCAATTGTTGTTGTTTTAGATTCAGATACTGGGAACAAAAAGTTCCAAGTAGCACGGGCTATGGCGACCCCGTAGTGGACTTCCCATAGGTTTGTATTCTAATAATATTACGGTGAAGCAAACACTACAGGTGAAGGAGAGGTCGCTGTCAGTCAACCTGTGTGGCGAGAGCCATGTTGACGGTCGCTTGCTGCTGTATATATACCTAACTCATCTCTTACTTCCTCTAAAGACTTTTATATTTATCTTTTTTTTACGACAGATTAGGCATTGTTCCAGGATATGACATGGTTGTGTATGATAGCGGTGCGTGTCCTTGATAACACTTGTGTTCTGTCTCTGGTCGTGTGGTCACGGGTCTCTACTGGTTATCTGCAGTGGTGGTGTTGAGGCAACACAACTAGTGAGAGGGTGTGGGGCAACACTAGTGAGAGGGTGTGGGGGCAACACCCATGGTGGCGAGAGGCATCACCAGTGGTGGTGGTGTGGAGGTAACTGATAGTCACCACGCAAGTGACCCTAAGCTGTTATCTCTCCTCACTCCACCTCTGATAAGACCCCTGCAACACATCCCTACGGCAACACAAGGATCCTGCTCCTGACGGCGCAGGAGCTCCGCGGTGGCCAGGCCCGACGCCCGGCGGAGGAGAGTCAAAAACCTTGCTCTGAACACAAACACGAGCCAGCGAACAATAGCCAGGCTGCCATAGTTTTTAAGGGCGGTTGGAGCGCACCGCGCCTCCCATCAGCGGCCATTGTTGACGAATTAAATGTACAACACAAAGGAGAGGGACTGTGTGACGATCCATTTACAGATGAGAACCTTTTGTGCTGCGGATTTAATTACGGTAATGACACGTTCAGCGAGTGTTCTGGCACACTACTTGACACCTTTACCTGGCACCTCCTCCATCTGGCACCTCCTCTATCTGACATCACCTCTACCTGACATCACCTCTACCTGACATCTCTACTTGACACCTCCTCTACCTGACAACTCCGGTATATCTGACAACAACCTGACACCTTCGGTCTCTGGCAAGAGTATACGTGTTTGCCAAACACGCCCTTTCTGGCCCAAATGGCCGGAGAGCAGTGCTCAGGTGTGGCGCGCACGCTCCCAGCTCCTCCCGCACACACACCTGCTATCCTCCAGTACACACCTGCACTTCGGCTGTGTGGAGTTCACATATGGCAGCATGCTTTAAGACCCGAAGCTCAACCCCCGCATGCACAACTAGGCGAGTACACGTGAACATATATGTGACAGCATGTTTTAACACACACACTAGCATGTTACCTCACACACCTGAACACATGTGGTAACATTTGGACGGTTAAAAACCTACCTTTTCACCTGTTTCAGGTTACGGGCTGCTTAGGGAACTCACTGATTCAAGGAAGGAAAACGACAGTTATTGAGGGGAGACTTAGCTTAAACACTCACACACATAATTGGTCTTCGTGCCCATGTTCTATACTTCACAATGTCAACTTTACATACGGTTCACAAGAATTAACATATGTGGAACACCAGAGAGAGTCGTTCCGTTGTTTTTGAACGTTCTTTCGAAACACATTTATAAAATTAGAAAGATTTAACACGGGGGATTCCGATAACACTTTCCCCTGACTGTTCTGAGTGGTTGACAGGCGGCCCACGGTGGGCCAGGGACATGATTGACAGGCGGCCCACGGTGGGCCAGGGCATGATTGACAGGCGGCCCACGGTGGGCCAGGGCATGATTGACAGGCGGCCCACGGTGGGCCAGGGGCATGATTGACAGGCGGCCCACGGTGGGCCAGGGGCATGATTGACAGGCGGCCCACGGTGGGCCAGGGCATGATTGACAGGCGGCCCACGGTGGGCCAGGGGCATGATTGACAGGCGGCCCACGGTGGGCCAGGGGCATGATTGACAGGCGGCCCACGGTGGGCCAGGGGCATGATTTACAAGGCCGCCCACGGTGGGCCAGGGGCATGATTGACAGGCGGCCCACGGTGGGCCAGGGGCATGATTGACAGGCCGCCCACGGTGGGCCAGGGGCATGATTTACAGGCGGCCCACGGTGGGCCAGGGGCATGATTGACAGGCGGCCCACGGTGGGCCAGGGCATGATTTACAGGCCGCCCACGGTGGGCCAGGGCATGATTGACAGGCGGCCCACGGTGGGCCAGGGGCATGATTGACAGGCGGCCCACGGTGGGCCAGGGGCATGATTGACAGGCGGCCCACGGTGGGCCAGGGGCATGATTGACAGGCGGCCCACGGTGGGCCAGGGCATGATTGACAGGCGGCCCACGGTGGACCAGGGGCATGATTGACAGGCGGCCCACGGTGGACCAGGGGCATGATTGACAGGCGGCCCACGGTGGACCAGGGGCATGATTGACAGGCGGCCCACGGTGGACCAGGGACATGATTGACAGGCGGCCCACGGTGGGCCAGGGGCATGATTGACAGGCGGCCCACAGTGGGCCAGGGGCATGATTGACAGGCGGCCCACAGTGGGCCAGGGGCATGATTGACAGGCGGCCCACGGTGGGCCAGGGCATGATTGACAGGCCGCCCACGGTGGGCCAGGGGCATGATTGACAGGCGGCCCACAGTGGGCCAGGGGCATGATTGACAGGCGGCCCACGGTGGGCCAGGGCATGATTGACAGGCCGCCCACGGTGGGCCAGGGGCATGATTGACAGGCGGCCCACGGTGAACCAGTGGCATGATTGACAGGCGGGCCACGGTGGGCCAGGGCATGATTGACAGGCCGCCCACGGTGGGCCAGGGCATGATTGACAGGCGGCCCACGGTGGGCCAAGGCATGAGTGATAGGTAAAGCTCATACAAGTCCCAACATGGACTCGTATTAATGTGTTGAATACATTATGTCCAGAGTGCGTAGAGATGACGTCACACTCACCCCTCAGATGGTTCACAAGACCCCGGTGCTCAGGTGGTTCACAAAACCCCGGTGCTCAGGTGGTTCACAAGACCCCGGTGCTCAGATGGTCCACAAGACCCCGGTGCTCAGATGGTCCACAAGACCCCGGTGCTCAGATGGTCCACAAGACCCCGGTGCTCAGATGGTTCACAAGACCCCGGTGCTCAGGTGGTCCACAAGACCCCGGTGCTCAGATGGTTCACAAGACCCCGGTGCTCAGGTGGTTCTTCAGACTCACACTGTGGTGGCTAGACTCACACTGTGGTGGCTAGACTCACACTGTCGTTGCTAGACTCACACTGTGGGGACTCATAGATGTGTGGTTCCTCTTGCATGATAGTATGATGATAGATGAAATTACTGGTGTCAATTTCACTTTGCCTCAGATCTAAAAGATTTTGTTGAAGTTCTCGGTGTACTGCTGCTCTCAGATTGCCTATTGACAATCCAAGGTAACAATCAGCAGTCAACGGCGATATACACGCAGAGGTGTAACCCACTTCTCAGTGTATGTAAAGTGAGAGTTTACTGTAGTTGGTCCGTGAGCACTCGTTGTTGTCTTAATAACCCACAAGGGCTCACTTGTTGAAAGCACTTAAAGGCCTATCTCTTAATGGGTGATAGGCATTAAACGCAGCACCAAACCAGACCAGCAGCCATGAACGAAGGTGTAAGTACTGTAACGGTTAGCCTAGCCTAACATTTTCTCAGCGCTCCCAAACCTCTATCCTTATTTAGCTCTATCTTGAGGTTATCTTGAGATGATTTCGGGGCTTTTTTATTGTCCCCGCGGCCCGGTCCTCGACCAGGCCTCCACCCCCAGGAAGCAGCCCGTGACAGCTGACTAACACCCAGGTACCTATTTTACTGCTAGGTAACAGGGGCATAGGGTGAAAGAAACTCTGCCCATTGTTTCTCTCCGGCCCCCGGGATCGAACCCGGGACCACAGGATCACAAGTCCAGCGTGCTGTCCGCTCGGCCGACCGGCGTCCGTCCGTCCGTCTCTAGTCCTTAATCACAAACACAGGGATGACACCTGCACTCTTAGAGGCATCTGACGCAACATTGTTCCTCGCCATTTTAACACAAAACATTGGAAAGTGATGACTTAGTGTCTGTGAATACCCTACCCGGTTATCCAGAACTGCAGCTTTAACATCAAGTGGTGAGGTACTGTACAGTCATTTACTATGCAAAGGAGATAACTATGGTAGATATATATATTTGTTCTATTCACAAATGACGTTAAGCCTCCATTTATAATCGTGGCAGTGTGCGGAATCCATAATATGATAACCAATTTTTTTTTTTAAATCTTAGAAACTGAATTATAACCAATAAACTCGACAAATATTATCTAATCATTGCCGACGACCTTAACATAGTTTTGTGTCAACAGATGGCCCTCAAGTAGACAGTTCCTTATCTCTATAAACTCCTGCCTGCATGATAATACCCACAATAACTAAATCCATGAGAATTGTGAATTTCTGTGGCGCAGTGGTAAAACACTCGCCTTGCGCTTCGCGAGCTATTTGGCCTGGGTTCGTATTCTGGCCGGGGAGGATTAATTAGGCACCAATCCTTGACTGTTACCTCTGTTCACCCAGCAGTGAATGGGTACCTGATTGATAAATGAAATGGCGGGTCGTATTCCAAGAAAAAATAAAATTAAGGACCTGCCCAAAACGCTATGCATGCTAGTGGCTTTACAAGAATGTAAGAACTCTTGTATATATACATTAAACAAAAAATATTACTGACATCTGCGTCAAGAGACTCAACCTACGACCACATCTGGTCACTATCCCACTATAGTGATCACTGTACCTTTCTTATAACAAACATCAATAAAGCACACGTTTCAGAGACGTGTAGTGGGTTTAACTTCGACGTTGAGAGGGGCTCCGGCTCCGGTTCCATCTTCGGGCGTCGGAAAACAGGTTGTGATTATTGCCTGTTGGGGCTCTGTATTGTTGTGAGACATTCCTCCAAAAAGCTGGAGAGAGGGGCACCAGCACTGTCTTGGTCAAGAGGTGCCAGAATAATAGGGTAATCTGGTATGTGCTCGGGACACGATGGGCGTTTTGTTCTTGCTCTGGCCCGGGAATTACTGGAAGATGTTGCTGCATTTTTACCCAACTAGTTGAAATTATGGAGTTCGAGTAGATTAACAGGAAATTTTGCAGCACTTTCCGGCGAACCCCAGGTAGAGCAGGAACCAGACGTCCTCCCAGTACGAACGCTGAACAAGAAATCAATGGGTGTTAGTGTTATTGTTTTTTTGTTGATTTAGAGGCGACAACGATCGTGGGATCGGATCCTCCTCGGCGTACCCGTGAAGGGTTAATCGCGAAGCCCAGAAAGGGTGCATCGCCAAGCCTAATCGCGAAATGAGTAACGCCAAGCGCTGAAAACTAACATGCCTCGCGGCAAAGAAGCGTAGAAAAGCAGATGATTGGGGAGCCCCAGGAGTTCCTCAGGGTGACAAGCACCGGCCACGCCCCACACAGAGAACACTGGGTAGCAAAACCAAAAACTCGGCCCCAACTAAAACGCAAAAGTCATCCGGTGCCCACCAGCAGAGCTGAAGCCAGCCGCCCACCACGGCTAAGGGCACACCAGGAGCCCACCAAGACCCACCAACTACACCTGGTAAAGATGGCATCATCTACGACATACTCAATGCACTGTGTGAAGTGTCTGGAAATCCACTACTCCACCTGTTTAACAAGTCATTCCTAAATGGAGTGTTGCCCACACAATGGAAACACGCAATAATTGTTTCCATACCGAAGCCCAATGACTCTGGTAATTACAGACCTATCACTCTCGTGTCATGCTTAAAAGGATCATCCTAAACCGACTGCTGCACAAAATAGGCAGGTTAGGGGAGGAGGTCAATGGATTTGTTACAGGGCGGAGCACAGCAAACTGTATAGTTAATTACTTGGCTCATGACATGGCTAAGTATCTGTATTTGTCGACATCAAAGAAGCCTTCGACAAAGCGCAGGGGATTGCGATCCTGGACGAGCTTGCATACATGGGTGTCAAGGGGAGACTCTTGAAATGGGTTGATGACTACCTCACAGAGAGGAAGGCCAAGGTCTGCTTCAACGGAACAGTCTCCAGAACAATGAATATGGAACTGGGACCCCCCCAGGCGGAGTCTTAAGCCCAACACTATTCAATGTACTTATGAACGCCATTGCAAATATTGATTTTCCGGAAGGAACACAACAAGTGGGATATGCAGATGATGTCTTAATACAAGCTCCCACCTTGGGGAAATTATACAGTCCATTGAACTCCTTGGAAGGAAATGTATTGAGCTCGGTTTCACTCTCTCCACAAACAAGACGAATGAACACTCCCATCACAAGCGGGGAGCAAATGAAGAACTGCAAATTAATGGTGTAACACTTGAATGGGTTGACCACTATCGGTACCTTGGCGTCACTGTCGGCTCTAACAAGGGGAAGAAAGAGGAGCTCAATCAACTCATAGGAACATACAAAAGTCGACTCAGGGCACTGAAAGCTATGACCTGGAATGGACATGGAGCCTCTATTGCCGTGCTTAAAATGATGTACACAGCCTATGTGCGCTCCGTCATAGACTATGCCGCGCCAGTTTTGTGCACCCAAAGCGATATGAAAAGGCTTGAAAGCTTTCAAAATGAAGGTATGGCAATCATTCTTGGAGTTCCAAGAACTGCCAAAACGTTTAATCTACGAGAGGAGTTGTCCCTCCCCAGTGTTATAAGCAGAATTAAGGAGCTGAATGCTAAACTTGCAATTAGGATAGCCAGAGATCCCCATTACAATGATATTGCTAAGAAAAAACTGAGCTCTGTGCTACTTTCAGGGGGAAACAGGAGAAGCAAAAAATGGCATCACAGATCAGTCTGCTACCTCGAAGAGCTTCACCTGCTTGAGCAAGCCCGTGAGCTCCTGCCTGTAGAGAGGTTACCTCCCTGGGAGGATGACTCATGCAAGATTATCATCAATGAAATGGCAATGAAAAAATCCAACATGTTACCACAAGAAATGAGGCACAAGTATCTCGAGGAAATTTATAAAGAACCCGGAGATGAACTAGATTAAATCTACACTGACGGGTCATCTAATCCTGTCAATGGCAGGGCTGGTGCAGCATACACGGTAATTAAGGATAATGCTTTCCAAAAGCAGAAATGAAGAAAAAGCGCGTATTGAGAACTATGCCTCTTCAACGCAAGCAGAGCTAACTGCCATTGTTATGGCGTTAAGGTTTCTTGAACGGAACAATAATGGTGCAGTGATTTGCACTGATTCAAAGGCAGCACTGCAAAGCCTAAGTAAAAATCGGGCAGAAAATCTTGCAATAGTCGCTGAAATTAAGAGAACTGTGAGAGTACTTACCAATCAGGGAAGAGTCATCATACTTCTGTGGATCCCCTCCCATGTTGGAATATGTGGGAATGAACGAGCAGATGTGCTGGCTGCTGAAGGCGCTGAAGGACACCATATTGAATACTTCGTACCCAAGACTCTACTACAAATTAGAGGTATTGTCAGGCAACATCACCGTGACAAAGTAACTGAGGAAAGGAGGATAGAAGCACAAACCAGTGAATCTGTACGATGGTACAACATGGTTGCAGCTGGCAATCCCAATCATTATGGACGAAGAGGAGGAGGACGCGGGAGAGAATCAGTAATAGCGAGAATCCGTCTTGGATACAAATATCCATGGATATACGGAATGGAAACAACAGTTGATCAGCGGAGTTGCAGAATCTGTGATCGAAGTGACGGACACCGCCTTGACCCCTATCTACGTGAATGTGAACACCTGAGAGACATTAGAAATATGTGTAGAATAATAAACCCCACATTGTTTGAGTTAGGAAAACACTATTTGTCAAATATTGATACTGTTCTTAAAAGATTCCCCCATTTTGCACCCACAAGATAACGTAAGCTTTTAAGGGTTGATAGATGTTAATCTTCTTGTTTGTTGAGCTGTTCACTTGAGACAGTTAAGCAAGTCCCAGCTGTGTCTGGGTACAAGTGACAGGATGAACAACCCAGCGGGTTTTCTTCCTTTTGGGGAGTGTTGTACATGCTGCTATGGCGGTATGTCCACTCACAAGATGAGTGGCGCTGCCCAATAAACTCGCCCCTCGGGGCAAAATTTAAATTTAAAAATTTCCCTGCACCTCTCGGCCAAACCGGCGCCGGACACCGTCACCCCACCAGGAGAACCAGCCAGAACACGCGAAAAAAAAAACTATCAAGAATCCGGTAACCCAAGACGATATGTACGCCAGGCGTCGTACAACCGGACCGTTGAATACAGATGCCAAACGGCAGGTATCAAATCCAAAATCGCAAAACTAAACGTGATCCGGCGGCTCCCAGGGGAAGGAGGCGTCAAGGTTGAACCAGGAGTCCATGGGTGTTAGTGGCTTTGTGGGAATGTACCATTATTATGAATATGTGTATAATTATAATATAATCCCCCTGTGAGTAAAAGAGAACTGTGTACAGAACATCACCATAGAAAATGTAACCGGTACACCTGCCGAAAACGAGTCCCTGAAGGGGAAGCTTTTCGGTCAAACCTGTAGTGGTGGGGTGCCCCCGGCGGCCTCCTGCTCCTGCAACACCCTCCCTTCTCCCTCATACTGCTCCTGCAACACCCTCCCTCCTCCCTCATACTGCTCCTGCAACACCCTCCCTCCTCCCTCATACTGCTCCTGCAACACCCTCCCTCCTCCCTTATACTGCTCCTGCAACATCCTCCTTCCTCCCTCATACTGCTCCTGCAACACCCTCACTTCTCCCTCATACTGCTCCTGCAACACCCTCCCTCCTCCCTCATACTGCTCCTGCAACGCCCTCCCTCCTCCCTCATACTGCTCCTGCAACACCCTCCCTTCTCCCTCATACTGCTCCTGCAACACCCTCCCTCCTCCCTCATACTGCTCCTGCAACACCCTCCCTCCTCCCTCATACTGCTCCTGCAACATCCTCCCTCCTCCCTCATACTGCTCCTGCAACACCCTCCCTTCTCCCTCATACTGCTCCTGCAACACCCTCCCTCCTCCTCATACTGCTCCTGCAACACCCTCCCTCCTCCCTTATACTGCTCCTGCAACATCCTCCTTCCTCCCTCATACTGCTCCTGCAACACCCTCACTTCTCCCTCATACTGCTCCTGCAACACCCTCCCTCCTCCCTCATACTGCTCCTGCAACACCCTCCCTCCTCCCTCATACTGCTCCTGCAACACCCTCCCTCCTCCCTTATACTGCTCCTGCAACATCCTCCTTCCTCCCTCATACTGCTCCTGCAACACCCTCACTTCTCCCTCATACTGCTCCTGCAACACCCTCCCTCCTCCCTCATACTGCTCCTGCAACACCCTCCCTCCTCCCTCATACTGCTCCTGCAACACCCTCCCTTCTCCCTCATACTGCTCCTGCAACACCCTCCCTCCTCCCTCATACTGCTCCTGCAACACCCTCCCTCCTCCCTCATAATGCTCCTGCAACATCCTCCCTCCTCCCTCATACTGCTCCTGCAACACTCCCTTCTCCCTCATACTGCTCCTGCAACACACCCTCCCTCCTCCCTCATACTGCTCCTGCAACACCCCCCTCCTCCCTCATACTGCTTCTGCAACACCCTCCCTCCTCCCTCATACTGCTCCTGCAACACCCTCCCTCCTCCCTCATACTGCTCCTGCAACACCCTCCTGCTCTCTCATACTGCTCCTGCAACACCCTCCTTTCTCCCTCATCTACTGCTCCTGCAACACCCTCCCTCCTCCCTCATACTGCTTCTGCAACACCCTCCCTCCTCCCTCATACTGCTCCTGCAACACCCTCCCTCCTCTCTCATACTGCTTCTGCAACACCCTCCTCCTCCCTCATACTGCTCCTGCAACACCCTCCCTTCTCCCTCATACTGCTCATACAAACACCTCTCTCCTCCTCATACTGCTCCTGCAACACCCTCCCTCCTCCCTCATACTGCTCCTGCAACACTCTCCCTCCTCCCTCATACTGCTTCTGCAACACCCTCCCTGCTCCCTCGTACTGCTCCTGCAACACCCTCCCTCTCTCCCTCATACTGCTCCTGCAACACCCTCCCTTCTCCCTCATACTGCTCCTGCAACACCCTCCCTCCTCCCTCATACTGCTTCTGCAACACCCTCCCTCATACTGCTCCTGCAACACCCTCCCTCCTCCCTCATACTGCTCATACAACACCCTCCCTCCTCCCTCATACTGCTCCTGCAACACCCTCCCTCCTCCCTCATACTGCTCCTGCAACACCCTCCCTCCTCCCTCATACTGCTCCTGCAACACCCTCCTCCTCCCTCATACTGCTCCTGCAACACCCTCCCTTCTCCCTCATACTGCTGATACAACACCCTCCCTTCTCCCTCATACTGCTCATACAACACCCTCCCTTCTCCCTCATACTGCTCCTGCAACACCCTCCCTGCTCCCTCATACTGTTCCTGCAGTACCCTGCAACTGGCGGTAGCCTCGAGGCTTACATCAACCTAGCAGCTTACTAAGGCCACCGCTAGCGTACTCACCAACTAGCAAGGCAAACTTCATTACGGAAACGAAGTTAAATACAAATATACAGCCAGGATGTACGGAGAGTGAAGGGGCCGGGCATGGGAGGTGAAATGGAAATTGAAATAAGTTATTGATGTAAAATACACACAAAGGGATGAGGTATCTCAAGCTATTCTCACCCCGTTCAGTACATATATACACATCACAAACCATAAACATATAACCAGACATTGTGAAGCTTGGGGAGGTGGTGCAGGAGTGCCGGGCCCCACCATGAGGTCGGGCCTGGGCGGTCCCCCACAGATGGCGCCCCGCACCATCGTCTGCTAATATAGCCTGGGTGGTGCTCCGGGAGTCCCTCAAGTGCCCAGGTGAGGCCCTCACACCTCCTCACACCTCCTCCTACAGCTTTATTAGGGGACTGTTTGTGTGTTTAGAGGTGTAGAGTGTGTGTGTAGACGTGAGCCCCGCACCAGGGGCGAGGCCACCTCCCTCCACCACCACATACTGTTTACTGTTGTAAACTCTTAGTAAACTCCTCATTTGAAGCTGGTGCCTTGTTGACAACTAGTTATTAGTAGTGCTTATCATCCTCAATGGCCCCGAGATATATAGTTCATGTAGATGGATGGGAGATAAGACCATTATGCAGGTGAAAAGTGTGATCATACTTGGGAAGACACGAGACAATGTCCAAGTTACCTGAAGCAACAGTTGGGTGTAGGAGAGGTGGAGGTGGTGGTGGGTGACACCTTCCACTCTGGTCTAAGGTTCTGAAGATTAGCCTAAAGAAGAAGTCAAGTAGCTTTGGTTGCTGCTCTTAGTATACACCTGGCAGGGTCAGTATCTGCCCGAAATGTTTTGTGTAATAGTGGCTTTAGGCATTGTATGTACTAGCTCTTATCTATAAATCCATCAACTTTTGTATCTCACCTTGTATGTATGTACTTTACCTGAATAAATATTTGTATTTGAATTTTTGTAGTAGAGAGGCAGTACTGGTAGTTATATAAATCTTTAGGAGTCTCAGTGGTGTAGTGGTAAGACGCTCGCCTGGTGTTGAGCGCTTTGTCCTGGGTTCGTATCCTGGCCGGGTAGGATTTACTGGGTGCAAATCCTTAACTGTAGCCTCTCTTTAACTCAATAGTAAGATGGGTACCTGGTTGTTAAACGATTCTTCGTGGGGATCGTATTCCGGGAAACTTAGGATTAAGGACTTGCCCGAAACGCTACGCGTACTAGTGGCTGTACAAGAATGTGACAACTCTTGTATATATAATAAAAAATAAATAAATAAAAAAAATATAAAAAGTACAAATGAATAACCTCTCAAGCTATCTATTGCAGAAATGTTTGACACTTCCTAAAAGTTTTGTTATTATTCTGTTCTTTGTATTTTGCAAAGTTGGACTGTCCCCCCCCCCCAAAAAAAAAAAAAGTGCAGTGCTCTCCTATTAGTAACTGAAAAATTGGGTGAATAATGACTTTTACCTTTAGTAAAAGCCTACCTAACCTAAAAGTTTTGGAATATATTCTGGTTAAAGGCCCATAAAACTCTGCACTTGGGATACAGGATAGTGTAGTGTGAACATGTGTTATTGGGTTCAGTACATTTATTTGTATCCTGTATCTAAACAATGATTTACTATTATAAATCCAATGCAGGCGATGACCGTCCTGGACCATTCTCAAGTTGACTTGAGAATGGTCCAGGACGGACCGAAATGTCGTCGTCCCTTCACCTTCTAGTGTGTGGTCTGGTCAACATAAATCCAATGTTTGGCAAAGTTATCTCCCAGCTGTGTTGTGTTTTCTTCCTGTTAGGGGTGTTGTACATGTTGCTATGATGATACGTTTACTCATGGGCTGAGTGATGCTGTCCAATGAACTTGCCCTCTTGGGCAAAATTTAAAAGGACAGTCCCTTATAGGCCATTATTCAAATAGTGCAGCATGCCTTAGCCTCTGCAATATACATTCTCAATCTTAGATTAGGCAAGGGGTAATTTTTCAACCGATTCTTAAACTGAATACATGTTAAATATTTTCTGATGCTGTCTACTGTACAGTGATGCACAGATCATCTTGTACTAGTTTCTAGGTACCACGATGAGACACAGCATGAGTGCTGTGGTAATCAAGGTCAGGTCACTGCCCAGAAGGTCCA
Organism: Procambarus virginalis; assembly: GCA_020271785.1. Lineage (NCBI taxonomy): Eukaryota > Metazoa > Arthropoda > Malacostraca > Decapoda > Cambaridae > Procambarus > Procambarus virginalis. Next base: position 16,718,279 of record WNGS01004946.1, read on the forward strand.
GGTTCAGCTCTGCAGCAGGACAGCAGCATTTGGGGAACATTTCATACAGTACCTGATGTATTCACCTAGTTGTATTCACATAGTTGTGCTTGCGGGGGTTGAGCTCTGCTCTTTTGGCCCGCCTCTCGGCTGTTAGTCAATCAACTGTTACTAACTACTAATTTTTTTCTCTCGCACACAATTCCCCAGGAAACAGCCCATAACTGTCTAACTTTTTTTTTTAGATACATACAAGAGTTGTTACATTCTTGTACAGCCACTAGTACGCGAAGCGTTTCGGGCAGGTCCCTGGAATACGATCCCCACCGCGAAGAATCGTTTTTTCATCCAAGTACACATTTTACTGTTGCGTTAAACAGAGGCTACAGTTAAGGAATTGCGCCCAGTAAATCCTCCCGGCCAGGATACGAACCCATGACATAGTGCTCGCGGAACGCCAGGCGAGTGTCTTACCACTACACCACGGAGACTGTTGAAACTCCTAGGTACCTATTTACTGCTAGGTAACAGGTGCATCAGGGTGAAAGAAACTCTGCCCATTTGTCTCTGCCGACACCGGGAATTGAACCCGGGCTACAGGATTACGAGTCCTGCGTGCTGTCCATTTAGCTACCAGATCCGATGTGTGTTGAGCTAGCAGTAAATAGGTACCCAGGCGTTAGAGAACTTTTGAGGGTTCTCCTAACAGGTTTCCTGTCCCCAGCTATGGAAAATGGGAACTAACTTGTCCCTTCCATCTAGTAATACTTCTTTGGACGAGTTAGGTTACAATGAGTGGTTTAAATCGAGAGCAATTTGGAAATACGGCAACTTGTTGTGAACTTATTCACTGCTTGATACGGCTGAATTGATACTTAAACTGACTGACTGATGTGCACAACAAAGAGATGTACAGTAGTCAAAATAAGAACCATATTTGGTAATGCAATTTAATTTCTCAAACACTAAACAATCGTTTGGGGGGTTTGTTGTTGTGATGTCTTTTTTCAATTAATACTCAATACTGTACTCATTTTGAATATATCGTCTATCCTCTCATAATTGTATAACTAATGTTTGAGGAGTTGCATGTAAACTTGAAAGTGTGGTTGACCTACTATAGTTGGAAAGATATGGACCTAGAGAAGGAAGAACTGTAGTACTATATGTAAGGAAAGAGGAGAAACAATATTAATTAATGGCACCTATCCATTCACCATATTTTCACTACACTGCTTCAAAGAATGAGTGGCTCCACACTCCAGTTCCCCGAGTGCTTCATCACTCGTATGTATACTGTATAGTGATCCTTGTGTGTTGTAAAGTATAAATATTTCAGACATTCATTCATTCTATTTATGAACTGTTACCACCTTGTCTTGTTTGTTAGCACATTCACTTTTCACATGTGGTCCCTGCTTTGTGACACTTGATCATTGTGACTCTCCGTCTTTTTGTTGCCCTTCTCTGTATTTTAGACTGTAAACTGTGTAACACCATTTAAGAAAAGTATGTCATGAACATTCTGTTTACAAAAGACCTAATTCTACATACTGTTTTCCTGAAGAATTTATAGTGTTAAATATAATGGTCATTTTATCATTAGTGATAAAATTTGATCTAAAAACAGTATTCTCCCATTGTCAAGGACAGACTTCCTGTCCTCGACAGTAACTCTCCCACTGTATTCTAGGTATGTCTTTTCACGCTAATGGAATCGACCTTTCAACAGATACAATGCTGTAGTCATCAGAGCTAGGACCAGGGATGGATTACCTTATCTTCCTGGCTCAAGAGAGAGCAGAGTCTGTACAGGTGAAGCTCTATAATTCTTTTTCTTATGCTAACAAAAAGTTTATTCCACAGAGTAATCACACTAATGTGATGTGTCAATGAAAAAATCCGTAGGAGCTAACCATGTCATGATTGACCATGTCGTGGCCTAGTTGACTGGGGCGTTTGCATCGCAAACCCTCATTACAGCTCCTACGGATTTTCTCAAAAAGTTTATTATTACAGTACTTTATTATTCATGCAATTTTTAAAACTTACTTTTTGCACTTTACCTTTTTCATGAAGCATACATTTCTGCTTATCACAGCAAAAGGGGTTAAGAAAATGGCTTAAAAATTGGAGTGTCAGTGGATTATACTATAGTTATGTCTTATGGTGTATAAATATGGATTAAAGCAACCTCCCACATGGCTATTTATTCAACATTTGAATATACAGTACAAGATTTTGTACTGTATTTTTTAGCATTTTATTGTTACAATATTTAAATTATTAATTGTTTAATCTTATTATGTGTGGCAGTAGCCTATGAGCATTATTATTTTTGTTATTAATAATAATAATAATATAGTATATACTGCACAGCTTTCTACTAATGGCTAAGTGTGTCACATAATTCTTGACCTAGTATTGTGTGTGCGAGTAATTCACTCCCAACAATAAAGTTGGCTGGCCGTCAGCCACCTGCAACAAACAATCCTGTACTGCCTGCATCGTTGAATGAATCTAAGCCCGGAAAACGTGAGGAACTCTTTAAGTGTATTATAATAGCATGTCAAA
>WNGS01004946.1:16801508-16813711 GCA_020271785.1 Procambarus virginalis
ACCCTGTGTCAAGAGGACAGCCAGTCACCCTGTGTCAAGAGGACAGATGGTCACCCTGTGTCAAGAGGACAGATGGTCACCCTGTGTCAAGGAGACAGGTTAATCTGGTGGTGCCTCGTTGGGCAGTTCTCTCTGGTCTTACTGAACGAAAGACTAACCTAAATATATGACGTGTTGATAATCATTGAATGAGTATGTTGGGCGTCAAGTGGTCCTGCTACGCGAACTCTTTTATTATCGCTCTCAGTCAATTACTTCGGTATGGGTGGTCAGGATCTGAATGTCTGGTGATGGTCGGAATGTGTACTGAAGTGACGTGATCTTTGATGGAACTTTGTTAATAATAATATACAATCCACCGCCTTGAAGGTTACATTAATTTGTTCAGCTGGATCTTGTTCAGGAAATGTTCAGCTGGATCTTGTTCAGGAAATGTTCAGCTGGACCTTGTGTTCAGTGGTGGAAGGTGTCCTATTTCTGTCATTGGCGTCCTTTAGGACTTTTCGTCTCTGTTGTGATCCATATCAAAATAGTTCTCATCATGCAGAACTTTTTCTCGATAGCAGTCACACGCCCGAGTTACGTTTCCCCGCTCTCACAACATACACGATTTATTTTCGATTATTTTCGATAGTCCAATAATTCCGACTATTGTTCAAGAGAGAACTGGATAAGCACCTCCAAAGGATACCTGATCAACCAGGCTGTGACTCATACGTCAGGCTGCGAGCAGCCGCGTCCAACAGCCTGGTTGATCAGTCCAGCAACCAGGAGGCCTGGTCGATGACCGGGCCGCGGGGACGATAAGCCCCGGAAGCACCTCAAGGTATCCTCAAGGTAAGGTACATAAAAGCCCTCTGACTTCGTTGAACATTTTCTTATACAGTCGCAACTTTGTTGAATCATTAATGCCTAAGTAACCACTATGGATAAATATAATTTTCGCGGAAACGATTATTTTCGATAGTCCAATAATTCCGACTATTGTAGCAAACAGTTTAATAGATATCTGCAGAGACGTCATCAGTCAATCTTTGATTATTTAAGGCAGCTATCATCTAAAATGTGATTAGTTTACAAGTGGATAATTAAAGCAAATATAATCGACGATTAAACAGACAATATTTAGCAAATTCACATTTTCATGCACTTTTCGCATCTTTAATATAATTAACTTATAAGTGAGCTCATTATTGACTTTTGCTTGTACCAACTGAAAACATTAGCTGTGAGAATGACAACAAAGACAGCTTCCTACCTTCCACGAGACGTGGTTGAAGTTGTTGTTGTTGTGGATGTAATTGTTGTTCTTGTTGAGGGTGTTGGAGGCACGGCAGTGCTTGAGGTAGATGCTAGTGAAGGGCAGCCTGTAGTCGACCTGGTGGCTCACCACACTCACGTGCTTGCTGTACTCCCGCTCCTCTTCCTCCTCCTCCTGCTCCTGCTTCTTCAACTCCTCTTCCTTTTCTTTCGCTTCTCGCTCCTTCTCAGATTCCTCCTTCTCGTCTTTCTTCTTCTGCTGCTTCTCTTGCCTCTCTTCGTGTTCCTGCTTTTGCTTTTGCTGCTTTAATTGTTGTTGTTGTTGGTCTCGGTGTTCTTTTTGCTGTTTTTGTTGTTTTTCCTTTTCAAGCTGTGGTTGGTGTTGGTGTTCTAGGTGGGTTTGTTGGTGGTGGTTATGGTGGTGGTGGTGGTGTTGGTGGGGCTGGTGCTGTTGAAGATGTTGTTGTTGCTGCTGCTGCAAGAGTGTTGGAGGGTGGTGGTGTGTGTGGTGATGGTGCGGATGCTGTAGGTGGTGGTGTTGCTGGTGGTGGTGCTGTGGGTGGTGGTGCTGTGGGTGGTGGTGCTGGTGGTGAAGGCGGACGGGAGAAGCGTACTGTGGCTCTTCCTTCACTGTCACGTCCTGGGAGTGGCGGCTGTAAGGGCGAGACAGAGAGTCCTACATGTTATATCTGTACCTCACAAGCGTCTCCTCACACACACACAAACACAGACACCTCCTTACACACACACACACACACACACACATGCGCACACACGTTATTTACACACACACACACACACACACATCTCACGGCAAGAGCCAGAGTAGACAAGGACACGTTGTTTGGAAAAGGTGGTGCTCCCCGAACATTGGGACATAGGTGGCAAGTGTCCGAAGGACATAACACATGAACATGCGAAGAGAGGTAACGCCAGAAGCCATACCAGCCCACGCGAGGCAGTTCCCAATTACACACAAGCACACTCATTCATGCATGCATGTAACCTGTGCTTCATAACGCCCAGCGATCACACGGGTATTATGTTACTCAGTAACTTGTTCCATACATCTACCACCTTATTCCCAAACTAATACATGCCCAGACGCAGGCGATGAGTCACAATAACGTGGCTAAAGTATGTTGACCAGACCACACACTAGAAGGTGAAGGGACGACGACGTTTCGGTCCGTCCTGGACCATTCTCAAGGCGATTGAGAAACGTCGTCGTCCCTTCACCTTCTAGTGTGTGGTCTAGTCAATACATGCCCAGACATTTCTGCATCTAAACTTTCTATGCCATATTACTATTTTCCTTGTTTTAAACTCTTCCTCATTTTGTATACAGTAATTCTATGTCCTCTTTTACTCTTTGTCTTTCTAGAGAAGGTGAATTATGTTTTTTTTATCTCTATGCATAAGGGATGCCTTAAATTCCTGGGATTAACTTTATCTTTTCTACCTACGGTCAAGTACATTTATTTCCATTCCGTGGCACAGTGCCCAAAGTGGCACAGTGTCCAAAACTGAACTGCAAAATGTAAAGGGAACCCAGTGAGGGCAAGACAGTGCTGAACACAATAACAGACGCTGAAAGGCAAGTCCAACAACCATGGCTTACTCTGTATGTATGTGTATGTGGGTGTATGTGTATGTGGGTGTGGGTGTATGTGTGGTGTGTATGTGGGTGTGTGTGCATGTGGGTGTGGGTGTGGGTGTATGTGGGTGTGGGTGTGTGGACTTAATTGTGCTTGTGAGGGGTGAGACTCGGCTCTTGGTCTAGTCTCTAAACTCTGAATTAACAGATGTATAGGTTCTTAGACCTAATGGTTTCTGTTATATACGAAACTGTGTATGAATTCTGCCTCGCCATTGTACATCTTAGTGCCCCACATTTCTTCACTATTCTCACACTGAAAAATATTAAATTATAATGTCTCTGGGGCTCATTTGGGTACCGAGTTTCCACATGTGACCCCTCGTTCGTGTACCACTCGCGCCAAATAAACTGTCATTGGCTCCCCCTACCAATACCCCTGAGAATTTTATACGTGGTAGTCATGTCTCACTTTACCCTTTTTTTTTTGTATTTCCAGTGAAGTGAGGTTTAATTCCATTAAACTTTCCTCATTACTCAACCTCTCATTTCTAGGACTAGTCTGGTCATGTGCCTCTGGGCATTCTCCAACTTCATTTTGTTTTTGATATGGCAAGGACTCCACCATGGAGCAGACTGCCACAGCACACCTTCACACACCACACACACACACACACACACACACACCACACACACAACACACACACACACACACACACACACACACACACCTAGTTCATCTTACCTATTAGGTGGTTGAGGGGGAGCAGAAGGTGGTGGCGGCGGCGGGGGCAGGTTTGGCAAGGGCAGGGTTGGCGGGGGCACCGGCAGGTTAGCGACGCCCAGAGGAACGCCCAGGCCGACGTGGACGCCGACGGAGCGCCGAGGACACTCCGTACACAACACCAGGAACTTGGTGACGGCCTCCCGGGGCACGAAGGCGTAGCGCTCAGACACCTGCCGGGGGGGAAGAGACCAGTCTCATTCATACACACTATACTGCCGCCTCACACCATCATTATATCAACCTAAGACATAGTGAAGTACACCATCTTCCCAATGAGAGACAAAGGTCTGTTTACACACAAACATTTTTCGTTTATTTTAAAACTTTTCGACGTATTGTCCACTTGCGAGGCGTGCCGCATCCTCCGCATCGCACTCAAACTAACGCAAGCCTCCACGCCGTTGAAATCTGCATTAGACAAATCTGAAACCTTTCCTACATGCTCAGCCCTGATCTAATACTTTCAACACCCTAGTGATGCCACATTTATTTAGACCTTACATAGGTGTACAGAGTGCAGCCAGGTGTCTCATTGGATCTCTCGCGGGGCAGGGACTCACGGGGCGAGGACTCACGGGGCGGAGGCTCACGGGGCGGGGACTCACGGGGCGGAGACTCACGGGGAGGAGACTAACGAGGCGGAGACTCACGGGGCGGGAACTCACGGGGCGGAGACTCACGGGGAGGAGACTAACGAGGCGGAGACTCACGGGGCGGGGACTCACGGGGCGGAGACTCACGGGGCCGGAGACTAACGAGGCGGAGACTCACGGGGCGGGGACTCACGGGGCGGAGACTCACGGGGAGGAGACTAACGAGGCGGAGACTCACGGGGCGGGGACTCACGGGGCGGGAACTCACGGGGCGGGGACTAACGAGGCGGAGACTCACGGGGCGGGGACTCACGGGGCGGGGACTCACGGGGCGGAGACTCACGGGGCCGGAGACTAACGAGGCGGAGACTCACGGGGCGGAGACTCACGGGGCGGGGACTCACGGGGCGGGGACTCACGGGGCGGGGACTCACGGGGCGGAGACTCACGGGGCCGGAGACTAACGAGGCGGAGACTCACGGGGCGGAGACTCACGGGGCGGGGACTCACGGGGCGGGGACTCACGGGGCGGAGACTCACGGGGCCGGAGACTAACGAGGCGGAGACTCACGGGGCGGAGACTCACGGGGCGGGGACTCACGGGGCGGGGGATTCACGGGGCGGAGACTCATGGGGCCGGAGACTAACGAAGCGGAGACTCACGGGGCCGGAGACTAACGAGGCGGAGACTCACGGGGCGGGGACTCACGGGGCGGGGACTCACGGGGAGACTAACGAGGCGGAGACTCACGGGGCGGGGACTCACGGGGCGGGGACTCACGGGGCGGGGATTCACGGGGCGGGGACTCACGGGGCGGAGACTCACGGGGAGACTAACGAGGCGGAGACTCACGGGGCGGGGACTCACGGGCGGGGACTCACGGGGCGGGAACTCACGGGGCGGGGACTCACGGGGCGGGGACTCACACCTCATCTATACCACTCCTCATGCGGGGGTTAACTTGATCATCGTTTCTGTATATCTTTTTAATACAAGAATTTAAGAACTCTTGTATAAATAATAAAAAATATTTTTTTTAACGCCATTATATTTGCACATTTATTTTAGAGATTTTACTACAATTCTGCAGAATAGTGATCTAAATTATTCACACAATTGATTTCTGGCATGCTAGACGTATGGGCATGTTTTCTTCCGCCTGATACTTCTGTTCACCTGACAGTTAACAGGTAAGTAGGAGCTAGGCAACTACTGTGGTCCCATCCTGGGGAAGGTCAGTGGCAGGCTTGGTGCGACTTACATGATCCTAACACACACATCCTCTTCTGGACAACTGTAAGCGTCCACTAGTAACAGCAGCAGCGGCCTCATTCCTAACATGCACACACACTCTTGTCACGAGGCGGGGTATTAGGTATTTTAAACAAAAAATATTTAAAGATACAATTCTCAGTCGAATTTACAATTTTTGTTCATTACTAAACTGATATTAAGTGCCGTTTTTCTTGTTTTCAAACTTAAAGGCTTGAAGTTGTCTTCAGTGAGCTCCACCCGCCACTATATAAACTTGAAGCCTGTTGACATCCTGGTGTCTCCTAATGTCACTCAGCCAATTTATATTTACCTCTGTTTTAGCATCGCTGCTGATTTGTTATACACGCACACACACACTGTGCTGTTTCGATACCGGACCAAGGGGGGCACCATGTTATTGAACTTGCTCGAAACCCGAAACTTGCCCGAAACTTGGCCGAACTTGGCCGAAACGCTATGCGTATTAGTGGCTTTAGGTATTGTATGTACTAGCTCTGTCTTTAAATCCAACATTATGTTTGTAACTCATCCTCTATGCACGTACCTTTACCTGAATTAAAAATCTAAATCTAAATCTAACTTCTCATCCCAAAATGATAGTACCTACAGTTACTAAGGATGGTGGCATATAATATGCAGTGTGTTTAGTCCTGAAATTACAAAACTTGTCCTTCTTTTTGTTCCGAAATGATCCTCGTGAAGTCTCTTGCCCGAAACGCATTGCGTAATAGTGGCTTTAGGCATTGTATGTACTATCTCTATCTATAAATCGATCCACTTATGTAAAATCTCTCTATGTATGTACCTTTCCTGAATAAACATATTTATTTATATTTATTTATTTAAGTTAGCGTTAATGGCCCCTCTAACTCCTCTCCCCTACTCTCGTCTACTAACTTGTTACATAAGCATGATAGTTAATAGTTATAACCCTGGCCGCAGAGGAGTGAGACTGGCAACTGTCAATATCCTTGACCTGACGTTAGATCAAGAGCACTGGTGTTAGCGCAAGAGCGGTGACGTTAGCTCAAGAGCGGTGACGTTAGATCAAGAGCGGTGATGTTAGATCAAGAGCAGTGGAGTTAGCTCAAGAGCGGTGATGTTAGATCAAGAGCAGTGGCGTTAGCTCAAGAGCGGTGACGTTAGCTCAAGAGCGGTGATGTTAGATCAAGAGCAGTGGCGTTAGCTCAAGAGCGGTGATGTTAGATCAAGAGCGGTGACGTTAGCTCATGAGCGGTGACGTTAGCTCAAGCGCAGTGACGTTAGATCAAGAGCGGTGACGTTAGATCAAGAGCGGTGGTGTTAGCTCAAGAGCAGTGACTCAGGCGTGACACTAGCGCCCCGCGGCCTCTTGCTCGACTTTGAGAACTTCAATATTTAGGGACACGCGTACACCAAAAATATCACTGCAGATATTCTAATAATCACTGCTAATATCACTCTCACATGTTTAAACAAATTAAATTATAAATGATATGGATCGACTTATCCATTATCTGTTAAATAAGAACCAACCACAGTAATAATAATAATAATTTAATTCGATAGACAAGACCGAATTGTACAAGATAAAGTAGTTACACAGTAGATAAGGTAATTGCTTATTATATAAAGTCACTTGCAGGCGATGAGTCACAATAACGTGGCTAAAGTATGTTGACCAGACCACACACTAGAAGGTGAAGGGACGACGACGTTTCGGTCTGTCCTGGACCATTCTCAAGTCGATTGTGACTTGAGAATGGTCCAGGACGGACCGAAACGTCGTCGTCCCTTCACCTTCTAGTGTGTGGTCTGGTCAACACTATAAAGTCACTTGTTACGTGTAATCAAACGTTGGTACTTACAGCCCGATATGTCCTCTTTTGTCCCATATGTTTTTGTTCCTTGCCATCCTTGCACACATGAAGGTTGTATATAATATCGAAGAAGTCCTCCACAACCGCCACCTTTTTGAAGCAAATTCTATCGTGTCCCTCCGGATCCTGAAAAAGAAAACGTACCCTATTATAGCGTCGTGAGAGAAAATGGAAGTATATTAAGGTATAACTATGTAAGAATAAAATTGAGGCACCTACCGATTTCTTTGTTAGTTTTATTTATTTATTAATACATACGTAATTCTCAGGGAGAACGGACCGGGAAGACAAGAGCAGACAATTTAGCATAGGTCGTAGACGGACAAGGGGACACAGATGTGAGTTATAAGTAACCAAATGAGACAAGACAAAATATTTTGTTCAGTCAGGAGAGAGTGAACAATCTGAATGTGGAGACAAACTCTATACCCATTTCTAAATGTTGATATAATAGAGCCCAGTAGGCTCTGGAGGCTATGCACCAGTCAATTAATGGTTGAGAAGAAGGACCCAAGAACTGTAGCTACTCTTTCAAATCTATACAGTCTCTGTGAGGCCAGTGCTAGACTATGCAGGGCCAGCACGGAACCCGCACCTTGTAAAAATAAACTAAACTTACGAGAACACTAGTGTCTTAATTAAGAGTATTAAGCTACGAGGACAGGAACTCAATCTCACAAACCCTGAGGATAGCAGAGGGGATATGATCACTACACACTGACGGGAATAAGATAGATTATTCTATTGATATCTATAGAAGTACATACAAATCATTGATTGCATTCAAATCCCGTCTACCAGATGATCCCTGAAGACAGCAATCAACAGTCCTGCTTACTGACGATAAGTTAAGAACTGGCGTGACGGGCAGTGTGGTTGGGCACCGCTTACCACCCATCAGGGAGGCGATCCCCCCATATCGCCAAGTCTTTGATCACATTTTCATGTGGGAACTCTGCCACGTATAAGAAGAATGTGGTTATTCTGCATGCTTAGATCAGCGTTTTTTATTATTGCCCAGACAATTATTTTTTTGGGGTAATTGTGCCCACTACAATTTTGTCCCCATTGCCTCAGAGACACTTGGTGCCTGGGGTAAAAGTGCTGCTAGCTTTTTGAAGGAGTTGGGGTCTAAGCTAATCGAAACAACTAGAGACCACTAGAGCCGCCAGTTTTCTCTTCCAGCGCCTTAGTGTGGCGAACCAGAGAGGAAATGCTCACTGCATCCATGGTTCCTGCCCGCCATCTGAGGAGCTGGAGGAGCTCTACAACTTGTGACAAGTAGTCTTGTACCCTGCATGTAACCAATGTTGTAACCCTTTTCTATAATAAAATTTTAAAATAAAGTTAGATATATACACACACACACTTAAAGAATAGGGGTGGTAGGAGAAGAAAATATCAAAGTGTTCAGTGAGGATCCACAAGGTCTTGCCTGAGTCCCTGAGTACTCTTTATTTTCTTCTCCGGGGCTATGGGTCCCTACACTTGCACCAGAGGTGGTACCCCTATATATATATATATATATATATATATATATATATATATATATATATATATATATATATATATATATATATATATATATATATATATATAATACACACACAGGGGGACGAGGACAGCCTCTCAAGAGCCAACTAAGAGAAAATGGGACAAGCAGAAAGCTGAAAACACAAATGAGGTGAAGGAATGTAAAGAAATACTCATACCCAGCACGGTGAGTTAACAAATGGCGTGAACTGAAAGAAGCAGTAGAAGCCACCTCCACTCAGACATCTGACTTCAAGGTCAGATATAACAAAGAACTGAACGTCAGTAGAGTTTAAAAAAATAACACACAAGATAAAACAGGACTAGTAGAGAGGGCGAGAGTCGCTGATGGGAAAGCAGCAGAATGCCGAAGCACCAACCACCTTNGAGAGAGAGAGAGAGTACTCACCTAGTTGTGCTTGCGGGGGTTGGCTCTGGCTCTTTGGTCCCGCCTCTCAACTGTCAATCAACTGGTGTACAGATTCCTGAGCCTACTGGCTCTATCATATCTACATTTGAAACTGTATAGAGTCAACCTCCACCACATCACTTCCTAATGATACTCCGACACTAATTTTTTTATAATATCTCTATGGCTCATTTGGCACTTAATTTCCACCATGTGTGTGTGTGTGTGTGTGTGTGTGTGTGTGTGTGTGTGTGTGTGTGTGTGTGTGTGTGTGTGTGTGTGTGTGTGTGTGTGTGTGTGCGTGCGCGTGCGTGCGTGCGTGCGTGAAGGCAGGAGAGGGAAGGTCAATAGGACTACGCCAACTGGCTCACACTGATGTCACTGGTGTCAACAACTTGACACGCGCGCCATCTTTAAATCCCCGCGAACTGCACGCGCGTGCACTGTAAACCAGCACAAAACACCGTCATTAACCAGCACCCAAATACCGTTGCTATTCGATGCCTAATTAACGGGCCGTGACCTGTCCTCTGTTGGTGCACTGTAACGTGCAGTGACCTGTCCTCTGTTGGTGCACTGTAACGTGCAGTGACCTGTCCTCTGTTGGTGCACTGTAACCTGCAGTGACCTGTCCTCTGTTGGTACACTGTAAATAGATATTAAAATCTTGGCCTACTCTTATTAACCTAGATGGTGTGGGCAGTGGTGTGGGAGTGTGGTGGTGGGCAGTGGTGTGGGAGTGTGGTGGTGGGCAGTGGTGTGGCAGTGAGGTGGTGGCAGGGGTGTGGGAGTGAGGTGGTGGGCAGTGGTGTGGGAGTGTGGTGGTGGGCAGTGGTGTGGGAGTGTGGTGGTGGGCAGTGGTGTGGGAGTGTGGTGGTGGGCAGGGGTGTGGGAGTGTGGTGGTGGGCAGTGGTGTGGGAGTGTGGTGGTGGGCAGTGGTGTGGGAGTGTGGTGGTGGGCAGTGTGTGGGAGTGTGGTGGTGGGCAGTGGTGTGGGAGTGTGGTGGTGGGCAGTGGTGTGGGAGTGTGGTGGTGGGCAGTGGTGTGGGAGTGTGTGGTGGGCAGTGGTGTGGGAGTGTGGTGGTGGGCAGTGGTGTGGGAGTGTGGTGGTGGGCAGGGGTGTGTAGTGTGGTGGTGGGCAGTGGTGTGGGAGTGTGGTGGTGGGCAGTGGTGTGGGAGTGTGGTGGTGGGCAGTGGTGTGGGAGTGAGGTGGTGGGCAGGGGTGTGGGAATGAGGTGGTGGGCAGTGGTGTGGGAGTGAGGTGGTGGGCAGGGGTGTGGCAGTGAGGTGGTGGGCAGTGGTGTGGGAGTGAGGTGGTGGGCAGTGGTGTGGGAGTGAGGTGGTGGGCAGGGGTGTGGGAGTGAGGTGGTGGGCAGGGGTGTGGGAGTGAGGTGGTGGGCAGGGGTGTGGTAGTGAGGTGGTGGACAGGGGTGTGGGAGTGTGGTGGTGGGCAGGGGTGTGGGAGTGTGGTGGTGGGCAGGGGTGTGGAGTGTGTGGTGGCGGGCAGGGGTGTGGGTGGTGGATGGTATCGATGCGCGAGGTGACGGCAGGGTCGGCTGGGAGTGAGGACTGCTGGTCGAGGCGTGAGTTCTTCATGTTGTTCCGTCGTGTTCAGTTGAACACAGCGTACAATGTCTCGGTGAATAATTGCTCAGTATACCTTCCGCCGTGCAGGCTTTGTAACAAATGTCTCCAGAATAAGCACGGAGGCGGACCAAAGCTTAGGGGGGGCCGCCGCAGATAGTTACAGCCTCATGGATCCACCACATCACAGGGTGTGGTTTGTCTAACATACAAAAGGTGTGTTGGACGGTATTCGCCAGGTGTGGCCAGCGTACAACCACATTAGAGGGTGTAGTTGGAGAGTGGCAGGAATACGGCACATCAGAGAGTGTGGCCAGCATACACCAGGTATATGGCCAGCCTTCCTCGGCCAGCTCTACCGTCTGGCAGCATAACGGCGCCCAGCCAGCGACCATCTCCCAGCCAGCGACCATCTCCCAGCCAGCGACCATCTCCCAGCCAGCGACCATCTCCCAGCCAGCGACCATCACCCAGCCAGCGACCATCTCCCAGCCAGCGACCATCACCCAGCCAGCGACCATCACCCAGCCAGCGACCATCACCCAGCCAGCGACCATCTCCCAGCCAGCGACCATCACCCAGCCAGCGACCATCTCCCAGCCAGCGACCATCACCCAGCCAGCGACCATCTCCCAGCCAGCGACCATCACCCAGCCAGCGACCATCTCCCAGCCAGCGACCATCACCCAGCCAGCGACCATCACCCAGCCAGCGACCATCACCCAGCCAGCGACCATCTCCCAGCCAGCGACCATCTCCCAGCCAGCGACCATCTCCCAGCCAGCGACCATCACCCAGCCAGCGACCATCACCCAGCCAGCGACCATCTCCCAGCCAGCGACCATCTCCCAGCCAGCGACCATCTCCCAGCCAGCGACCATCACCCAGCCAGCGACCATCACCCAGCCAGCGACCATCTCCCAGCCAGCGACCATCTCCCAGCCAGCGACCATCTCCCAGCCAGCGACCATCTCCCAGCCAGCGACCATCTCCCAGCCAGCGACCATCTCCCAGCCAGCGACCATCTCCCAGCCAGCGACCATCACCCAGCCAGCGACCATCACCCAGCCAGCGACCATCTCCCAGCCAGCGACCATCTCCCATCCAGCGACCATCTCCCAGCCAGCGACCATCTCCCAGCCAGCGACCATCTCCCAGCCAGCGACCATCTCCCAGCCAGCGACCATCTCCCAGCCAGCGACCATCTCCCAGCCAGCGACCATCTCCCAGCCAGCGACCATCTCCAGCCAGCGACCATCTCCCAGCCAGCCAACGCCCGTGTAGCAGCAGCCGCTGATGGCACAGT
>WNGS01004946.1:16843122-16872943 GCA_020271785.1 Procambarus virginalis
ACTTTGCATGTTGTAACAGGCTGGTCCGATGGTAGTAGACTGAGTTAGACTCTGCTCTCTCTCCTCACCAGTAATTTCCCTGACAACACTATTTGTAATTATATAAAAATGACAATTATTGTAAATAATCTAACATGACCTATGTGTACTGTATCTTTTATAAGACTGTTATTTTTGCCAGGCTAGGAAACAAGGTTTCTGGGAGCCAAGCCTCAGAATACTGTCCTGGTGGGCTATAATAACTGACTCTGGATACATCAAAAATATCAAATTATACAACAGTGAATGAAGCATATAATAATATATGGACAATTAATATTCACAAAATATTCTTAGGGCAATTTAAGAAAGTTGGTACAGTATTAAAACTATTCATATATAGTACCCAATTCTTGTTAAATATTGTACAGTATCTAGATAAAAACATATAATGTATTCTACTATTAGACAAAATTTGTGAATATCAAAGCAGCTCTTGCATTAATCCATAAACAAAATTAAATATTTAAACTTTAAGAGCTCACATATCTTAAAAAAAAAACTTGCTTGCTTAACCAAACTGATATAACCCAACAAATCACTGAATACCCAAATAATATATACTGATATGTATGTATTATATACATACTATATATATACTATATATATATATATATATATATATATATATATAGTATATATATATATATATATATATATATATATATATATATATATAGATATATAAAGTGTGTGTGAATGTGTGTGTATAATCTATATATGAAAACAAATAAATACACCATTGTTCAAAACAACAGTAGAAAAAATAACTAACTTTATTACAAGTGCTATGAGATCAAATATATCTCTATCTTTGGTATAATGAGAGTTCATTATCATTCAGAAATACAAACAATAAGAAACAATGCACGTGGGCACATGAGAACTGAGATAGCATGTTTTTGCATTAATTCTCATACTATAAACATTTCTTACATTAAATTCTGCATTTCACATGGGCAAGTGCATTCACTCCTATTAGCTGCATAAGCGAATGATGATGTAAACAGAAGAACTAACGATGATATAAATTTTGTAATAAAGGTGCACACAGGGACAAAAATAATATTGCTGTGTTGGATGACAGCAAAATATGATATATTTATAAAAAAATAAAGCTGTCAAAGTCGAGGTTGACCTCATAAATTTATGTGCCTTCAGAACTGCACATTCTTTGTATTATAAAGAAGAATGAAGTTGAAAAATAACAAATAATAAAATTGATTACATTGGGGGTAATGTTTTCCTGGCAAACCATTTTTTTCATTATTTAATAATGTTGATGTTTCCACAATGTTGAGGATTACAAATATTATACATAAACATTACATAAACAAAAGCTTAAAATATGTAAACTGTGTATTTGCTGGGATATTTACGAATCATTCAGATCAACTAAATATCAGAAAATTGAAGATTGGTGATGTGAAGAAGTGACTAGATACAGAGGTCATCTTGTAAAAAGTTTGAGTTTCACTAAAAATGAGTTGACTTTCACTAAAATATTATATTACAATCCAGTACTATACACATACATACGTGCAAACACACCAGAAAGCAACAATTCAGAAATTACTTATATGTACACCTCTTGAAGATGCAGTTAACTGTGTATTCTCCCCCCCAACCCCCAAAAAAAATAAATAAAAAAAAAATGTAAATAAGTTATTGTTCTTGAGCATTTCAATTAAATGACTCCTAATATTAGTTGTCTTTTGAGGAATGCACTAAACAGCAGAAACAAATAATATAAATATCTTGAGCAGGGAAACTCTGTGATGAAAAGTAATAAATACATATTAAATTTTTGCCTGGACACTAGTCATTTTCATGTCAGCTAGAATTTAGCAAAACATAATACTTAAGACTTGTTGAATAGGTTTGCTCTTGATATGCTGGAGTGAGCCAGCACATAACAGTATAGTGCCCTATTATGTTAAACAGTGAAAGCATAACAAATTATAATTTATATCTTTACAATGTCAAACAATGAAAGCAGGACTAACATAAACTTTACATTCCAGTACAGAGCAAATCTATAGAAAATAAAATGCACAATGCTGCACGCCAAATTTCAATAACACACATTTTGTATGGTATTCTATATCATACATACACCTCCTACAGAGGACATCATATATTTCTTAGTCTGTATTGGGGCTCTACCTATATACACCTACACAGATACATTTGGAGTGTAGAGACTTCAGTATAGGCATCACCATAAAAGTAAACCATTCATTTTCTCAACAAGTATAATCAAGACTATTTAAATTATGTATGTTTTTGATAACTATTGTGAGTCTCCAAGTTTGAACTATTGCTTAAAAAATTTGCACTTTTTCTTTATCTAAAGCAATAGCTATGAAGAAATGTGTACAGTATTTATAAGCCTATGTCAAACTTAATTGAACCTACTTACTGACAATTGTAGAAATCAAAACGCCTGTCTTGCTAATGTAATGAAAAGGAAATTGCTAGAACAGTCTATGCAACAGTTATAATTCTTTATATCTTTAAACCAATTTAAGTAGTTGAAAATAAATGTAAGCTCTTATTTACCATTTTTTCAACTAGATGTTATAATGTATTCTTAGGATTTCTTTGTAAGAGAACATATTTTTTGCAACTTTTGGAAAAGTCAAGGGAATTTATGAAACAATCTACCAACTATTCTTTTTTGCCACGTTAGTGATCCTAAGCAAAATCCCACTAAACTGTACAGTACACTGAGTTTTATTCAGAAGATACATTCACATAAACAGGTACATATTTAACAAATCTGCTAATGGCTCATGCAACACCGTTGTAGTTTTAATTACACACGCTGATTACACTTTTATTCAAACATGAAGAAATTTGTTCATATCAGATTGTTCACATGAGACAGAACAAAATTGCACAATGCTTGTGTGCATCAGCTCTTAGCATACTGTAATTGTTTCTATTCACTTGAATACATCTACTAAATAAAACCCATTTTTTAAGGTGAAGAGGCACTTCCATAGTAAACCCGACAAAAAATTTCTAGAGAACTCTAAGCAATATAATTTTCCACAATGGTAGGAACAGAAACTGCTAATTGCCTCAAAAATTTAAGGCTGTACAAAGTACCTAATAACTCACTAACAATTTATGATTTATACAATAACTGGACATGAAGAACAGCACCAGTAATGTTCACATTCATGCTTTTTACCTTACAGACTTTAGTAATACACAAACTTAAATGGTGATAAATAAATACTCTTACTACTATTTTCATAAAACACTGAAATTGTACCATATACATCTTAGAGTGAGCAGCAATAAGACAACCATTAAGACCAGCAAATTCACATATACATGTTTGTCCGTAAGTAAACATACAACGGAGTCTTCACACTAACACATTCAAACATTATATAAACACTATGGACTCTGTTGATGGATAAGTAAATTTTCGAGTTCATCAGCAGACCTCAGCAGGAAGGCTGCCGACTCTCGGTAGCCAGTAATGAGTTGCCGAACTGCTGCCACCTCTACAGCATTGAGCGTTGGCCGCGTGGGTTTAGATGTTCCCTTGACACTCAGGTCTGTTGGTCCTGGTGGGATTAGTCATTGATAAGATTTGGAATGAAGCAGAATTCCTCAACTAAGAATATAAAATATTGTTAATACAGTAGCTATTGATTAATGTTTGATTAAATAAATGCATGAACATATTGCTGATAATTAAAAAAAATATAGAGACATGAATATACAGCATTCACTTACCATTAGCTAACATAGGTGCAGAGGTAGTGGCCAAAAGAGGAGTAAGACCTGGTTGGGTATGTACTGTTGACCCCGTAAGTGAGGTTACTTTTTGGAAACTTTGTTGGAATGATGCCTGGAACATAGATGACCCATTCATTACTTTTGAGTCAGCCATAGGTCGCTCTAGGGCCTTAGCGAGAGCAGACACATGTGGTGCATTGGATTCAGTCTTTACCACAGTGTCAACTAAACCTAAAGGTTTGTCTGGTCCCACCTGTAAAAGATTTAATATACAGATTTAATATATATCTATATATATATATATATATATATATATATATATATATATATATATATATATATATATATATATATATATATATATATATATATATGCATACAATACATATAGAGTACATATACATTTGTCATGCCACCTATTTTTGGAGACATGTCACCTCAAAACAGCCAACTACTGCAGTTTTTTTTGCCTGGTTGATACCTGGTTGATACCTGGTTGATGGGGTTCTGGGAGTTCTTCTACTCCCCAAGTCCGGCCCGAGGCCAGGCTCGACTTGTGAGAGTTTGATCCACCAGGCTGTTGCTTGGAGCGGCCCGCAGAGCCACATACCCACCACAGCCCGGCTGATCCGGGACTTCTCTTAGGAAACAGTCCAGTTTTCTCTTGAAGATGTCCACGGTTGTTCCGGCAATATTTCTTATAGTCGCTGGGAGGACGTTGAACAACCGCGGACCTCTGATGTTTATACAGTGTTCTCTGATTGTGCCTATGGCACCTCTGCTCTTCACTGGATCAATCTTGCATTTTCTTCCATATCGTTCACTCCAGTACGTTGTTATTTTACTGTGTAGATTTGGGACCTGGCCCTCCAGTATTTTCCACGTGTATATTATTTGGTATCTCTCTCGTCTCCTTTCTAGAGAGTACATTTGGAGAGCTTTGAGACGATCCCAATAATTTAGGTGTTTTATCTCGTCTATGCGTGCCGTATATGTTCTCTGTATTCCCTCTATTTCAGCAATCTCTCCTGCTCTGAAGGGGGAAGTGAGTACTGAGCAGTATTCGAGACGGGACAACACAAGTGACTTGAAGAGTACAACCATTGTGATGGGATCCCTGGATTTGAAAGTTCTCGTAATCCATCCGATCATTTTTCTGGCTGATGCGATATTTGCTTGGTTATGCTCCCTAAACGTTAGATCGTCGGACATCATTATTCCCAAATCCTTGACATGCTGTTTTTCTACTATGGGAAGATTTGATTGGTTTTTGTACCCTGTATTATGTTTCAGATCCTCATTTTTGCCGTACCTGAGTACCTGAAATTTATCACTGTTAAACATCATATTATTTTCTGCTGCCCAATCGAAAACTTTGTTGACATCTGTTTGTAGTTTTTCAATGTCTTCAGCAGAGGTAATTTTCATGCTGATTTTTGTGTCATCTGCGAAGGATGACACGAAGCTGTGACGTGTATTTTTGTCTATATCAGATATGAGAATAAGGAACAGTAGCGGTGCAAGGACTGTACCTTGAGGTACAGAGCTTTTAACATCGCTTGGACTCGATTTTATCTGATTGACTGTTACTCTTTGTGTTCTGTTCGACAGGAAATTGAGTATCCAGCGTCCTACTTTTCCAGTTATTCCCATTGACCTCATTTTGTGAGCTATCACCCCATGGTCACATTTGTCGAAAGCCTTTGCAAAGTCTGTGTATACAACATCTGCATTTTGCTTTTCTTCTAGGGCTTCTGTGATTTTGTCATAGTGGTTGAGTAACTGTGACAGACAGGATCTTCCCGCTCTAAATCCATGTTGTCCTGGATTGTGCAATTCATTGTTTTCCATAAAACTAGAAATTTGATTCCTAATCACTCTTTCAAACACTTTTATTATGTGTGATGTTAGTGCAACTGGCCTATAATTTTTTGCCAAGGCTTTACTCCCCCCCTTGTGCAACGGAGCTATATCTGCAGATTTAAGTGCTGCTGGTATCTCCCCTGTATCCAGGCTCTTTCTCCATATTACGCTGAGTGCTCTCGCTACTGGTACTTTACATTTCTTTATGAATATTGAATTCCATGAGTCAGGCCCAGGGGCTGAGTGCATGGGCATATTGTCAATTTCTCTTTCAAAGTCTTCCGAGTTTGTGGTAATATCCGTTATATTATCTGCAGCTTGAATGTCATTCATAAAGAAGCTGTCTGGGTCATCAACTTTCATGTTGTTAATTGGTGTGCTAAACATAGCCTCATACTGGCTTCTTAGAATTTCACTAATCTCTTTGTTGTCCTCTGTGTACGTACCTTCATTTGTAATTAACGGTCCAATACTGGTCGAGGTTTTGGATTTTGATTTAGCGTATGTGAAAAAATATTTCGGATTTTTCCTTATCTCTTGTATAGCTCTCTGTTCCAATTCCATTTCCTCAGACTCATATGATCGCTTCAACGTTTGTTCGATTTCTTCGATCTCCCTGCTTAGGCTTATTTTCCTTGCTTGTGATAGTTGTGTCTGCCGAAGCATTTCCGTAATTTTTTCCTTCTCCTGTACAGTCGTCTGCGTTCTCTTTCTAGAGTGTTCCTCTTTCTGCCCCTCCTCACCGGCACGTGCTTCAAGCAGACCTTGTAAGCTTCAGCTGTCAGTTGAGCTATTCCCTGTGTGGGAGTTTTGTCGCTTAAGACCGTCTCCCATTGAATGGTTGAAAGGTCTACATTTATTTTTTCCCAGTCAATCCTCTTATTGTTGAAATTGAATTGATTGAATATTCCTTCTCGCTTGTTGGGTCTCTTAGATCTACTACCGTTATTTATGCTAGTTCGCACTTCAATGAGCTTATGGTCTGAGTATGAAGTATCTGAGATTGTTATGTCTCTGATTAGTTCATCATTGTTTGTGAATAACAAGTCTAGTGTGTTTTCGTTCCTAGTTGGTTCTGTAATCTGTTGATTGAGCGAGAATTTGTCACAGAATCTCAAAAGTTCTCTGACCTGTGGCTGGTTATTTCCCGGGTCATTCCCTGCTATGATATTTGTGTTTGCCATTCTCCATCTTAGACTCGGTAAATTGAAATCTCCAAGGAAGATAATATCTGGAGCTGGGTTTGCTAGGTCATCAAGTATGTTCTCTATTTTGTGCATCTGCTCTGTGAATTCCTCAACCGTTGTATCTGGCGGTTTATATATTAAAATAATAATTAGGTTTAGTTTCTCTACCTTAATTCCAAGTACCTCTACCACCTCATTAGTTGAGTTTAGTAGTTCTGTGCATACCAGGTCCTCTTTAATATACAGACCTACTCCTCCATTTGACCTAGTTTTTCTATCACATCTGTATAAATTATAATTTGGAATCCAGATTTCACCATCCATGTAATCTTTTGTATGAGTTTCCGTGAATGCCCCAAATATGGAGTTTGACTCTAATAGGAGACCATTTATGAACTTGACTTTATTTCTTGACTTTGGCTTTAGACCTTGAATGTTTGCAAAAATGAATGATTGTCCATATTGTGTGTCACTTCTGGAAGGTTTTGGTGGTTCTCCCTCCTCTCTACCCTGACCCAGGGTGTGTTGTTGTGGCAATGGTTTGTCCAGTTTTGGAAGTGATATTGGGGAGTGTGGTAGTCTCTGTGTAGTTGGGGGGTGTAGTATGTGTGGGCTTGATGACGAAATGTAGTCCAGTCTCGGCCATTTCCCCCTCTCCATCCGTACTCCTGCCACGTTTCTGCCTGTCTGTTTCTCCCTCTGTTTCTGCCTGCCTCTAAAAAATGTTCAGGGCTATTATATTGGACTTCCTCTCTTATATAGCGCTGTGTACCTCTGACGTGGAAATCGGGGCAATGAAGATCGTAGCATTTCCTCTCATTAACTGAGAGTTTGCATAGCTTAGGGTGAAAATATCTACACTCAGTATCAAAACGACATCTGCCTTTCCCTAACCAGTTCCGGCATTTCCATGGGTGCATGAATGAGCATTCCGTGCCTCTGGGCCCATATCTGCACTGTCCTTTTGCATAATACCTGCAAATATTTTCATCTGTGATTGCATTATTCTTGTTTGTATCCGTGTACGACTTGGCTACCTCTGTGATTTTTGTTCCAACTTTCTCGTTTCTGCATTTATTCTCGTTATTACCCTTATCTTTCGCCTTGTTGCTTTCGTCTTTCTCATTCGTCTCATTTTTTATCTCCTTATTCATATCACCAGTTTTCTCTACAATACTGCCTTCATTTTTGTGTACCTCGACGCTATGTCCTTCTACATAGCTACTTTGACTCTCTAAATTCTCAATCCCTGGGTTGTGCTCAGAGTTCGTTGCTGTCTTTATATACTCTGCATATATTTCTGGTAGTTTTTGTGTGAATTGTAGCCTGTGTGTTGTGCCCATGTTGATCAATAATGACCTCACAATTATTTTGCATTATTCTATATAAACAAAATACTGTATTTACTTAGTCAATATTGGTTAACATTAACAACAAAACTTCAGAGATTGGCTGTTCTTATGAGATGATACAACTCCAAAAACAGGTGACATGACACTACCTGTATAATAAAATGGAAATTGGAGAAATGATGACGTTTCTGTCCATCCTGAACCATTATCAAATTGTGTACGACAAATTCTAGGACACTACACGACTTTATAATGGTCCAGGATGGACTGAGACCTTGTGGTTTCTCCATTTTCTGATGTGTAGTTTAGTCACCAACTCTTCATGAACCTGTAGATGTGTAAGTTTAGGCTGATATGTCTGTATTTTCAGCTGCATTTCTTTTGTTTTTCTTAAAGATGGTAATGAGTCATGAATATTTGCATTCTTGGAGACTTTGTAATTGTAGGAATTTTCTGAAAAGTAGTTGCAGTGGTAGACACAGCTCATCTGTTATTTTTTATGATTATGAACTGAATATCATCTACACTTAAACAGTGACACAAGGAACCTAGTACATCAGCTATGTAGTACTGTATATACAATACTAAGACTAGCANTCATGGTTGTTAGTGTAAACTGCTGCCGCCACAGACCTCTTTCTTGATCAACTGATCCATCTGTGACTCGCAGAGGCTCAAAGCCTCTGCGAGTCACATTTTATTTTTTAACTGGTAATCCTTCAATGATAGACCTATCTACGGGGTTCACTCTTATAACGGCGATCAGCTAATACTGGAGGTGAGTGGGTGGTGACCTTCCCCAATTGCTGTTTCACCCCATAGGCTCCATTTATCTTCCAAATATGCTCCCGGCTGCTTTATTCACAGTTCGCCATTTCTTCACCTATATGCTTCTCATACTCAAAATGCCATGCTTGTCATTTCTTTACTCTCGTGTTCCCCTGGCTTCACCCTTCACATGCTCCATATTTTGTCAGACTGCATCCACTGCTACACCAGTATACGTCCCACTAGTCTATCTCGGTCATATAATAATAATGCTACCCAATGCATAATGCTATGCTACACATTGCTTATAACGTATGTTCTCACAACGTAGCCTACATTCTTCTCGCTGTGTCACCCACATGCACCCCCATGTGTCTCCGCCACATGTCTCCATTTTGAAGATTTTTGTCCCGAAAAGTTTATTGAACAGCGTCACTCACCCAGTGAGTGAACACACTGAAGAGCAGCGTGTACAACACCCTCAAATTAGAGGATCACTCAACATGTACCCAGACGCAGCTTGGACTTACTTGTCCCAATGAACAGATTGTCAGACAATGAGATTAATATTTACCAAAACGTTAAATTACGTTATTTTGTGGGTGTAAAGTGAGAGAACATGTGCTTCCTTCACCGATATTCTAAACAAGGCAATAATGATGAGAGGAAGTATATACTCAAAATACAGTATATATTATTCATTGCTCAAAATTAGGTCATCAATTCTATAAATTTCCTTTCCACGCCGAAATCGTCTATTCCTTCATGTTCAAACCTAGCCCGCTCCAATCTTATACTGGCCTCCCCACGGTCTCCCTGTTATACTATTATGCCCATTAATGCTTACATTATACATGAGAAGTGTTGCTTTTAGAGGCCTCCTGTGTTATTGACCATGCCGTAGTAAGCTCCATTTTTTCATTACTTCTTAGGACTTCAGAACAGCTTTGCATCCTGACGTGTTTCTTCATGTGTATAAATACTTGTAGTTTAGTTCTCCATGATGTGTTCAATGTTCTGCATATTTTTGGTCACTCGCCTTAAAACGAATTGTTGCATGCTAATCTATGAGCACTGTATCTTGTGTGGACTAACATACTTGTGTTGCCTCATATCTGAGGCCCTCATAGGCTCATTGACCACTTTTTCCCCTCGAAATGTTTGACTTTAGACCTCTTGAGAAATAAAAAAAATGTTGCAACCAACTACCTAGCACAGGTTATAAACTTCCTCCACAACACTTCAACTATCATCCCCCCCCCCTCTCTCTCCTTACTCCACCAACCACAGTACAACTTCCACGCTGTGTTCTTCACAACCTACGGGAGACATCTCCTGTCCACGAGGCTAACCATAGCCCGTGCTTCTTGCCCAGCTCCTGTACCAGGTAAGTACGGCTCACCATAGCCCGTGCTTCTTGCCCAGCTCCTGTACCAGGTAAGTTACGGGCTCACCATAGCCCGTGCTACTTGGAACAGTCCGAGTAGCTGAATCTTAACAACAACATCTTCACAACCACATTCCTCAGGATGTGTTGTGGCCGGAAATACAAGGTCCAGCGTTGGTCCACGACAGCTACTAATTGTGGCCGGCTCGGGAGAAGCACTGCGCCTGTTCCCACACAGCGCCTAGACGGCCGCTTTGTTAGTTACTGCAGGTGAGTGGGTGGACGGCCAGGAGTGGATTATGAAATAAAATGCAATAGCAACTTTATCATAATAACATTCAAAGGTACATAAAAAATATTTTGCCAAATTTACTCAACTTGTGCCTTACCTGTTGAATAGAGGAATGTGATGTAGCTGGATATGCTTTAGATTGATCCTTCTTGTACAACTTGCAATTTTTCATATAATGGTGACGGTGCCTAGTATACCGCCTACAAGGAGCTAAAGGTTTTTGTTTTAGTTCAGTTCACTTACTATGCACCCCACGCCAATCCTGTGGCCGGTAATGGACTCTACACCCATCCAAATACAACACCTTTTTGGTTTTGTGCCAAAAATTCATTTAGATAAGAAGTTGTCTTCCTAAGCTAATTACAGTTTAAAGTATACATCAACCGATGGGTTAGTGCACACACACAAAAAAGGAAATATCTTCCCCGCGTGCCGGACAACCGCTCACTGCCACCTTTCCAAACTTTGGAAGAGGTAAACACTGCCTCCCAGCGACAAGTCTCTGAACCACCCAATTACTTTTTTTATTATTTCATGTATATATATACAAGACGTACTTTGGGTTTATGAGAGAACAAAGGATTGATGTTTTTACATTCTTGTAAAGACACTAACACGCATATAGCGTTTTGGGCAAGTCCTTAATCTAACAGATCTCCTTCAGCATCCCCCAGGCGAGACTGGGCTCGGAAGATGCATCATGGTACCCCCAGGAATCTTGGAAGATATTCTTGTGCTGTACTCTGATTTTGCTAGTGGGGGCTAGTAGATCAGCCTTACATTTTATGTTCTCACCTGATTTTTAGTCATAGTTGATTTGTTTTTTTTATTGAGGCTGGTATTTTCTCCCCCTGATTCCGTGTATGACTCATCATCTCGTGAGATGGGAATATTGGATGAACTTATAGCCAGCTATTTAGTCAGAGCTGGTTTGTTTTTGTATTAAGGCAGGTATTATCTCCCCCCTAATTCCATGTATGACTGACCATCCTGTGAGATGGGAATAATAGTTGAATCTATAGCTAGTTCTTGATCTACACTGTGTAATATCTCATATAGAGTAGGGTAGCAGCGCATTGCTGTGTATACCTAATTTTGCTAAATAGAAAAAAAAGATAAATTTAGGTAGGTAATTTCCAGTAAAATTAAAAAAATGTTAACGGATACATTGTAAGAAAGTTGACAAAGATTAGTTGGCACATTATAGTAAAATTTGAGGGGTTATGAACAGGTACAGTGAAGCATAATTTAAGGATTATTTCAAGATATAATGCAGTAAAATATGCATTCACTATAACAACCATGACATAAGATGTTTAGCTAATGAGTTTGGAGCGAGTATATTGTTTATTCTTGCTACAGAGATAGCAGTGATTACAATGAAGTTATATTGCTTAGGTATATATATTGGGGGATTGGGTAGCACAAGATACAGTGCGACTTGAAAGCACTAGGTAGGAAACTATGAAGATGAAATTAGATACTTTTTGGTTTTATTTTTGAATAAGGCAAAAGTTGGATAGCTTTTCAATTCGTTAGGGAGGGAGTTTCATAGACTAGGTCCCTTTATCTGCATAGTGTTTACACAGATTAAGTTTGACTCTGGGGATATCAAAGAGATATTTATTTCTGGTGTGGTGATAATGGATTCTGTTACATCTGTCCAAGAAGAGTTTCAGATCAGGGTTTGCATTTAAGAACAGGGTTTTGTAAATGTAAATGGCACAAGAGAATGTGTGGAGTGAGTTTGTTTAGCATGTTTAGGGATTTAAACAGGGGGCTGAGTGTTGTCTGAAAGCAGAGTTTGGTATTATTCTGATTAGCAGATTTTTGCTGGGTGATGATGGGCTTGAGGTAGTTTACAGTGGTAGAAGAACTCCATGGTAGATGGGCATGATGGTAGAACTCCATGCACAGATACCATGATGGTAGAATGCTCCATGCATTCCCATCACCATTTTTGTTTAAGATTGGCTGTATTCACCTTGTCACTCAAAAATCACTGAAAATTTCCGGTGTAAATCTCAGTTTTTGTTAACTTGGTTAAAATGCTATGCATATTAGTGCTTTGTGAGAATGTACTGCCTAATCACCAAAATTTGTAATGAAATGATGAATTGTATTTTCTTGCAAATACAGGTAAATAAGTAAATAAATAAATATTATCTAGTGTCTGCTAAATTCAAAGTACCCAGTACTTGTAAGTTACCAGTTTGTATACTTTATTGACTTCCTTTTATAAAGTAGTGTAATAAAATCACAACAATCTAACAATTACATTTATTTCCATCGTCAGTACAAAGATAATATTCTCACCTGTAACAACCTGTCACACACGGCGGCACACTTGCCTCGGCACGGTGCACCTACACAGTTCTCACACACAGATGAGCAGCTTGCTATCTTTGTATGCTAAATTATATCTATTTTGAATACTACACACAAACTGGAGAGAATTTCTTTACTAACTGTTTAAAATAATTCTTTCACTGATATTAAAGTTTTCTTTGATAAATTTGGAGGCACTTTTAAGTTCATGGCTGTGCTGTAGAGAAGATGCAGGTCCATCATGCAGCTTATAAAGGAATGAATTTTATTAAATCTAAACATATGGAAGAAATCTTTTACATTATGTAAATAATTTGTTTGAGATTTCTTTGTTTATTAAAGGAACATGATCCCTCATACTTTCAGTGTTGATTTTGTTGAAAATATAGATTGTTGAGCATAATGAAATATTCCTTTCTGAGCCAGTCCATCAGATGCTTCCTGAGCCACAGCCAATATGGCTCACCAAACATAATAACAATTCTTATGCGATAGACTCTCGGTGACTTTGCCCCATAGCCTGACAAGCAGCTTTCCAAATGTTTTGTCAGAAAAAATTAATGGCAAAGATAAACACTGGTAAATCAAATTCAAGCCACCACTAAGGGACTAGCCTGCTATGACACAAAAGCAAGCCATACCCACAACACCTCCTATACTGTAAATGTTAACTGGATAATGCAAGACATATCAATTTGCATTCTATGAGCTATTGCTATAATCTACACTACTCCCCACCACCACCAGGTGGTAGAATCCTACATGTCAATAGGGATGGAGGAGCTGGCACACCCACTTGAAGCTCAAACTGCCCAAGCAAGCTAAGGAAAGAGGGGACAGATAATGAAGGAACAGGAGCATCCGAGGGACTGCCTCAAAAAGAAGGGTTTCACAGTGCACAGAACCCTATTTTTGAACTGAGGCCCTCTTAGATTTTCCAAAAGCCAGCTCTCCATGTTAAAGAAAGAACTAAAACTATAGAAACAGAAAACAGACAGGACACTTACCTGAGTGGGACATATGAAGAGTTAGACCTTAGGATATAGGATAGGATAGTATAGGATAGTACAATCATCACATATAGCTGAAGCATCCAGAGACTCACTAACATCAAATGAATGACAAGAGCCACAGGACCACACAGTAGGGGCAGAGTTAAAGCACACTGGGAAGAATCTGAACTGTGAATGTAAGGTTTAACTTCCATATGCAATGTGCATTACAAACTTATGAAAAGGATATACCTGATAAAAACTGAAAGTAGAGCAGAGCGTGAAAGCAGATGCACATTACATAGCATGAGTGGAGATGATGAAAAATAAAGGCTCGGTAAACCCAAAGAGCCTGGAGCAACATGATCGGTGGACAGAAGGCAAAAGGCAACAGGTCAGGTGAACCGAGTCAGAAAAATGACATGACACTAAAAAGGCAAGCAATGCACACCAAGGTAATAATGACAGAAGAGCATACAGTCATAACAGTGAGAAACATGATTTCCATCCCCAGAACAACAGATACGGGGAAAATGCACATCACAAGAGGTGCATACTCAGCCTACACATAGACGAAAAAAAGCATATATAGCCAGAAGCTGAACTAAAATATATAAATAAAACCAAAGCCATACTACATCCGCAAGCAAACCAGGGTAGGGCACAGCAACTTCGTCTACACACAAGAAGAAAATTGGAGTAGTTCTTCTGAAGTGTTTTTATTCCATGTTGAAGATCAGTAGCAATGTAGGGGGTTGTAGAATTACTCAAAACTACCCAAAACTTCTTAAAATACAGAAACAAGAACTTAAAACATATTTTCCTAATGTTTTTATGAATGAGAAAATGAATAAACATAATTTTACTTGGAAAGGAGCTAATTTGAAAATGAAATAAGACCAAAATAAGCAGTGACACCAAAGGAAGTTGATGATCTGCGACAACTTTGACCTTTGCGTTGACCTTTGACATGACCCACTATTTATTTTGATCTTATTTCATTATAAAATGAGCTTATTTCAGAGTAAAATTATATTTATTCACATTTGACATTCATTTCCCAATATTATGTAACAGTAAGAAAATATATTTAATTTATTCTATATTTACATAATTCTAAAAAAGTTTCAGATAATNTTCAGTTGTTTATTTGTAGATACTGTATCTTCAATATTTGTACATGTTTCAAAATATTTGATGATTTCCCTGCATTTTTTTTTAGTAAAGTTTGATTTAGTGCTGCAGGCACCCTGTACCTTAACCCTTAAACCGCGCATATCGAGGGTTCGAAAGCGAAAATATTTGAATTATGTAAAATTAACTTAAAATGTTAAACAATTCTCCAACTTATTGGCTTCAGTGTTGTGAAACTTTCATCGAAATATTTTCAGTAATGATTTTAGACAAATTTTTATTAATAAATAAATAAATCAGTCACAACTTGCAAAACGTGGGACTTAATATTTTTGGCTGATTTTTCTCTGATTTCAAACTCTATTTTCTTTGTCTCTTTAGGTTTTTTTGATGATTAGGGACCATATTAGGGCTTTTTCACTTATATAAAGTATACCCTAAATATATCTTCTAAATCATTATAATTATCCCTATATTTTTTTTGTGTTTTGGGGTTATTTTTTCTTGACTTCATTTCAACATATTGACCTACAACTTTCATATATTGAGTACGAATGTCAAACAATGTTTATTAAAACATACAATTAGATTAACAAATTAAAACTACCTTTATTCATGATTGATAACTTCAACTTCAATTATCTCTGAAACTAGTGTTTCAACTTTGAGTGGCTTCTAAAATTCCCGTTTTTGACCGATTCTCACTACAGTATTTTGACATATTTTGTGCTCAGCTGTCTGTTCTACAATCCCTTCCGAATGTATTTTTCATAAACTTTATACATTTGTAGTTATAATTTTTTTTGGCCCACATTTGCCACAACAGTATTTCAAATGCCTTATTGACAATTTTTTTACAGTAAACTATACTGAAAACCTATTCTAATTTGATGAAAATTGAGATCATATACTATTCTGAGAGAATAATAACATTAAATGAACTATTGGTGATAGTTCATATTTTTTATTCTGAAATGAAAAGCTGAAGTTTTCAATATTCAGTTTTAAAATTAATTTTGATTCTCTTGTTTTTCAAGTTACGTTGTGATCATTTAGACAAAATTGGATTATTTGCCTAGTTGGTTATGCAAAAAGAATTAGAAAGTGTTTGTGCAAGTTTTAAAAACTTATGTTATATGATTTGACATAACATAATTTGTGTATGTATTGCATGGTTTAAGGGTTAATCTATATCAGTTACTGTAATTAGATATCAGTCTATAATTTCAAAGTGTTGTGTATAATGAATTTTAATTTAATTTCCTATTTTCAGAAGACTGATCCAAATGGAAAGCCATGCTTTTCTGCCCACCCAGGTAAGTTGTGACCATTATCAGCAGGGTTAATAAACTAGCTTTTTAATTAAATTTAATACACTTTTAGAAAACAATGCCCATTGGTGTAGAAATTTGACATGAAAATTGAATGTTGTATTGTGTTACAAATTTGAACTTTATTACATTTGAAGCCAATATTACTGTGTGGATAATTGCCTCTGATTAAATACATAAATAAATAATTTTATTTAGGGGAAAAGTACATACACAATGAGTTACAAATAGAATGTTGGATTTCTAGATAAAGCAAGTATAAACTATGCCTAAAGCCACTAGTACATACAGCGTTGCAGGCAAGATTAATAAGTATGCGCTATACACGAGTTTTCCATGGCTGTTCTTGCTGTCAATTAGTTCCAAATTGCAACTATGCTCTACATTACCTCACCAATAGTAAACAAGGGGGTACTGTAGTTGGATAATAAATAAGTCTGGGTATTAAGATTTGACTCACGAGCCAAAATTTTAAATAAATCCAGCTGACAATTTAGCTCTTTTGGGGTAGAATTGTATGTATTCTTATGCCTGGTATGATACCTGGTTGAATCATGCCAGGCAGGTAAAGTGGTTGTGCACAGTACTTTAATTCTTTTTCTCACCAAGTTTTGTCTACCCAGTTGGGACACACTAACTGTGTAGTTTGAATGTGTTGATTTTCAGGACGTTCGTGTGTCTTGTTTCAAAACTGTCCCCCCCCCCTCTCAATCATTTGTCCCTCGATATACAGTGACACCTCGATTAACGAGTTTAATCCGTTTTGGCACCGAGCTCGTTATGTGGAAAACTCGTCTTAAGAAACAAATTTCCCCATTTAAAATAAAGGAAATAAATTTAATCCGTTCCACTCCCAAAAACATCCATACTTGTATGACATGTTATAATGTAAATATAATACTGCACATGTAATTATAAATGTTTTGTTGTATTGTTTTCATGTTTACTTTACCTTATGAAGAGTCGTTGCTGGCTTGAGAGAGACGATGGGGAGGTGGGAAGGAGGAGAGGGGTTATGGTGTGGAAGGAAAATCCACCCCTAAGTCAGGCGGCCTCTCTTAGGAATTTCACCCCACTGGGCCTGGGTTGTCATTCACTACCACCTGCTTGTCTTTACTTTTGCAAAGAACAAGTCTATTGACAATTGCTTTTGTCTTTGTTTTAGGATGTCCCTAAAACGAGACAGCAAATTGTCATTAAACATGTTCACACAGCAGGTTGTCAATGCTTTATCAGGGTGATGCTTTTCCAAGAATGCAGTCACCTTTTCAAACATTCCCAACACTTCCCTGATCTCACTGGAAGATGCAGCATCCTCCCTTACCTCCTTATCCCCTTATTAATGGTGCAAATTGTTGATGAGGACCTGCCATATTGCCTTGTGAGATTAGTCACAGACACCACGCTCATGCTTTGCTATAATTTCCTTCTTCAAATCCACGATAATTGTCTCTTTCTTTCTCTTGACAACACTACCTTTAGCAAGCAGCTTCTTTGGCGACATCATGCGTCACAAATTGTAGTCACAAAACCACAAAAAAAAAACGCAAATAAATGCAGAGGGATGCTTGTCGTGCATGATACAACAACACTGGCGTCGGAGGCGTCAAGAGAATTTGAGAGAACCAGTGAGACGCTAGGAAGCACCATGTGGTTTTGCTCGTTAATAGAGGTGAAGCTCGTCAATAGAGACAAATTTGCTGCGAGTGGCTTGCTCGTCACTCGAAATGCTCGTAGATAGAACCGCTCGTTAATCGAGGTGCCACTGTACAGTACAGTATTCCTTGGCGAGTCCGATATATTTGATATCACTTGCCTTATGCGCTTTTGTTCTCATATTGGCATCCTTTGTGATATTTAGCTCCTTTTAAATCTCCTGCAACTTTGATGGTTATACAGAAGTCTCCCCAGCTTGGTGCCTTCTTTTCAAAATTACTTATTTAACCATGTAGTTACCTGCAACATTCAGCTGAATATTTCAACCTATTCTCTTGTTTAGTTTGTAATTAATTATCAAAAGAAGGCACCAAACTGGTAAGACTATGTAGCACCATCAAAGTCGTAGGATGTTCAAAAGGCACTAAATATCACGAAGGATGCTTGGCATCCTTGGTGAGGACAAAAGTGCATACAGCGAGCGATATCAAAGGTATCTGATTTACCAAGGATTTTATCGAGGGACAGTCGGAAAGCAAGAAACACGCGTCTTGGAAGTCGGGACATTCAACAAGGATAGTAGTAGGCATCCATCAGTCTCAGGAGACTATGGAGTTGTGCTCTGGTTGTTGGTCTGGAGTGGCCTCACCAGAGCGCAAAGCCAGGGTAAGTCTCCGGGATCAGGCGGCACATACAGGTGTGGTTGGAGAATACAGCAGAGTAACCAACACCATAGGCAGACTTAGACTCATCTGTGAAAATGGCAGCAGAGCAGGAGTGTGAAGTATGTGTGTGCAAGGAAAAGGCATTTCAAAACTGAAGAAGGGGTAGAGGCCTTTGTCATGTGGGTCAAGGTTTTTCAAAACTTAGAAGTGGGACCCTCAACAGAGGCAAAGGCACGAGAAATATTGATAACATGAAGCAAAAGAGAATCTTGCAAGCAAGAAACCATCCATAAAAAGAAAGTTTACGAAAGGGAATCGGGCTGAAAGGAGGAGCAACGGTCAAAGCACAACATAAATGAGTGAGGATGTTGTAGGGATCGTGCAAGGTAGCAAAGACTAACGATCACGAAGATTCTGTAGAGACAGGACGCTGGTTTCAACATATAGGCTCAGGGAAGGGGACGAACGAAAGGCACCAGAGCTGAGGCGCAACCCTTTAGACAGTACTTTTTGAAACTATGTGAACCATCATACATACATAGACATAATGGACAATTAGTAGAATTTGGTACTATTCACTTTATAGAATCTCAAAAAATCAAGTCAAAATCCAAACTTAAATATTCCTAGGTCTAGTATAGCACACATGTACTATATTAGGCCTCTGATAGCATGTATTATGTCTTAAGAAGGTTAGGCGAGGTTTCATTTTCTTTGCAACATCAGTACAAAAGCTTTTCTGGCTTGTCTAAATTCAGTAGTACCGATTTCTACTTTCTAATTGCCTTTTTCGTCTATGTATGTTCAATGGTCCTCATTGTTACTGTGAGTACTACCTTAACATGCAGATGGGCTGGATATCTCTAGTTTTTTTATGCCTTTATTCATTTGGCTACAGTGCAACGGCTTTTACCCTTTCTACTGTACACTTCATAACCAGTTTTTATAGTTATTTTTATTTATATTTCTGTTTTTGCTCAACAGAAAGTGCTGTTGTACATTAATATTTTAATGCGGATACAGCATTACTTTATATAAAAAAAAATGCTAAAACTGAGAAAACGTGAAGACTACAATTGTTGATATTTTGTAGTCATGGGTTTTCAACTGACAAAAAAATCATAATTAGAGAAGCTACTACAAAACGTCAAGAAATAAATATACAGTAGTTTGAAATCTATATTTTCTCCCGTATGTACCAGCATTAAAAAAAAAAGTGACTAAATTTTTCAGGTAAAATATTGGCTGTGTAAGATTAGTATTGTATACATACATTTCTTGGTTTAATAAAAACTTTAGAAATTAGATATGTCATAGATGTTCTTTTTTCTGTATACAGTATATACATTCACATACAAAATTCACATAGCCTACAGAAGCATGCACTATGCATACATGTGCAAGCATGGTATGACTTTGCACTGTAATGTTTTATACTCTAAACACTAATAGTTTTTCTTTTCTTTTCAGCAAAGTTCTCCCCAGAAGATAAATATTCATGCCAGAGGATAATAATCAAAAGGAGATTTAAATTACTACTCACCCAACAACCTCCAGTGCGCTACTAGCACTTACATATGGTAAGATCTATTGCAAGCTGTTTTAATACACACAAAATTAGGAGTTTAGGGTTTCAGTAGGCTGTAATTATATTGAATATCTAGCAGCTTATTATTTGAAAATTCATAATTCACTTCTGTATATACAGTACACTGTACAATACTGTATATGTATGTGTGAGCAATATAAACTGTGCACACGATATAACGTCTTGCATCCCAGTCCTTCACTTTTTACGGTCAAATGGCTACAGAATTTGTGAATTGAATAACATTGACTGCTTAGTGGAAACACTGAAAGACTTGTTCACTCGCTTTCCAATCCCTTTAATTAATATGAGTGGACACTCCACTTTCACCTTCAAGGATGACCTCCAAGGCCAAGTGATACTGAGCAAGTGAGAACAGTATAGTTTTGAAATAGTTTGAATAGGTCAGAATCCCCCCCAAAAATGGGTACAAACTAGAGAAGTTTAATTTTAGGAAGGCTATAAGAAAATACTACTTTGGGAATAAGGTTGTGAATGAGTGGAATGGGCTGCTGGCTGATATTATTGAGAAAGTACAATGGGTTTAAGGAATTGTATTGGTATATGAGTGCGATGGGATGAATTCCAGAGATCTGCCCATTATGGGCCAACTGGCCAGCTGTGGTGCTCCCTAATTCTTGTGTTCTTACATATCAAGAGACTGCTGGAGGAGGCTTCATTTGTACTCTTATCTACCAGCTAGGATTTTAAATAAAACACTACTTGAGACAAGAAGTTTGGAATGAGACAACTGCAGTGTATTTTCAAGGAAGCACTTGGCTACAAGTGTCACTATTACATTAATTCTTTGCAAAGTGCTGGGGAAAGTAGTTAAGAAGATTGGTGGAGCACCCTGAGAGGACACACTGTAACTGAGGGTAACAGTTTTAGAGAGAAAAATATCTGAAATACTTAAGAATCTATAGGACAAAGCCATCAAGTTATGACAAGAATGAATAGTGGGTAGACTGCAGTTTATTATTTGTCTGAAGAGCATTTTGCATTCTTCCTTATTAAATAGCTTGTACTGTATGTTTGATTGAGAAGCAAGCTGGATAACTGAAAAGCCTGAAAGTGGGTAACAGAGTACCTGACAGGAAACAGAGGGTGACAGTGAGAACATAGATGCCAGGCTAGGGAGATGTAGGAAGCAAGGTACCTTAAGGTTTGGTCCTAGACCTCTTGCTGTTCCTAATCTATATACAGTATGTGAATGACCAATCTGAGAGTTCATTTGTACATGTCGGTCTTTGCAGTTGACATAAATCCAATGTAGCATACTGAAGATGGGTAAAACTAATAGGAAACCAGAATACAAATACACTATAAGGGAAAGGCAATTGCAGAAATTGGATAGAGTAAAAGACTATGGAGTGGACATAATTCTAACATGACACTAACATAACAAATAAAGTAACATTGGTAGCATATGAGAAGCTGGCAAACATTCGGGACACTTAAAACTCTAAATGAGGACTAGAGACAATCTTTACAGCCATTGTGAGGCTGCAAGACTACTGCTAGTATCAAGAGTATTAAGCTATGAGAACAGGAGAGACCTGAATCTTCCAAACCTAAAATAGATTAGGTACAGAGTACTCAATGTGATCATTATAGAAAAGATACCGAGGGGCTTAGATAAAGTGGGTACAGGCATCCTTATTAACCCTTGGCATGCAGCTGTCATCATAAGTGCCATTCTATCTAAACAAGACTAAGACAATGCAGCATATATCATCATATGAAATGCATCATACAAAAATAGGTCATAGCATAGTGACAAGGTTAATGATCAAAATAAGGGGTTTAAGCTATATAAAATTTAAACTAACAAACTTAGAAAGAATAACAAAGAGGGAATATGATCACTACACAAATTATTTAGAGTAAAAGGTAAGAGGGACAAGGACAGCCTCTTAAAATTGAAGATAAATGGTTTCAAGAGAACAAGATTGAAGCTTGAAATGTAAATGAGTCAGAAAAGTGAAATGCACTTGTACACAATGAGGGTGGTAAAGTGGGATGCACTTAATAGTAGTGGAAGGCTCCACCATCCACAGTTGCATGGCAAATATCAGAAAGAAATTTAAATGTGCCAGATGAAAAGAGCTCGAAGGCAGGGCCTAAGCTGCTATATTTTGCTCAGTAAAAACTGGTGTGCAGCCAACACCAGCACACCACCCAATACTACCACACCACCATCCACATCATAACACCAGAATTCAACTTGCACATGACTAGCCAAAAACTACCACCACCATTTCACCACAACATTGAATATTACCTCTTCTCTCTCACATTTTACCAACCTTATTATGCTGCTTATACTCATTATATTATCTGTACTAATTATATTCTTTTACTCATTCTTGTAACAATTGTCCTCTTCATTACATCATTTGGTTCATATCTTGAAACATCCCAACCTGGAGCTACCCCTCTTGATTGACTGATCAAAACATAACTAATTAAAATTTCCTTCACACAGGCCTAACCTTGGGAGCAATAAGGAACCCCAAGTGCTGTGTCAAGCAGGGAAGGACTACCAAATCTTCAATTGGGAGAACAACCAAAATCTTTTCATAATATCAACAAAATATAAAATGTGGTTTAAATTTATTTAGACCAACAAAAATTTTCTAATTTCATGTTGTTTCATGTTTAAAATATTACAATGTCATTGATGTTTGTTCCCGATTTGTAATTCATGTTAATTTTCAAGTCAGGTGACATGCTGTAGACCATTTAAGATAAGTTATAAATAAAATATATTGTAAAAAAGAAAGTGTTTGTGAACTTACTGAAAAGTACAATATTATTGTACATTTGAAAACTCAAGTTTCTCAAGGAATACTGTGTGTCTGGTACTGTTACCATTGTAATGGGGTGCTGTAGAAATGCTTGACAGTTTATACTGTACTCGGTCCTTACTCTAGTTAACACTTGCAACAAGAACAAATTTGAATAAAGAAATGCCATATTGCATATTGTGTTTAAAGACACATGAAAATTCAATAAACAAGGAATGTTAAGCTAATTAATGTACCATCACTATAGGTTAATTATTCCCCAATGGTGCTAATTTTGCCATGTTTTGTCATGCACATGAGAAATGAAAACCGTGTCTGTTATACAATGTTGGTTCAAGTAGGTATAGTATTTTGGAAGGGCAAGGAAAGTTTTTGGATATGAATGTAATGTACGTGTTTGGTTGCAGCAGCCTCCTAGCCCTGCTAGGGAAGAACCAGGACCAAAGTCATCACTTGTTTTGCCATGTATGGAGACCCATATATATTCTCCATTTCTCTTCATATAGAAGATGAACTTAAACTGCAGGTCCTGGGGCCACAACATCATATGTGTAGAGATTGAGGAAAAATGTAAGGTTTAGTTAAGGCCAAATGAATTGGTCAGTCTGACTATAAGGTCTAGTTTGAGTTTGGTCAAGATGGCATAGGAGGATCAGTATTCCTATAGGTCTGTTGGTTGCTATTCAGACTTCATCGATTACCTATGGTCACTAATAATTATACATTCACCTTAGGCATCGTAGTAGGTGGGGGCACAGGGAAGTTATGTTTCCTTTCATATGTGCTATATTTCTATTTCATTGACTTGTGTGGGAACGGGAGCTGACAAGATCCACGAGTCGGGGTCCCAATAGAATTGAATTTGAATCGCTGCTGCTTGAGGCGGCTAGTTTATTGTGCACCCCATACTCATCCTGTGAGTGGTAGTGCTAAAAGCATTACAGAGGGCACAAAAGGTCTTATCAGACCTCGACGAAGATTATTCCATATAAATAATTTCATCCTTCACACCTTATAATTACAATGTCAGCTAATTACAGAGAATGTTCTATTTCAAGAGATATATATTAACAATAAGTCATTATACACACATGGTAGGTCTTATCGCTAATACATAATTGTTTGAGCAATGGAGATGTTACAGTCATAGGGAAGCTGCTGTTTATTATTAGTCTTCACAATACACTACAGTACTTGTTTCTTAATTTCATATGTCGTTTATCTACTGGAAGCAAAATATGGATACAGTGCAAGGATTTCAGGTATTTTATCCTTGATAATAAGATAGGTTGTCATAATAGTGCCAGTGTGAGCTTAGATTTATCTCTAGATGGCACAATTTTACTACAATCCAAGATATAGTGTTGGAGTGTGTGTCCCTGTCTTTGTCCACACACTTTACACTTTACTTCATCTAGATTCTTATACAAGCCACACTGTCAGAAATACTTGTGGCCAAGTCTTATAGGTATCTGCGAGTTAGGATACTGTTGTTGGATGCATCTTGTGGAAGGTCAGTAGTTGGCAAAATGGATCTAGGTAAGCCTAACAAGCTTCCTATCCTAGACAATGGAAAACTTCAAAGAAAGGAGTGGGTCATCTTCCTCCTGGACAAGTTTGATAGAACAGAAAACGGCCGACAGCAATAACCGAAGCTCTCTTGGTCTATTTACATAAGTTCCCGCTTGTGTTTCTCCTCCTGGAAGATGGACTGTAGGAGGATGGCCATGGTGACGTACTGTGGTGTCTTGGCGGCCCTGTGTTGGGTGCTTTACGTGCTAGCAGCAAACGCCCTTAACGCAAGGAGAGTCACAAGCGATGTCCTCAACACAGCGCCTCGCGCTCAACACCCACAAAACAAAATCCACACATTACAACACCACAGAGTCTATCACCGATTAATAAAGTAATTAGAAACAGAGCAATGCAAAATATGTACAGTGACCACAACACAGCAGTTGCAACATCAGGATCTGCGGGTTAATACAAGAATTCAACCAACCACGAATCACTTAGTTTGATGATAGGGAGCAGTAGAACAACAGAAGTACACTTACATCGTATCAGGCTTGGATACCCATGTGCATGGGAAATTGGCTTACAGGTTCCAGAAGATGAGAGGAAATCTCAGCACTGGAGAAATGCCCGACAGACGACTTGAACATTATTTAACAGTGCAGTTACAAACCCATTAATATTTCAACTTTATTCAACAAAGCAGAAGTTGCTAAACCCATGGGACAAAATCTTACTGAAGCGACCATAAGAGTCATAAATACTCATACTCCGCCCAAGTAAAACAGAAACAAGCAACACTTAGTGAGCCAGCCAGAGGCTTAGGGCCCGCGCAGAAATATCCCTGCAAGAAAAAAAATGAGAGGCCATCCAAGGTATTTCTTCCGCATCCTGCGCGGCATGTGGGGCATCCGCTGGGGCCACACCCTGGGCCCCACGACGGGTCGCACCACCCACCACACCTTAATTATAATGACCCTGTCT
The DNA here is from genome assembly GCA_020271785.1 of Procambarus virginalis. Classification (NCBI taxonomy): domain Eukaryota; kingdom Metazoa; phylum Arthropoda; class Malacostraca; order Decapoda; family Cambaridae; genus Procambarus; species Procambarus virginalis. Next base: position 16,868,773 of record WNGS01004946.1, read on the forward strand.
GTTGTTGTTGTTTTAGATTTAGCTACTCGGAACGAAATGCCCATGTAGCATGGGCTATAGTGAGCCCGTAATTGGGTTCAGTTATTCGCGATAACCTTGTTACTCTGATATTTGGGTCAAAGTTTTAAATGGAGGTGGGGGTTTCCTCCTTTTTTCCTGTTTCTTTTTCGCTCCTGTTTTAGTCGTGCTTTTAATAACATTATCTTGGTGGTGGATGTAGGTGCAGAATGTTCACTAGTGAGTGGCATTCTTTAACGGCTTTTCTAATCATTGTAGTGGCTGTGGAATGTGCATCTAATGCAGCTGCTGTCGTTGGATTACTGTAGAATTTGATGCGCAGGGCTTCAGTAGCTTCACATTCCAGTAAATAATGCAATAGTGGCGCCTCTGCTTCTGTTCCACAGATATGACACTAACTATTGGGTTTATTACCTCCCAGCAGCACTTGTAACCAAGTCTGAGTCTGTGTATGGCTACTGCAATGTGTCTGGATATCTTTTTGCCAGGCTTGAAAGAGTAGTACCCAGTGGCTTGTTCGTACCACATCGCACTGGATTTTCCTTCCGCTACTTTGGCTCTGTGGCGACTTTTGATAGTTAGGAGTATTTTCTTCTTGATTTGCTCCTTAATCTGTGAAAAACTTGTAGGTATTTGAACCTGTACAACAGGTAGAGCAGTGGCAGTTTTTGCTAGCGAGTCTGCCTTTTCATTACCATCTATGCCAATGTGACTTTGTATCCAATTTACGGTGATTGACAGCCCTAGATTATGGGCTTCTTTTCCTATATGTTGGATTTCTGTGAGTTGTATATTATTCTCGTGTTGACTGGATAACAATGCCTGGAGCGAAGATTCAGAGTCGGTATGAATGATGACATCATGTAAATTATTCTCAATTGTATAGTTTATGGCCTCCTTCAGGGCATATAATTATGTCTGCAATATTGAGCACCCACTATTCATGCTCCAGTAAGCTTCATGGTTGTTAGTGTAAACTGCTGCCCCAGCAGAACCTCTTTCTTGATCAACTGATCCATCTGTGACTCGCAGAGGCTCAAAGCCTCTGCGAGTCACATTTTATTTTTTAACTGGTAATCCTTCAATGATAGACCCTATCTACGGGGTTGCACTCTTATAACGGCGATCAGCTAATACTGGAGGTGAGTGGGTGGTGACCTTCCCCAATTGCTGTTTCACCCATAGGCTCCATTTATCTTCCAAATATGCTCCCGGCTGCTTTATTCACATATTCGCCATTTCTTCACCTATATGCTTCTCATACTTCAAACTGCACGCTTGCCATTTCTTTACTCTCGTGTTCCCATGGCTTCACCCTTCACATGCTCCATATTTTGTCAGACTGCATCCACTGCTACACCAGTATACGTCCCACTAGTCTATCTCGGTCATATAATAATAATGCTACCAATGCATAATGCTATGCTACACATTGCTTATAACGTATGTTCTCACAACTTAGCCTACATTCTTCTCGCTGTGTCACCCACATGCACCCCCATGTGTCTCCGCCACATGTCTCCATTTTTGAAGATTTTTGTCCCGAAAGTTTATTGAACAGCGTCACTCACCCAGTGAGTGAACACACACAAGAGCAGCGTGTACAACACCCTCAAATTAGAGGAGCACTCAACATGTACCCAGACGCAGCTTGGACTTACTTGTCCCAAATGAACAGATTGTCAGACAATGAGATTAACATTTACCAAAACGTAAACTTACGTTATTTTGTGGGTGTAAAGTGAGAGAACATGTGCTTCCTTCACCGATATTCTAAACAAGGCAATAATGATGGAAGGAAGTATATACTCAAAATACAGTATATATTTATTCATTTGCTCAAAATTAGGTCATCAAATTCTATAAATTTTCCTTTCCACGCCGAAATCGTCTATTCCTACATGCTCAAACCTAGCCCGCTCCAATCTTATACTGGCCTCCCCACGGTCTCCCTGTTAATACTATTATGTCCCATTAATGCTTACATTATACAATGAGAAGTGTTGCTTTTAGAGGCCTCCTGTGTTATTGACTATGCCGTAGTAAGCTCCATTTTTTCATTACTTCTTAAGGACTTCAGAACAGCTTTGCATCCTGACGTTTCTTCATGTGTATAAAATACTTGTAGTTTAGTTCTCCATGTTATGTGTTCAATGTTCTGCATATTTTTGGTCACTCGCCTTAAAACGAATTGTTGCATGCTAATCTATGAGCACTGTATCTTGTGTGGACTAACATACTTGTTGCCTCATATCTGAGGCCCTCATAGGCTCATTGACCACTTTTTCCCCTCGAAATGTTTGACTTTAGACCTCTTGAGAAATAAAAAAAATGTTGCAACCAACTACCCTAGCACAGGTTATAAACTTCCTCCACAACCCTTCAACTATCATCCCCCCCCCCCTCTCTCTCCTTACTCCACCAACCACAGTACAACTTCCACACTGTGTTCTTCACAACCTACGGGAGACATCTCCTGTCCACGAGGCTAACCATAACCCGTGCTTCTTGCCCCGCTCCTGTGCCAGGTAAGTTACGGGCTCACCATAGCCCGTGTTACTTGGAACTTGTTCCGAGTAGCTGAATCTATAACAACAACATCTTCACAACCACATTCCTCAGGATGTGTTGTGGCCGGAAATACAAGGTCCAGCGTTGGTCCACGACAGCTACTATTGTGGCCGGCTCGGGAGAAGCACTGCTCCTGTTCCCACACAGCGCCTAGACGGCCGCTTTGTTAGTTACTGCAGGTGAGTGGGTGGACGGCCAGGAGTGGATTATGAATAAATGCAATAGCAACTTTATTCATAATAACATTCAAAGGTACATAAAAAATATATTTACCCAAATTTACTCAACTTGTGCCTTACCTGTTGAATAGAGGAATGTGATGTAGCTGGATATGCTTGTAGATTGATCCTTCTTATACAACTTGCAATCTTTCATAGATAATGGTGACGGTGCCTAGTATACCGCCTACAGGAGCTAAAGGTTTTTGTTTTAGTTCAGTTCACTTACTATGCCCCCACGCCCAATCCTGTGGGCGGTAGTGGACTCCACACTCATCCAAATACACACACCTTTTTTGGTTTTGTGCCAAAAATTCATTTAGATAAGAAGTTAGTCTTCCTAAGCTAATTACAGTTTAAAGTATACATCAACCGATGGGTTAGTGCACACACACAAAAAAGGAAACAATCTTCCCCGCGTGCCGGACAACCGCTCACTGCCACCTTTCCCAAACTTTGGAAGAGGTAAACACTGCCTCCAGCGACAAGTCTCTGAACCACCCCAATTACTTTATTTTATTATTTCATGTATATATATATATATACAAGAAGGTACTTTGGGTTTATGAGAGAACAAAGGATTGATGTTTTTACATTCTTGTAAAGACACTAACACGCATATAGCGTTTTGGGCAAGTCCTTAATCTAACAGATCTCCTTCAGCATCCCACAGGCGAGACTGGGCTCGGAAGATGCATCATGGTACCCCCAGGAATATTGGAAGATATTCTTGTGCTGTACCCTGATTTTGCTAGTGGGGGCTAGTAGATCAGCCTTACATTTTATGTTCTCACCTGATTTTTAGTCATAGTTGATTTGTTTTTTTTATTGAGGCTGGTATTTTCTCCCCTGATTCCGTGTATGACTAATCATCTCGTGAGATGGGAATATTGGATGAACTTATAGCCAGCTATTTAGTCAGAGCTGGTTTGTTTTTGTATTAAGGCAGGTATTATCTCCCCCCTAATTCCATGTATGACTGACCATCCTGTGAGATGGGAATATAGTTGAATCTATAGCTAGTTCTTGATCTACACTGTGTATATCTCATATAGAGTAGGGTAGCAGCACATTGCTGTGTATACCTAATTTTGCTAAATAAAAAAAGATAATTTTAGGTAGGTAATTTCCAGTAAAATTAAAAACAAATATTAACGGATACATTGTAAGAAAAGTTGACAAAGATTAGTTGGTACATTATAGTAAAATTTGAGGGGTTATGAACAGGTACAGTGAAGCATAATTTAAGGATTATTTCAAGATATAATGCAGTAAAATATGCATTCACTATAACAACCATGACATAAGATGTTTAGCTAATGAGTTTGGAGCGATTATATTGTTTATTCTTGCTACAGAGATAG
>WNGS01004946.1:16872968-16919996 GCA_020271785.1 Procambarus virginalis
TTAACTAACGATAAGTTTAAAGTGGGAAGTTTCATCATAACCAGGGATAAATGATAACAAACCTACGTGCAAATGAGAAACAGATTCAGATGCGAGGGATTAATGGACCTGCTCACGAAATGTCTGCGCTGTACTAGTGACTTCCACAAGAATATAATTACTATGCTATGTATCCTCACAATCAAGTACCTTATTGTATTATTTATCTACGATATATCCATCTTCTATATTATATTAAATAAAATATATAAATAAAATAAATCAATATTAGCTTGGATCGTGCGTCTGGCAAGAGCGCCTGGTCCAGGCACACATTACAGGAGATAACGTGGAGGAGGGCCGACGGGGCCTTTCCCGGTTTTAAGTGCTTTAATACTTACAAAATCTCATTGACATGTTTGCCGCCTGGATCTCTCGCATTAATTGCCCAGTTAAGGTAAGACAATGCTATTTAGCATGCTGTGATATCATTAAGGGGAACGTGGATGATGGTGTTTCATTATGCTTGAGCTGGTTATCTACTGAGTCTAGGTTGGCTTGGCATGAGGTGTGTGGGAGGGAGGGAGTGTTGGCTGTTGTGACAACAGCGACAACAGTTTGCCTGGGACATGACAACATCGACAACAGTTTGTCTCAGGACATGACAACAGCGACAACAGTTTGCTCGGACATGACAACAGCGACAACAGTTTGTCTCAGACATGACAACATCGACAACAGTTTGCCGGACATGACAACAGCGACAACAGTTTGTCTCAGACATGACAACAGCGACAACAATTTGCCTCGGACATGACAACAGCGACAACAGTTTGCTCGGACATGACAACAGCGACAACAGTTGTCTCGGACATGACAACAGCGACAACAGTTTGTCTCGGACATGACAACAGTGACAACAATTTGCCTCGGTCATGACAACAGTTTGCCCTGTTCATGACAACAACGACGGGTTTATTTCGCTCATGACAACGGGTACAATTTGCCTCACACCTGATGTAGACCTGACCAATGTAAACTGTTAACAACATTATTTACACACCTTCCGTCAATATGTGATGGCGTGCAAAAAGATATGAAAAGATACCGTATTCCAAAAACAACTCTATAACAAATGTCCAAGAAATGTGTAAATATTTAGTTAAAATTTATCTACCAGAAATTTTTGCCAAATATCCCCAGTTTGCTAGCTGTAGGTAGCAAATGTAATAAATCATTTATGGCCTCACACTCTAGAAGTTGAGCTATATTTTTATCATCCACTTACTGGTCAGTACAGAGATGGTCTAGCATCTTGCAGGATCAGCATTTGATCCGGATGGTGTAGGTGGTTGGGCACTCCTTCCTCTCATCCCAATCCTATACTGTCTTCATATCCTTCCAAATGCTAGTCATATTGGCTTAGTACTTTCTCCTCATAATTATATTTTATTATTTGATTTTTCTATGTTGTGGTGCCTGGTAGACGAGTTGGGGTGCCCATATACAGTATGTTGGTGCCAGATCTAAACTCATCACATTCAGTATAATTTGTTATATTGAATCATTTTGTATTTTTTTAGGAAATTAAATTGGAAGGTGGTGGAGGCCAAAACCGTCAGTAGTTTCAAAGCGTTATATGACAGAGTGCTAGGAAGAAGAGACACCATGAGCATAGCTCTCATCCTGTAACTACCTTACCTTACCTTGAGGTGATTTTGGGGGTTAGCGACCCCGCAGCCTGGTCGTCAGCCAGGCCTCCTGAACTATGGTAATTACAGAACAAGTTAATAAGAGCAGGTAGGATGCATGATATTGTAGTTTTTTCAGTTTAAATAACTTATTAAGGACCGAGTACACATTCTGTTTGACTGAAAATTAACTCCTGCACTGCACACCGTTTTTGGCAAAAATTTCAGGGTGCAGTTGTTAAGGCCATATTTTTGTTTTTATAAATGTTCAGCTAATGTTTGTCAAAATGTTTCCAAACTCAATCATTTTCATTTCAAACCACAAAGAGTGATGAAAACATTAAAAAAAATTAAAATATGGCCTAATTAAAAAAAAAATTGCACAATCCTCAGAGTCTTAAGATGCTTTGCACAGTGCAGTGGTTTTAAGTCACATAATTGGCTCAGGTGCTGAACCATAATGATCTTCAATCTTGGCAATATACATTTGTGGCAAACTAATTTAAATAGAGTTTTCATTTGCCTATAATATGTACCCCACACCCAAGGCAGGGATGAAAAGTTAGTCACATGTATGCACTACTTACAGTAGGAAAGCTTGAAACTTGTACAATAAATGATACTTTCACTAAATGCAGTGATTAAATGTTGCTCTCATTCTTACCACCTTTTCCTGGTAATAACCATCTCAATATACCTTATGTAACTATATTATTTTCATTTCATATCCCAACAGTACATTATATTTATTAGCATTAAGTACTTAGTTTTGATTTGTGTGAGACAACAGCCTGTGTTGAAGCCTGATATTTTTAATCTAATAAAACTTCAGAGAATACATACAAAATTCATGGGTACCAAAAATCTCTATAAATTGTTTTTTGTATTAACATGTAAATGTCTTTGCAAAACAATTCTTAATATGTTATTAATGCTCCATTAATGTATAGTCACTTAAAAAGAAATGGATGAATTTGTATAATATTTTCTTCTTTCTGTATAGTATTTAAATTTTCAGTACAGTAGTAGGAAACTGAATCGACGTATTTATTTTGCAGGTTCCTTGAACATCTATAATGGGATAAACATTGTCTCATACCTATGATTGCATAAATGGTTTATCTTGTGTGAAGGAGGGCTTCTCTGCTTGCTCGCCTTTGGTCTGTTTGTGACCCATAGTGGATCCTACTCTAGATATTTTCAAGATACTCACTAGTTCAAGATGTCGAACATTTACACACCAGAGGACTTCATCTTTGCCAAACTGTACAAGTGTGTTCATGTGCCAGGACAGAAAGCTATGTGTGATGTAGCAAGGGCTATGTATGCTGACAGTCGAATGAACACAAAAGGCGGAACTATGTCTCTCAGAGATTTTTGTACTCAGACTGGTAAAAAAGAGAATGACTTTGATAATCACCTTGATGATAATATTATGGTGGTTGAATTTTATATTTCTTTTGCATTTAAATTGATGTCAATAGCATGTGACACACTCTACTCAGATTTAAAGTGTCAGGCACAGATTAATAACTTGAAGCTTTTAAGAAATGAAATTAATCACAACTATTCGAAAGCCGAGGACAGTATGAAGGACACATGTGATACACTGAAGACAATCATTAAAGATATATATAAAGGTGTGGGTTTAGTTGTGAATCAAAATTTTGACACAGAGTACTCGAATGCAGTAAAAATACTTGATGAAATCATTGCTGCAAAAGTTCAGGCAGGTGATGTGGCCACCATTGATGACATAATGAAGTTTAAGAAGGATAATATATTTGTAATGACTACTGAAGGTCGAAGTGAACTTAATGCAAATTATCAGAATTTGAAGATCTTAAACCCTTTCATCATATTGTTGGATGATTTTCATAAGATTAAAGACTTTCGAGTGGACAAGATTTTTACCCCATTGGAAATTGAGGACAGAAAGGGTGATATTGATATGAAAGAAATCCTGACAGTGACAACACGAGTATCACATACAGGGGAAGAAAGACTGCCAGGGTTGTTATTGTTCCATGGTCTTCCTGGTTGTGGTAAGACATCCCTATGTCGGTATCTTATTGACAAGTGGCTCGAGAGCAGCACAGAGATAGATGGTCTGAGCAATTTTGATCTTGTTATTCTTGTGGAGGTTCGGAGGACAGTTTCAGGAAATGTATTAGAGTACTTAAGTGAACAGTTGATGCATGAAACATGTGGAAAGTTTAAAGAGGAAGATATTATTTCATTACTGAAAGAGCTGAGTATTTTATTCATTATTGATGGTTATGATGAAAAAACAGATAGATCCAGTGGTCTTGTGAAAGATATTTTCAAAATTTTGGTGACAAGCGCATCATCATCACAACTCGACCTGAAAAACTGAAAGAAGCTGTAAACATAGCAAAAAAATGCAATATTTATTATCTTGAAATTAAGGTGTGTGGTTTTGATGATGACAGACTTAAGGAGTTTTCAAAAAAACTATTCAGGGAGATAATAAATAAAAATGACTATGATAGGGAAATAAGCAACTTTTTAAAGTATATTGATGGACCAGGAAGGGTGTTGGATGAACACTTGAAGCTTCCACTAACCACTTCCCTTTTAATCATTCTTTGGAAACACGATTCGGAGATTGTAAACCAGGTGACCACGCTTACTCGTCTCTATCAAGAGCTTTTCTGGCTGTGTCAAGAGAGGTTAGCTCGGCGCCTAAGTAGTAAATGTGCTGTGCCATATCAAAAGATAAAGGGAGATCTAGCTGAGCTATTGATTCATTTAGGAGACCAAGCTTGGATTATGCTACAGGCAGAAATGTACACACTGCAAGAAAATAATCTAACTGAGATTTGTAAAATATGTGATGACAAGAAATTACTATCACAGGAGGTCCTGGCAGCTTTTTTAACATGTGAGGCTGATAAGAATTCAAAAGGGAAATATATACCAGTATATGAATTCTTTCATAGGAGCCAAATGGAGTATTTTGCTGCTGAATTTTTGAGTGACTGCATCAAAAAGAAGAAATTGAAATTCGAAGATGTAGCAAACCAGCGCGAGAGTTGGGAATCATATCGGGAAGTTATAAAGTATCTAACAGGTCACTTGGCAAGTCTGAAAATTTTAGAAGACAAAGTTGAAGACCTCTTTTCTCTCATTGCTAAAGCAGGTATTGAAGATCAGAATTATAACTTCTGGTGGAATATACTTAATGAGAGTCAGCCAATAATAAGAAATCAAAAGAATAAATTTGAAAAAGTGACTCATCCCAAGATAAATACCATCATTGCCAAGAACAAATTACGAAACAAAGACTGGAGCCTTGACCATACAAATGTTGTCTCAGCCTTGAAACTTCTTAGTTTCACTCCAGTCCAACCTAACAGTCTGAAAATAGAGATTGAGGGGAACAAAAACCCCCACAAATTACCAATGTTCTTGGATGTAATGGAAGGGGTTGGTAACAAGCTGATGGAACGAAGGATCAGAAAGATAATAAATGTAGATCTTGCCTTGCTGAATCATGAACGTTATGAATGTCAAAACACTTCAGATTCATTCCTTGATGCATTGGAATCCTGGGCCAATCTGACAAATTTTACTGGCAGTCTTGAGAAGCGAAATAATCTTTCTAGATACAGAAGTATCAAGACTATTCGCGTGAAAGTGACAAATTTAGAGGCTCTTGAATCCTTGAGGAACTTACAAAACACCAGGACTCTACGCATTACTCTCCAACTGTCACCAGATGATTATCAAGCAGAACATTTTCCTGATTTAGAATACAAGGGAAACCTAGAAATCTCCATGCTTGACTTGAAGGATCATCACAAATCTTGGATAGTGGAAGTTGTTAAAAGACTGGGTAAAGGGTAAGTTTTTCAGATACAGTATTTACATCAGGGTTTCTAGTGTAAGGGCAAATGGGGATATTGAAAATAATCATGAGAGAATATTAAATAGAAGTATGAGATTGGAAGTAAGCGGTGAGAATAAGTCAAGTCTGATGGATAGAGGTAATACAAAAGGTGCAAATGTGATCATGATTGTACTTAATAACATAAGAAGAGTTCAATATAGTATGCTAGCTGATATAATTATACAAATTTTACCTGAGAGGCACAATCTACGTAATCTTGACAAGGACAAGAAGCCAGTGATTGGTCAAAGGTCATCCACATTCCCACAAAATTTTGTTTCCTGTTTTGGCATTTATGACTTATGGTGAATTATCTCCTGTTGTCTGTTACTTATTGTGGTCTGTTGAATTTGAAGCTGATGCCCCTTGTGTAAGTTACATCGGGCATTTTAAAGTAGTCTGGAATAATATCTACAACTTTGTTTAGTGTTTTCAAGGTCTCGAGATCAGCCCTGTCATGCCTGGTTTCTAGTGTTTCTAGTCACATAGCCCTCAGCCTTTCCTAGTATGAGTGCCGACTTAGTTCCAAGATGAGTTTTGGCACTCTTCGCTGAACTTTTTCCAAATCAGTTATCTTTTTTAATGGCAAGGTCTCCATTTTGGATACAGTAGTACAGATGGGGGTCACACTACCAATTTCAACAGCTGAATAACCACTTTCTTTTCCTTAATTAAGGTCAGTTGTGTTCTTGATATGGTAATTATAATGTGTATTTAATAATAATTTATTGTGTCGGGACAGGTAGCCAGTATGTAAATACTATACAGTATGTGTTAGGCTTATATCAAGGTCTCCCTCCAGGATCAAATTGCTGACCTATCCCAGGCTGCAACCCCCCCACAATAAGCCGACTAACTCCTGGTACTCTTAATGGTAGAGCGAGAATGAGTCCTGACTGTACTACCAAGACTATAGTTATGGTTCCTGGTAGTATGGTTGTTATTGCATAGTTTTGCATAGTTTTTATGCTTGACGTGTAAGGTCTTGCACTTTTCAATATTGAGAAGTATTTACCGGTCTTCTGACCCTTTGTTGAGTTCATATCTAGAGAGATGGTAAATACATCAATGAGGAAACTGAATTGTAAAAAAGTTAACAGTGTTGATTTGTTTACCTGACTTTACCTATTGGCCGTCATCTCTAGCCACTTCTTAGAAAACGGAAAGCAAATGCTTGTCAAAGGTTCCCCGTTATTGTAGAGGATTTTCCTGCTGAATGTTGAACTGGAGTATTGTCTTGGCATTTATGACATAGATGGGTAGGTAGGCAATTCCATGGGTTTATTGCCCATGACTGAAACAGAATCTCCTGTTTTCTGCCCTACACTGTGGCTTGTTGAGCTTAAAACTGTTCCCCCTGGTGTAGATATTATTGAACCTTTGAAAGAAGGAATCTGAATTAATATTTTCTAATTTGTTCAGTACTTTAAAGGACTGGATGAGATCAGCCTTGTTGTGCTTGATTTTTAAACTGTTGTTAGTCCTGATGTCATCAACCCCTTCAACCTTTCCTGGTATGAGAGTTAACTTAGTTCTGAAGTTATTTTTAGTGCTCTGCTTTCCAGAGCAGTTATATCTTTGTGAAGGTGAGGTCTCCATGCTTGGATACAGTTTCCAGATGGTTATGCACCAGAGATTTGTGCAGCTGAATTACCACTTTCTTTCCTTGAAGTCACAGGTTCAGTTATTCATTAAGGTTTGGATGGCTTTATTTACCAGTTGAACAAATTTCAATGATTGGTGAATTATAAGTCCCAAAGATTGGAGCAATATTCAGCCTGCTTTGTGATGAAAATTATGGTAGTTGTTTCCATTCAATAGTACAATTCAACAGATATTGTCTATATTTTCTTCTCTAGAAGAAGCTGGTTAATACAGTATTAACATTACAACAGCATTAAGATCCTGCAAGAAATACCAAGATTTATTTGGTAATTTGCATTCTCATTTCTTTCCATCTACTTAGCAGAATTTGTAATTGACAATGAAATAGTAAAACTTTATTCATTGGCACTGGAGTATTTCCTCATGCTTTTCCTCCTTTGATGATACCTACGAGTGATTTAGATTGGTTTAATTTCCATGATCACAACAAAGACGTTTATTAATGTTACATAGATTAATTTTCCATTTGGACTTCAGTATGTTTTTCACACATTTTATCTACTTGGATGGTGTTAATGGTTGACGAAATTAGTTCATGTGAAGCTTTTTCATTTTTAACAAATTATCAATGATAGGTGTTGAAATTCAAAATCTCCAACATTAATATTACAGTAGCTACTTAGCACATGGGATAGTTGCAGCTTAATAACTAGCATACAATATGTATTGCTCTGATGTATCATTTAAATATACTGTTCAGTATTTTGAAAGTTAATTATTGTAAAAATATAGTTAATGAATATATATTGTCATAAAAAACTTAAAACTTAGAGTAGACTATAATAATCTCTATGTACTTTTTATGTGAAAAGTATCCAAATTATTTTCAAAAAAGTATTTTTGTATTTCTTAATTTATAAAATTAGGCATATGTAGCTCTTGCAAAAATTCTTCTAGACTTAAGGTATATTGTACTGAACAGAAGCACTACTAAAAGTTATGAGTTCTTGACAGATGTGGGTGCTGGCGCCTGTCTCTACAATTTTCCGAAGTGAAGAATACGACAATTGAGTGGCTGGTGAAGAAACTTAAAAACTATTTAAGTGACAAGCTGACCATCAAAAGTAACATAGAGCAATCTGATGTATACTTGGAAACTCTGAATATGAAGGCCTCCTTTGATGTTGTATGGCTTACATAATGTGAGGCCTACTTTGCAGTTACCTTGCAATGATTTTGGGGCTCAATGTCCCCGCGGCCCGGTCCTCGACCAGGCATCCTCATTGCTGGACTGGTCAACCGTTGGATGTGGATGCTCACAGCTTGATGTATGAATCACAGCCTGATCTTATCAGGCTTCACAGAATATCAGATCTATTGTGCAATTTATTATGAGTAATAAGTTAATAACGTGTCGTATCAAGAGTTGCCAGAAGAGCTCATATTCAGACACCAGCAAGTGTTGCTTGACACTGACTTACAGTTACCATATACAGTACTGTACTGTACAGTGTAACCTTGAAAATCCGAACCACAAGGGTATCTCGGCTTACGAATTTAATCCGTTCCCAGAGACAGCTCGTAACCCAAAAATTCGTAAACCGAAGCAAATTTCCCCATTAGAAATAATGGAAAATAAATTAATCTGTTCCAGACTCCCCAAAAAATTACCTTCAGAGAAAATTTTATACCTAATTCACCCAAATCTTTAGTACAAAAGTATGCACAAGTTACACTTACCATTGCTGATGACTCTTGTTGGCGTATGGAAGATGGGGAGGAAGGTTTAGAGATGTTACTGTTTGGAACGGGAGTCCCCCTTCCATTATAACATCAGGCAGTGATGACTTCTCTGGGGTACACACTCTGGCACGTTTTGCCTGCATATCAGTAGGACCTGCTTGTGGCTCACTGCTTGATTTTCTCACTAGAAATTGTTCCATTGAAGATTGTTTTTCCATCCTTTGTTCCACTTGTCTGTAGTGAGATATCACATTGTCGATCAATGCAATGGCCTGCAAAAGCTTTATCTGGGCGATTCTTTTCAGCAAAACTTTGCAGTTCTTCCCATACTGTACACATTTTCTTAATTAATGAGGAAGGGACATCCTCTACTGCCTCCTCCTCCATCCTCTCCTGAAGATTTGTTGTACTGCCTAGCTAGTTCAACAACTCCTGTACCATTTTCATGTTTATGAATGATCTTTTGTTTTTTTTATGGTCATTCTCACATGTGTTTTCTTGGCTTTAACCTTACCACTGGCTTTCTTGGGTCCCATGGCAGGTGATATAACAACAAATTTTATGTTCAAATAGCCAAAAATCCTCCCCCTCAAAAAACTGTAAATCTTTGTAAAGAATTCAGGCGCGATAGTCACTAGGCAAGAGTCATTGTTAAACTGAGTGCGATCACCGTGCCACATGCACTAGATCGGCCCATACGTGTATCAACAAACTCGTTGAGGCAAAGGCAAAGTTTGTAACCTGATTCGAAATTCCCGAAGAAGTTGGGCTCGTAACCCAAAAGTTCGTAAAGAGGGGCATTTGTAAGCAGAGGTGTCACTGTACTGCCTATGATTCACCATATGGTTTCCCATAGTCAGGGACAGTAAGCCTGTTAAGCTTATTGAGATGTCCCTAGACCAACTACTGACCATTTTCTAGAAAGCAATTCGCAACAGGGGGGTGCCTTGCGGCCGAGTGGACAGTGCTCGGGAGTCATAGTCCTAAGGGCCTGGGTTCGACTCCCGGCCAAGGCGGAAACAAATGGGCAGAGTTTCTTTCACCCTAATGTACCTGTTCACCTAGCAGTAAATAAGTATCTGGGAGTTAGACAGCTGCTTCCTGGGATGTGTGTGTGTTATAGAGAGAAATATAACAGTCCCCGTGGCGTAGTGGTAAGACACTCGCCTGGCGTTTCGTGAATGCTTTGTCCTTAGGTTTGTATCCTGGCTGGGGAAGATTTACTGGGCATCAAAATTTTTAACTGTAGCCTCTGTTCACCCAACAGTAAAATGGGTACCTGGTTGTTAAACGATTTGGCGGGTTGTATTCTGGGGAATATTAGGATTAATGACTTGCCCAAAATACTTTGCATATGCTAGTGGCTTTACAAGAATGTAAGAACTCTTGTACAGTATATATATAAATAAATAAATAAAAATATATGTAGTAGATATAATAGAGGAAAATAGATTGGTTATAAAAGCGGGGTCCAAAAGCTAATACAGTAGCTCGATTCTGCAGACACAAATAGTAAATACAATATTGTAGTTGCCTAACTCTTAAATAGTAAATAAAATAGTTGCTTAACTCTTAAGTACCGTACCTATTTACCTGAAGGCCACCATTTCTCTAGTGGCCTTGACAAGAACAGGACGCTGGCAACTTGTCAAAGGTGCCCCATTTTTTCCCGAGTTTTTCCAGCTGGATGTTGAAATGCAGTAATATTGTCTAGTCATTTTACAGCTTCAGTTCCATGAGTTTACAACCCTAGTGGTGAAAAAGCATCTCCTGTTTTACGTCCTACAGTGTGGTTTGTTGCACTTGAAGCCATTGCTCCTTTTATGTGTTACATTTGGCTGTTTAAATTAGTACTCTTATTCAACATCCTCCAAATTGTTCAGTAGTTAAAGAAATCAGCCCTGTCCTGTCTGGTTTGCAGTGGTGTTAATCCTGTGGCCCTCAACTTTTCCCGGTATGAGAGTCAACTTGGTACTGGGATGATTTTTTGTTCTCCCCCCCCCCCCCCCAATTAAACTTTCTCCACAGCAGGTATTTATCTCTAAAGATATCACTATGCCTGAATACAGTAATCCAAATGGGTGCACCAGAGATACATGTCATATACCTGTTGATTATTCCAAGGATCAACGTTTCCACGGCCCATTCTCTGATGAGGCTTCCTGGTTGGTGGTCTTGTTAACCTGGCTGTTCGATGTGGCTGCTCTCAGCAAGATTTGTATAGTTAAATAATTGCCTTTTCCTTCAAGTAAAGGTTTGTTTGATTATTCTTAGGACTTGGTTGGCTTTTTTTTACTTTAGCTCCCACTTGTGCAACTTTCAATGACTGATGGATTCTCACACCAAGGGCCTTTTCCTCATCAGTCTGCTGCAGAATAATATTGTTGATTTAATAATTGTGATGTGCATTGTTATGTTCCACATGCAAGGTCTTGCATTTTCAATATTAAAAAGCATTTGCCAGTCTTCTGACCATTTGTGGAGTTTGTGTAGATCTCTTTGTAAAGCCTTGGTTTCGTTTTCACTTCCTACTTTACCATAGATCTTAATGTCATCTGTTAATTTGATGATCCAATTTGTCATATTCTCATCAATGCCATTGATGTAAATGACAAAAAAAAAAAACAAGAGTTGGCCCAAAGATGGAACCTTGCAGTACCCCACTCACCGCATTTCTCCAGTCAGATTCTTTACCATTTAGGATGACTTTTTTTTTTAACCATTGTTTTATCAATTCTTGTACCCTATCATTTATTCCATGTGCTTGTAATTTCATTGCCAGTCTTTCATGTGGTACCTTATAAAAAAAATCACTAGAGAAGTCCATGTATACTATACTTTGTATACATGGACTGCATATGGCATATACATACTTTGTATAGTATACATGGACTAAGTACTTTGACCTCCATCATTTATATTCTATTCCTGATGATTTTTTCCTTTTAGGCACTGTGTTGATTCTGTAGATGCCCGTTACTTTCAACCCCACCTGTCTCGATACACATGTCGGTGCTTCTTCTCCTCCGGATGCAGCCACCCGCTTGACCGCCTTATCCTGCATTGGCGAGACTCCTGTTCGGGTCTCCAAGAATGCTCGGTTCAATGCCAGTGTTGGCACTGTTCTCCCGCACCATGTTGCAACCGGTGTTAGAAATCTAAGGGACTGCCATGAGGATATTAAGAATGTCCTCAAGGCCCAAGGCCATTCTGTCCTTCAAGTGGACACATTTACTCGCCCCCCTCGTGGCCGTCGCCGTCAGTCCCTTTGGGTTGTGAAGATTACCTTTGATGGTAGGACCCTCTGTCAGTCTTGCTGGTTCCAGATGCTCCATTCAGGAGTATATTCCACCTCCTCAGCTCTGTAATAAGTGCTGGCAGTTTGGACATGGTGCCCTCAAATGCTCCAGTCCTGTCTCTCTCTGTCCCATGTGTGGGGGGCGAGGGTCACTCTAAATTGGAGTGCACTTCTCCCCAGGCCCACTGCATCCATTGTGGTGAGGCCCATCCTGCCTTCTCCCACGCGTGTATACATTATAAACTTGAGGCAGCCATCCTCAACTTGAAGCACTGGGAACGTTTGTCTTTTCCTGAGGCGAGGCGCTAAGTTCGCCGTCTCCCCCCTTTCGCTGGCATCTCTTATGCTCACGTGTTGTGCTCTTCCTCTTCTCGTCCTTCCCACCTTCCTCAGTCTCAACCGTTTCCAGGCCTTAGACCCAGGCACGCCCATCACCTCCTCCCGTTCCTTTACGTTCTGTCCCAAAGGGTCCCCCTCCTGGTTCTCTGTCTGGCGTTCCCCTTCTTTCTACCCAGTCTGTCATGTCTCCTGTGTCTTTCTCGTCTCCCTCTGATCCTCCTTCCCATCATTCTCCTCTGTCTCTTTGCTCTCCACGCCGCCTATTTGTGCGAGTTGATGTCCATCACTCTCCCGGAGATCATGTTGTTTGCTCTGGTTCTTCTCTTATTGAGACGCTCGAGTCTGTTGCCCAGTACATTGCTGCTGGGACGCCTGTCTCTGAGTCAGAAGCAAAAGCCTGGCTCATCTCCTTCCTCCTCCCCGGAGGGTAAGAAGGCTTCCCTTTCTTCCTCGCCCCCTATCTCTGACTATCGTTCCATCCCCTCCCGTTTCGTTGGTAGAGCCCCCTGTTCCTGCTGTGGAGGTTTCTTTAGCCCCCCGCTTCCCTCTCGGTTGCTGCCCTTGCTGAGGTGCGCTCTCCTCTTTCTGCCCTCCTCCTCTTGCTGTCCTTGAGCGCCCCTCTTGGTTGTCTCCTCCTCCTCCGGACCCTGCTCATCTGCCTCTGGTCTGTCCTCCCGCTCCCTTCCCTCCATCTTTACTCAGTTTACCCATGCCCCCTAACCCTGACTTTGCTGACCCTGAGCTTCTTTAACGTGCTGTGTTCCTTTTTCACCCGTTTCTTCATTGTTCTCGGTTGCTATCCTTTCTCTTTTTGTCGATGTCTATTCTTCAATGGAACATTTGTGGATATTACGCCAATTTCCTTGACCTCCAACTTCTAATTTCGCGGTTTTCGCCCCTTTGTATCTGTCTCCAGGCGCAGATGCTCGGTGCTCATCCTGGTTGCTTCCGTGGCTATTCCTTTCTCTTCCCCCTCCCCCCCCCCCCCAGCTGTTGCTGGGGCCCATAACTCTTCTGCTCTCTTGATTCACTCTGATGTTCCCTTCGTCCCCTTACTTTTTCCATCGCCTCTCCAAATGTTCTGCTGCCTGTCTTTGTGCATAAATGGTACACGATTTGTTCCACTTATCTCCCCCAACTGTCTCGCTTTCTCCTGATCTTAAACACCTACTGGACTCCTTGCCGGAGCCTGTGCTCCTGCTGGGTGATTTCAATTGTTGACGTACCTTTTGGGGTGATGTTTTGACAAACACCCAGGGTCGCCTTCTCGAACCATTCATCATCTCTTCTTCCCTGTTTCTCCTGAATTCTGGTGAGCCCACTCATTTGGACTCTCGGACTCGCACCCTTTCCTATCTTGATCTTTCTCTTTGCTCATCATCTCTTTACTTAGATTTCAAGTGGCGGGTTTTTTATGCCCTCCATGGCAGTGATCATTTTCCCATCCTTGTTACCTTTTACTCTTTTCACCCTCCCCTCTCCTTCCCTAGGTAGTTTGCCGAGGCTGACTGGCGCCTGTTTACCCTCCGTGCTACTATCTCCGACCTCTCCTTTCTGCTTCTCCCTCGTGCCCTCCTCCTTTTTCATGACACCGTCTTCGACGCTGCCCTCCACTCTATTCCTCGCTCTTCCTCTCGGGGAATGCGGAAGTGCGTTCCCTGGTGGAACGTGGACTGTGCTCGGGCTGTCCGCTGTAAGCGTGCAGCCTGGAAGAGACACCGCCGCCAGCAGACAGTCGAGTCTTTTCTCTTGTTTCGGAAGGCGAATGCGGTGGCCCGTGCTTTTACTTTTATCCCTCCTGTATTTCCTGTTTCTCTTCACCACCTCCCTCTTTCTGTCCGGCTATCTCGCTTACAG
This sequence comes from Procambarus virginalis, assembly GCA_020271785.1. Classification (NCBI taxonomy): domain Eukaryota; kingdom Metazoa; phylum Arthropoda; class Malacostraca; order Decapoda; family Cambaridae; genus Procambarus; species Procambarus virginalis. Next base: position 16,887,394 of record WNGS01004946.1, read on the forward strand.
GATTCGCTTTCGGCTCGTATTTCTAATGTTTTTCCTTGTATTGTTCCTTCCTTGCCCCCGTGGAGAGTCCCCCTTCCAAAGTTTTGTACATCCTTGACCCGCATCACTAAAGCTTTTACCCCCTCCTACAGTTCTGAAACTCCTTTTCCTTGAGCACTTTTCTTCGCACTCCCACTCCTTTTCCATCTTCACCGATGGGTCTAAGTCTGCAAACGGTGTAGGCTACTCTGTTGTTTTTTCTGACCGCACTTATGTGTCGCCTCCCTTCGGAGACTAACATCTTCACAGCAGAACTTTATGTTATTTTCTATGCTCTCTGTCTCCTGCTTTCTTGTTGTCAATCCTCGTTTGTCGTTGTAGTTGACTCTCGTAGTGCCCTCATGGCTCTAAGGTCCTTTAATCCTGTCTATCCGGTGGTCATTGAGATTCAACATTGGCTGTTTCTTATGTCTAGTAAATTTAAATCCGTAGAGTTTTGCTGGGTTCCCAGTTACATTGGTGTTTCTTTAAATATGCGTGCGGATGCTGCCAATAGAGAAGCTATCCACTCTTGTCCTATCTCCTGTAAAGGTATTCCGACTTTTACCCGGTTATTCATTCCTCCATCCTTGTCCGTTGGCAGGGTTGTTGGTCTTCTGTAGTTGGTAACAAACTGTGTACTCTTAAGCATAGTGTGTCCCCGTGGCTTTCCTCCTGTCACTGTAACTGGCGGTGGGAAACGGCTCTGGCAAGGTTGTGTATCGACCATGCTCGCTTAACTCATAGTCACTTAATGGAGCGCCGCCCAGCTTCTTATTGCCCAAATTGCGTTGTTCCTCTTACCGTCTTGCATATCCTTATTGAATGTCCTGACTTCCAGGACGAGCGTGTGCCTTGCTTTCCGACCGCCCCTCGTGGTCGCTTGTCCCTCTTGGTGAATTGGATACTTTTGATATCGTTCGCCTTATGCATTTCTGTTCTCGTATTGGCATCCTTGGTGATATTTAGTGCCCTCTGATTATTCTGCACAATTGATGGTGCTAAATAGCCTTCCCAGTTTGGTGCCTTCTTTTTGATAATTACTTCTTTTGATAATTACTTAATTCTGTCCAAAATGCTATGCATGTTGGTAACCTTGCAAGAATGTAATGCTCAATCACCAGTGCCACGTACTCTCACAACCCAATGGACCGTCTTGTATATAAATAAATAAGAGTTCCATCCACATCTGGGGCTTTTTAATTTTTCAGTTTGTCAATGTTCTCCCCTGATTATTTTGCACATTATTGGAATATCCTTTAATTCGTTCTCTTCTCTTGCTTCAAACATTTGTTTGGGTGTTTATGCTACAATAAACTTGAGTGTTATCAGTCTTGTATTACAAATATATAAAACAGTTGCAGATAATTTAAAGTGTTTATAAAGTGAAACATATATATTGATAAATATACAGTGATACACCAGAAACAAATACCTATTTGATATTCCACGAGTGCGCCTTAACCAAACTAGAAATGCTGTACAAATCAAGTTACCCAAAATGTGGAATGACCTTCCCAATCATGCCAAAGGCTGTATCTCTCTCAACCAGTTGAAGATAAAAATTAAGTACTGCCTAATAAACTCCATGTAACTTACCTTACGCCTTAAATGTCAACCCATGATTTGCTATTTTCAAACAATACTGTTTGTTGACCAACTTTTATAATTGCTGATTTCGCCATGTTCCCCCCCCCCTTTTTTTTTATTCCTTTTTCAACACAATTTATACTTCAATCTCAATTAGTATAAAGTTTAGTCAATGTTTTTTCCACCCACACCTTGTCCGAACGCTGTGCGTAGCTCTAGGCATTGTATGTACTAACTCTATAAAGAAAACATTATGACTGTAACTCATTTCTATGTATGTACTCTTACCTGAATAAACATTTGAATTTGAGTGGAGTATGAGCTTGTGTTGAACAGATAGGTAACTGTCAAATAGGCTTATATCGAGGTCCCTAAAGATATATTTTTACTGCTAGGTGAACAGAGGCATTAGGCTAAAGGAAATGTGCCCAAACATTTCTGTCCTGCCCATGAATCAAATCCATGATCCCAGAGTGTAAGTTGGGGTCAAAGCAAACTGTACTACAAGACCCCATGTGAAACTCACTGGAATTTTAAATTGTTCAGCTTGGAGATTGTACTTCTCATTCTTGAACCCATTGTTCGTGTATACACTGTATTATTAAGAGCTGTTTAGCTTATTAAGACTTGCTTAGCCAAATGAATTTTTGGGTTCAGGTCCTGATCCCATTATGTGCCTTGTAACCTTTCCACTACCACACAGGTAAAGTGTGTATAATAAACAATTTAAACTAAAACCTATTTGCTTGATTCCACACATACAGCGTATGAAATTATATTACGTATATGATTATGGAGGCCTGACGACTGAGTGGACAGCGCTCGGAGTTCATAGTTCTAACGGTCCGGGTCCGATATCTGGCGGAGGCTGAAACAAATGGGCAGAGTTTCTTTCACCCTGATGCACCTGTTTGTCTGGCAGTAAATAGGTACCTGAGATTTATACAGCTGCTACGGGCTACTTACTGAGGATGTGTATGTGAAAATAACGATTAATGACTTGCCCGAAACGCTATGCATGCTAGTGGCTGTACAAGAATGTAAGAACTTTTTTTTCACAAATAAATAAATAAAAATATGGATTGATTTGTTGGCTTACGCTTAAGGAGGTCACCACTCACTAAAAGTTACACAACCGGTAGGAACAGCAGTCAGAAAAGCTAACCAAACCCTTGGAATAATCAAGTGTACCTTCGATTTCAAGGAAAATATGGTAGTGATTCAACTGTATAACTCTGGTGCACCCCCCATTTGGATTACTGTATCCAAGCTTGGAGACAAATTTTCAGGCCATAGCTGCTCTGGATAAAGTGCAACACCGGGCAACAAGTCATTCCAGAGCCAAGTCATCTCTCGTATCAGGAATGGCTGATGATCACAGGGCTAACAACACTGCAAACCAGGCATGACAGGGCGGATCGTATTAAAACTGACAGCGAGACAGTGACAGTGAAGACGAAATGAAAAAGCGACAGAAAATTGCTGTGATCCACGACGGGAGAGTCCAATGATGCAAACTTCCAGGAATTGTCAACAGGAAACCCTAATCAGCAGGACGCAAAACACAGATTAATAAAAGGAAGCGGCTGTTATTCCCTACAGCATGCCAACTGAACTTCCACTAAAAGCTGGAGTGGACGATACGTCTGGCTAAGGAGTGTTTTGAATATGAACCACTATTCAATGCGGGTCTTCGCCGGCCCTAAATAACAGTTGGGACAGAAAAGGCTGTGGAACACCTAACAACGGTTGGTTTTGAGAATATTGTGGTTATTCCGGAAGAAGGTATGATGCACACCAAGATCACAGTTTTTAAGTATCCAACTTATTTGGATCCTGATTATCTTCTTCTCAACAATAATAGTGTTGTTTGGGCAAAGAGGAACAGTGTTCGTGGTGAAAAAGCAAAGCCAGGTTGTTGCCTTGGTAAAGGGTGAGGAAACAATGGAAACTCTTGGGCTGCAAGAGCAGGAAAAGTCCTAAACAGACTACAGTTAAAAAGCATGATTCTCGATAGAGAGGGTGATCATCCACACCCAAATTACACTCCTGCTGCACCGTGGGAAGAGCCTACTTTCAAAATAGTAATAGAAAGTCTCCCAATGAAAAAGGCTGCCTATGATCCGACAATCCTAAGGCGCATAATAGAAGAGCAAATGTATAGCATAGCAGTAGCAGGAGCCACCCACATTTTCACAGACGGATCGGTGGACACAGAATATGAAAGTGCTGGCGCTGCTCTTTGCACGGCCAGCATACAGGCATATTGGAGACTGGGAGGACTAGTATCATCAACCCAAACTGAGCTGTTTGCCATACAACAGGCATTCGCATATGTGATTGCACAAAACACTCAAAATGCCATCATACACACAGACTCAAAAGCTGCACTTCAAATACTAGGACAAAAACAGTGGAAAGATAACGTGGAGATAATTACCACCATTTTGTATCTTGGAGCAGTCGCTAAAGGCAAAGGACTCAACATAACCTTACCTTACCTTATAACCTTGAACTGGATCCCATCCCATATTGGAATCCCATTAAATGAGAAAGCTGATGAAATTGCTAAACTGGCAACTCGTCATCCAGTGATAGATAAAACAATTCAACCCAGCCTAGAGAACATTAAAAACATCATCACCAAAAAACTCTCACACCTCAACAAAGCCTACCTACACCAGAGAATAGCTGAAGGCTCGCCCTCTGCAACATGGTATCTTCAGGCAACTAAATTAGAAAGATTAAATATCCCAAAAGGAATCCACAGGGAAATAGCAGTTAGGTTATATAGACTACGTCTAGGTTACAGATGCAACTGGGAGATTGGTGAACCCCGACAGAGAGAGTGCATCTTCTGCCAAACTGTCACAGAAAAGCCATTACTTCACTATCTTCTAGAATGTGAAGCAACCAACGACCTTAGAAGAGCTTTAAGAGTTCCTGAATCTTGCTGTGGCCACCCTGAAGCCATCAACAGAGCCACTCTCCTGGTCAACAAAGGTGTCCAGCAGCTGGACGCCCTCATAAAGACTGTGAAGCAGTATCCTCCCCCGCGATAACAGCTCGATGATGTCAGAATAATGAAAAGAATTACGGAGAAAAAAAAAATTGTACCACTTACGGGCTATTCATGCCCGTGCCACCTCTTGGGTGGCTTAATCCTTATCAATCAATCAATGCCAGCTCCCGCCAGTAGATTACTCCTGAGTGCTCTACTGACTAGATCTGTTGACATATCCCGGTGTGGTAACAGATTTATTCAGTCTGGCTCACAGTAATTCCCGCACCATTTTTGGTAATTGCACATTAACGTAATGTAAATTTAATTGTTTATCTTGTTTGTTTTGCATTCTTTGTATCAAGAAAGCTTGGATATTATTTTTTTGTTTTGTAATTTGTTTAAAGTCATTATTATAATTAAAGTATTTTTAAATGTTTTTTCTCTTTGTCTTATCCCACAGTTATCTCAGTGAAGACAAATAGCAGTCTTAACTTCTTTTTTTTTTTTAATTTTTTCTGTTTATATGATTGACATTCCATCTGCTCTAGCTTGATGTGACGACTTATATTGAATTTTGTAACTAGCTCATCAAGATTGTAACTTGCTAAGCTAAATGAATTGTGGGGTTCAGTCCCTGAGCCCATTATGTGCCTCTGTAACCCTTTCCACTACCGCCCACGGGATGGGTATGGGGTGCATAATAAATGAACTAAACTAACTAGAGAGACTGCACGAACATCCATGTTTCTCGTCATAACAGGTTTACACTTATATGCTGATGGAGGAACTAGGGGAGGGGGGTCTCATATGTTATGTCAAAAGTACCATACCTGCTGAGATAACTGGAATCCCTCAGATATAGTGGTATTGAAAGTATTAGTTTGTGGATACAATTACAAGGCAGAGAGTTAAATTTTATTAATCTATACATCTCTGATTGCTCCCTTGATTTAGGATACTTGCCAGATTCCTTTTTTTTCTGAAGATAAGCATCTGGTAGGGGATTTTAATGCCAGACATCCAGCTTTAGGATCAAGGGGGTAAAGCAAATTAGGAATGGTTGCAGATGGTACCAGTTTTTGCAGGGACATGAAGTTGTTCAGCTGCTGGGCGAGTCCTCTCCTACTCATCTGAGGGGAGGGAGATTAGATTATGCTTGTTTGATAAATGCTGAGAGCATAGAGGGGAATTGTCTTACTATGGATGAAATGCTGAGTGGTCATTTTGCATTACAAATACAGCTTAAACTAGACAAAAAGAATGCCTGCCTTCAGAGGAAAAGGTTAGAGTTTAATGAGGGAGAATTCAGGACCTTTGTTGGTCATATTAAGTCTTGGTATGATACTTATAAGCCAGTTTTGGCAGAAGCATTTATGAAGATCTGATTAAGGAGGTAGATGTATTTAATGCAACATTGAACCGGAAAACACCTAGTATAAAAAAGCATCCCCCCAGAAAAGAAAATTATACACAGACAAGATGTTTAAGGGGTGGACATTAACAATGAGGAGAGCTCAGAGGGATTAGAATAGGAATGGTAGGACTGAGGAAGGGAAGAATGCTTTACTGGCAGTTGCTAGGCTGTGTGGGGAGAAGAGAAAGGAAATTAGGAGCAAGTATTGGCAGGAGTTTGCAGAGTTGGGAGTAACAGAAACTTGAAGGAAATCTGGCAAGACGTAAATAAAGTAAGGGGTAAAAAGCATAATTTTTGTTGCACATCCTGACCCGCAAGGAATAACAAATGGTCTCTTAAATAAATGGGCGGACGCTGCCAATTTAGTTCATTACCCGCTATAACGAGAGAGTCAGTAGATTCTTGGAAAGGTGATTGATTGATAAAGATTAGGCCACCCAAGAGGTGGCACGGGCATGAATAGCCTGTAAGTGGTAATCTTGGAAAGATCTATAAGTATTTTTTATACTTACAGCAGGTAACAGTAGTGATGTCACTTGCACAGGTATTACCAAAGAATAACTAATAATGGGGATTAAAGTTGGGAAATCTACCGCCCCTGGGGAGGATGGAGTAACTTATGAAATACTTAATACTTAATCAAATTAGAAATGCTCTACAGATCAAGGGACTCGGAATGTGGAATGACCTTCCCAATCATGTTAAAGACTGTACCTCTCTCAACCAGTTTAAGATAAAAACGAAGCACTACCTAATAAATTCCCTGTAACCTACCTTATCCCTCTATTGTCAACCCATGTCTGTTTTTTTAAACAACGCTGTTTGTCGACCTAATTGTATTGTGCTGCTTTTTCAGCCATGTTCCCCCCTTTATTTTTATTTGTTCTCAACACATCAAAAAAAATCAAAATGTTTATTTAGGTAAGGTACATACATACAAGTGATTGTACAGAGAGCGATGGACATTTTATTCTTTATACTCAATTAGTATTAAGTTTTAGTTATTAATGTTTTTCCTGCCCGAAACGCTTTGTGTAATAGTGGCTTTAGGCATTGTATGTACTAGCTCTATCTATAAATCTATCCAGTTTTGTAAAATCTCTTGTATGTATGTACCTTGCCTGAATAAACATTATTATTATTAATGAACTTGCCATTATGACAAAAAGCCTACTGTTAGACCTCTTTAATATTAGTTATAAAGAGGGCAGTATTCCTAGTAAATGGAAAAAAAGCTATGATCATCCCTATCCCTAAAGCCGATGGAGAGTACACTGACCTGTGTCCTTAACCAGAATATTGTGATAGTGTAGAGAGAATGTTAAGAAATTAGAAAAAACTGGGTATAAAGTAAGATTCATGTGGATCCCTTCACATGTGGTGAATACTGTTGAATGAGGTAGTTGATGAGATAGCAAAGAGAGCCACGGAAAAAACTCTTGTTGATCTTGCATGTCACATAACTTTGAAACAATAAAACAAGAATCGAGATGACCCAAGAGGGTGAAGAAATGGTAAAGAGAATGGCAATGGTGGACAGTAGTAACACACTTAAGAATTATTCAATAATAAATACAAACTCGTCCTTCACCTATGGTAAAGCAAAGTCTACTTGGAAGGATTCAATTTACATGAGATTAAGATTAGGATACAAATATATCTGGCAATACGGTGTTGATGTCAGTGAAAAAGATAAGGAGTGTAAATTATGTAGTATGCCGCAAGCCCACACCTTAGAACATTATGTATTAGAGTGTCAACTTATTAATACAGAAATAAGGAAATAAGTAGTGTGCCACATCAAATTGCTTGGATGTGTGATAATGGTATGATAGACAGTATACTTAGGAGCTACAAGAATTTTGCCCCAAGAGTGTAACACTTATATGCTGTGCTTACTATATTAACCTGCAATGCTAAATGGGATTCTTGTATTGTGATTTGCCTATTTGTACTCGCTGAATTTGTGCGCCCCTTGAGGGACTTGAAGTAGAAGGGGGGGGGGGGTAGAAATAGCCTAAGTTACTCTATCCCTTTGAGATGTATTTCTTTCTTATCTCAATGAACATGAACTTGAACTAAACTTGAGACGTTTTGTGTTGTGTTGATTTAGGGACGATGACGATCGTGAAAGATTTTCGTTTATTAATGGCTATATTTTATATGCAACCCCAGTACCTTCGGATATGCCTCTATATTATGTTCTTGTGTATGTAGCTTTTATGATTACTTATTATTATTAATTATTTTTATTATTATTAGTATTAGTATTATTAATATATTATGTTTACTATTATGGTGTTTGTAACACAAACTGCATATACTTTACATCTCTGGAGGCAGCATGGCATCATTGTTACCAAACTAATCATGAAATGAAAGCCGCTTAAAAAATATGCATTATATATACTTGTGTGCTTGCCGACCGGTTATTTTACGTGTACTCATTATCTAAATAATTAATTGTAATTGCAAGTCGGTAATATTATTGTTATCAAAATAAGTGCGGGAGAGGCAGGAAGCGTGCGTGTGGCCGGGCGTGGCAACACTGCCTCGCTGCTCACTCGAGAGTTGGTGTCTGGACAACGTGCAGCAAAATGTACCGAATTATTATTTAAACGACAAGGGCGATAGGGTTTACACTATTGCGGTAAGTATGAAGTCTAATTGTTAACAAAACGAGTCACAATATTCGTCTATTAAAGCAAGTTGCGGTACTGATGGATTAGTAAAAGATCGCATCTAACCCCAGTTTAGTTAACTTATTAAGAAGGTTCACACAACGCTTTAATATTAAAGTGTGTGTGTGTGAGAACCTTCTTAACTTATTAAAGTGTGTGAGAACCTTCTTAACTTATTAAAGTGTGTGTGTGTGAACCTTCTTAACTTATTAAAGCGTGTGTGTGAACCTTCTTTAACTTATTAAAGCGTGTGTGTGAACCTTAACTTATTAAGCGTGTGTGTGAACCTTCACACACACGTACGCTTCGACAAAGCTGGTTTTCTTATTGTTAAGACCGAATGTATCATTAGGTTATGCTGTATTAGGTTCAGTTAGGTTAGGCAAGCTAAACGATCTTTCAAGCTGTATTATTCAAAAGATAAATAATTTTAATAAAGGCAAGCTTAAAAATCTGCCTTGATACAGCGTGGCTTTCATTCACCCGACATTGTATTCACCTAGTTGTATTCGCCTAGTTGTGCTTGCAGGGGTTGAGCTCTGGCTCTTTTGGCCCGCCTCTCAACTGTTAATCAATTTTTTTTTCACACATCTCCAGGAAGCAGCCTGTAGAAGCTGTCTTACTTCCAGATACCTATTTATTGCTAGGTAACAGAGGGCATCAGGATGAAAGAAACTGCCCATTTGTTTCCGCCATTGCCGGGGATCGATCCCAGGTCCCCAGGATTACGAGTCCCACTCGCTGTCCACTCGGCTACCAGGTCCCTTGATCCTAGCTTCCCCTTGCCCTCTCTAGATGGAGGCATCTGTATACACAGTGTTGGTGGCTCATCCCTTGCAAATCCAACAATTAAAGTGATATTAATATGCAAGGTAGCAGGGTGTGTTTGGCGTAGGTTTCCAATGGATTCCGAGACAATGTACGTGTGTTTAGTTTTGGTATTCATTACTGGCAAAAAGCAGATTGTGTTGCTGTTATCAGACATGTGGTTTATTACTGTACTCATAATGTATCTTTTCTTATTGTCTACTTGTGTCATCCTACAATTGCAAGGTCCATACAGCTGACAGAAAACAGAAGGAACATTAAATGAAATATGACGTCTTAAATTTTATGATAAAAAGTTAAAGGTGACCACTGAGATATATACAAGAGTTGTTACGTTCTTGTACAGCCACTAGTACGCGTAGCGTTTCGGGCAGGTCCCTGGAATACGATCCCCGCCGCGAAGAATCGTTTTTTCATCCAAGTACACATTTTACTGTTGCGTTAAACAGAGGCTACAGTTAAGGAATTGCGCCCAGTAAATCCTCCCCGGCCAGGATACGAACCCATGACATAGCGCTCGCGGAACGCCAGGCGAGTGTCTTACCACTACACCACGGAGACTGGTGACCATTACAACAACCACCTTGTACTGTTCTCATTACAGCACAAGATGCCATTTAATTACTGTATAAAACTTACCTAACCTATGTTAACAGTTTAACCTAATAATTTTTATGATTTTAACAACTAGGAAATGAGCTTTGCCAAAATGCCTGCATACGATTTGCCTGTAACCCTCTTGGGTATCTTTTCATAGTTTGGTAAGACAATGACAAATTGTCAATAGAGCATCAGCATGTATACCGCAAGTAAATGTTAACATATTAAGTGCCCCTAAACAAACAATTGAGGAAAATATTTTTGACATCCAAGTGTATATATCTTGCGAGTTTTGCAAGGAAAATATTTTGGTAATCAAAATAAGGATGTTTAAAATTAAAGAAAATTCCCTTCAAGGCAGATGCAGACTTCTGCAAATTTAGTCTGACAGACCAATAGAGGTCTACTGGTCCTTGGTATATACAGTAATATACAGTATATATATATACTGTATATATATATATATTATTATATATATTATATATATATATATTATATATATATATATATATATATATATATATATATATATATATTATATATTAGTTACAAGAATGTAAGAACTCTTGTACACTGTATATAAATACTGTACTGTAAATAAAATATACTGTAAATACAAAAAAGTAATACTTACAGTAATCCAGATGTGTCTGGGCATGGAAACCTCACCTTCAAACAGATATAACTGCTTTTGAAAAAGTATGGCACATCTAACGCCCAACATCTGCCTTGAAGAAAAGAAAAAAATATTTATTTATATATCTTATATCAATAAAATACCTTATATGTATAGCAAAATCTTACATTTTTTTCATATGCATAAAATATTTTGGAAAATGGATGTTTCAATTACTGAATTATTTCAGTTGTTTATGTAGATACTGTATCTTCATATTTGTACATGTTTCAAAATATTTGATGATTTCCCTGCATTTTTTTAGTAAAGTTTGATTAGTGCTGCAGGCACCCTGTACCTTAACCCTTAAACCGCNGTACATACAAAAAGATTTTACAAAGAATGATGGATTTATAGATAGAGCTAGTACATACAATGCCTAAAGCCACTATTACGCAAAGCGTTTCGGGCATGAATAACATTAATGACTAAAGCTTAATACTAATTGAGTATAAAGAATAAATGTGTTGAGAACAAATAAAAATAGAGATAAAAAAGGGGGGAACATGGCTGAAAAAGCAGCACAAATACAATTAGGTCGACAAGCAGCGTTGATTAAAAAAAACAGACATGGATTGACAATAGAGGGGTAAGGTAGGTTACAGGGAATTTATTAGGTGGTGCTTCGTTCTTATCTTAAACTGGTTGAGAGAGGTACAGTCTTTAACATGGTTGGGAAGGTCATTCCACATTCTGGGTCCCTTGATTTGTAGAACATTTCTAGTTTGATTAAGTCGTACTCTTGGAATATCAAAACTGTATTAATTTCTGGTGTGGTGCTCATGGGTTCTGTTACAACCTTCAATGAAGCTTTTGAGGTCACGATTGGCATTACAGTTCAGCGTTTTATATATGTATAATACACATGAGAGAATGTGCAGTGACTTAATATCTAACATATTCAGAGATTTGAGTAGGGGTACCGAGTGATGTCTGGAGCCAGAGTTGGATATTGTCCTAATAGCAGCTTTGTGTTGAGTAATTAGAGGACGTAAATGATTTTGGGTAGTAGAACCCCAAGCACAAATACCATAGATGAGATATGGATAGATGAGGGAGTAATAGTCACCATGGCAGGGCGGGGTACATAATATCTGATCTTAGAAAGAATGCCAACAGTTTTTGAAACTTTTTTTATATATTTAGAATGTGTCCCTGGAAATTCAGCTTGTGGTCAATGAGAACGCCAAGGAATTTGCCATCTAATTTGCCATCTAACGGCATTCTTTGCCATCTAATGGCATTCTGATTTTTTATTTATTTATTTATTAATTTATTTATATACAAGAAGGTACATTGAGTTTGTGAGAATACATTGAATAGGACAGTATTACAATCTTGTAAAGCCACTAGTACGCGCAACGTTTCGGGCAGGTCCTTAATCTAACAGATAATTTTAAGTAGGTAAGTTCTATCAGAATTGATAAATGATAACAAATACGTTGCAAGAGAAAAATGAGATGAGAGAGATTAAGGACCTGCCCGAAATGCTGCGCGTACTAGTGGCTTTACAAGAATGTAATTACTATGCTATGTATCCTCACAATCCCAATGTACCTTCTTGTATATTATATATATATATATATATATATATATATATAAATATATATAAATATATAAATAAATAAATAAATATTAGCTTGGATCGTGCGTCTGGCAAGAGCGCCTGGTCCAGGCACACAGTACAGGAGATAACGAGGAGGAGGGTCGACGGTGCTCCGTAGTAGCTTTAATACTTTACAAATCTCCTTGACATGTTTGCCGCCTGGATCTCTCGTATTAATTGCCCAGTTGAGGTAAGACAATGCTATTTAGCATGCTGTGATATCATTAAGGGAAGTGGATGATGGTGTTTCATTATGCTTGAGCTGGTTATCTACTGAGTCATCAGGTTGCTTGCATGAGTGTGGGGGAGGGAGGAGTGTTGGCTTGTTGGACAACAGCGACAACAGTTTGCCTGGGACATGACAACAGCGACTACAGTTTGCCTGGGACATGACAACAGCGACAACAGTTTGTCCTGTTCATGACAACAGCGACAACAGTTTGTCCTGTTCATGACAACAGCGACAACAGTTTGTCCTGTTCATGACAACAGCGACAACAGTTTGCCTGGGACATGACAACAGCGACAACAGTTTGCCTGGGACATGACAACAGCGACAACAGTTTGTCTCAGACATGACAACAGCAACTACAGTTTGTCTCAGACATGACAACAGCGACTACAGTTTGCCTGGGACATGACAACAGCGACAACAGTTTGTCTCAGACATGACAACAGCGACTACAGTTTGTCTCAGACATGACAACAGCGACTACAGTTTGCCTGGGACATGACAACAGCGACAACAGTTTGTCTCAGACATGACAACAGCAACTACAGTTTGTCTCAGACATGACAACAGCGACTACAGTTTGCCTGGGACATGACAACAGCGACAACAGTTTGTCTCAGACATGACAACAGCGACTACAGTTTGTCTCAGACATGACAACAGCGACTACAGTTTGCCTGGGACATGACAACAGCGACAACAGTTTGTCTCAGACATGACAACAGCGACTACAGTTTGTCTCAGACATGACAACAGCGACTACAGTTTGCCTCGGACATGACAACAGCGACAACAGTTTGTCTCAGACATGACAACAGCGACAACAGTTTGTCTCAGACATGACAACATCGACAACAGTTTGCCTCGGACATGACAACAGCGACAACAGTTTGTCTCGGACATGACAACAGCGACAACAGTTTGTCTCAGACATGACAACAGCGACTACAGTTTGCCTGGGACATGACAACAGCAACTACAGTTTGCCTGGGACATGACAACAGCGACAACAGTTTGCCTCGGACATGACAACATCGACAACAGTTTGTCTCAGACATGACAACATCGACAACAGTTTGCCTCGGACATGACAACAGCGACAACAGTTTGTCTCAGACATGACAACATCGACAACAGTTTGCCTCGGACATGACAACAGCGACAACAGTTTGTCTCAGACATGACAACAGCGACAACAATTTGCCTCGGACATGACAACAGCGACAACAGTTTGCCTCGGACATGACAACAGCGACAACAGTTTGTCTCGGACATGACAACAGCGACAACAGTTTGTCTCGGACATGACAACAGTGACAACAATTTGCCTCGGTCATGACAACAGTTTGCCCTGTTCATGACAACAACGACGGGTTTATTTCGCTCCTGACAACGGGTACAATTTGCCTCACACCTGATGTAGACCTGACCAAATGTAAACTGTTAACAACATTATTTACACACCTTCCGTCAATATGTGATGGCGTGCAAAAAGATATGAAAAGATACCGTATTCCAAAAACAACTCTATAACAAATGTCCAAGAAATGTGTAAATATTTAATTAAAATTTATCTACCAGAAATTTTTGCCAAATATCCCCAGTTTGCTAGCTGTAGGTAGCAAATGTAATAAATCATTTATGGCCTCACACTCTAGAAGTTGAGCTATATTTTTATCATCCACTTACTGGTCAGTACAGAGATGGTCTAGCATCTTGCAGGATCAGCATTTGATCCGGATGGTGTAGGTGGTTGGGCACTCCTTCCTCTCATCCCAACTCCTATACTGTCTTCATATCCCTTCCAAATGCTAGTCATATTGGCTTAGTACTTTCTCCTCATAATTATATTTTATTATTTGATTTTTCTATGTTGTGGTGCCTGGTAGACGAGTTGGGGTGCCCATATACAGTATGTTGGTGCCAGATCTAAACTCATCACATTCAGTATAATTTGTTATATTGAATCATTTTGTATTTTTTTTAGGAAATTAAATTGGAAGGTGGTGGAGGCCAAAACCGTCAGTAGTTTCAAAGCGTTATATGACAGAGTGCTAGGAAGAAGAGACACCATGAGCATAGCTCTCATCCTGTAACTACCTTACCTTACCTTGAGGTGATTTTGGGGGTTAGCGACCCCGCAGCCTGGTCGTCAGCCAGGCCTCCTGAACTATGGTAATTACAGAACAAGTTAATAAGAGCAGGTAGGATGCATGATATTGTAGTTTTTTTCAGTTTAAATAACTTATTAAGGACCGAGTACACATTCTGTTGACTGAAAATTAACTCCTGCACTGCACACCTGTTTTTGGCAAAAATTTCAGGGTGCAGTTGTTAAGGCCATATTTTTGTTTTTATAAATGTTCAGCTAATGTTTGTCAAAATGTTTCCAAACTCAATCATTTTCATTTCAAACCACAAAGAGTGATGAAAACATTAAAAAAAATTAAAATATGGCCTAATTAAAAAAAAAATTGCACAATCCTCAGAGTCTTAAGATGCTTTGCACAGTGCAGTGGTTTTAAGTCACATAATTGGCTCAGGTGCTGAACCATAATGATCTTCAATCTTGGCAATATACATTTGTGGCAAACTAATTTAAATAGAGTTTTCATTTGCCTATAATATGTACCCCACACCCAAGGCAGGGATGAAAAGTTAGTCACATGTATGCACTACTTACAGTAGGAAAGCTTGAAACTTGTACAATAAATGATACTTTCACTAAATGCAGTGATTAAATGTTGCTCTCATTCTTACCACCTTTTCCTGGTAATAACCATCTCAATATACCTTATGTAACTATATTATTTTCATTTCATATCCCAACAGTACATTATATTTATTAGCATTAAGTACTTAGTTTTGATTTGTGTGAGACAACAGCCTGTGTTGAAGCCTGATATTTTTAATCTAATAAAACTTCAGAGAATACATACAAAATTCATGGGTACCAAAAATCTCTATAAATTGTTTTTTGTATTAACATGTAAATGTCTTTGCAAAACAATTCTTAATATGTTATTAATGCTCCATTAATGTATAGTCACTTAAAAAGAAATGGATGAATTTGTATAATATTTTCTTCTTTCTGTATAGTATTTAAATTTTCAGTACAGTAGTAGGAAACTGAATCGACGTATTTATTTTGCAGGTTCCTTGAACATCTATAATGGGATAAACATTGTCTCATACCTATGATTGCATAAATGGTTTATCTTGTGTGAAGGAGGGCTTCTCTGCTTGCTCGCCTTTGGTCTGTTTGTGACCCATAGTGGATCCTACTCTAGATATTTTCAAGATACTCACTAGTTCAAGATGTCGAACATTTACACACCAGAGGACTTCATCTTTGCCAAACTGTACAAGTGTGTTCATGTGCCAGGACAGAAAGCTATGTGTGATGTAGCAAGGGCTATGTATGCTGACAGTCGAATGAACACAAAAGGCGGAACTATGTCTCTCAGAGATTTTTGTACTCAGACTGGTAAAAAAGAGAATGACTTTGATAATCACCTTGATGATAATATTATGGTGGTTGAATTTTATATTTCTTTTGCATTTAAATTGATGTCAATAGCATGTGACACACTCTACTCAGATTTAAAGTGTCAGGCACAGATTAATAACTTGAAGCTTTTAAGAAATGAAATTAATCACAACTATTCGAAAGCCGAGGACAGTATGAAGGACACATGTGATACACTGAAGACAATCATTAAAGATATATATAAAGGTGTGGGTTTAGTTGTGAATCAAAATTTTGACACAGAGTACTCGAATGCAGTAAAAATACTTGATGAAATCATTGCTGCAAAAGTTCAGGCAGGTGATGTGGCCACCATTGATGACATAATGAAGTTTAAGAAGGATAATATATTTGTAATGACTACTGAAGGTCGAAGTGAACTTAATGCAAATTATCAGAATTTGAAGATCTTAAACCCTTTCATCATATTGTTGGATGATTTTCATAAGATTAAAGACTTTCGAGTGGACAAGATTTTTACCCCATTGGAAATTGAGGACAGAAAGGGTGATATTGATATGAAAGAAATCCTGACAGTGACAACACGAGTATCACATACAGGGGAAGAAAGACTGCCAGGGTTGTTATTGTTCCATGGTCTTCCTGGTTGTGGTAAGACATCCCTATGTCGGTATCTTATTGACAAGTGGCTCGAGAGCAGCACAGAGATAGATGGTCTGAGCAATTTTGATCTTGTTATTCTTGTGGAGGTTCGGAGGACAGTTTCAGGAAATGTATTAGAGTACTTAAGTGAACAGTTGATGCATGAAACATGTGGAAAGTTTAAAGAGGAAGATATTATTTCATTACTGAAAGAGCTGAGTATTTTATTCATTATTGATGGTTATGATGAAAAAACAGATAGATCCAGTGGTCTTGTGAAAGATATTTTCAAAAATTTTGGTGACAAGCGCATCATCATCACAACTCGACCTGAAAAACTGAAAGAAGCTGTAAACATAGCAAAAAAATGCAATATTTATTATCTTGAAATTAAGGTGTGTGGTTTTGATGATGACAGACTTAAGGAGTTTTCAAAAAAACTATTCAGGGAGATAATAAATAAAAATGACTATGATAGGGAAATAAGCAACTTTTTAAAGTATATTGATGGACCAGGAAGGGTGTTGGATGAACACTTGAAGCTTCCACTAACCACTTCCCTTTTAATCATTCTTTGGAAACACGATTCGGAGATTGTAAACCAGGTGACCACGCTTACTCGTCTCTATCAAGAGCTTTTCTGGCTGTGTCAAGAGAGGTTAGCTCGGCGCCTAAGTAGTAAATGTGCTGTGCCATATCAAAAGATAAAGGGAGATCTAGCTGAGCTATTGATTCATTTAGGAGACCAAGCTTGGATTATGCTACAGGCAGAAATGTACACACTGCAAGAAAATAATCTAACTGAGATTTGTAAAATATGTGATGACAAGAAATTACTATCACAGGAGGTCCTGGCAGCTTTTTTAACATGTGAGGCTGATAAGAATTCAAAAGGGAAATATATACCAGTATATGAATTCTTTCATAGGAGCCAAATGGAGTATTTTGCTGCTGAATTTTTGAGTGACTGCATCAAAAAGAAGAAATTGAAATTCGAAGATGTAGCAAACCAGCGCGAGAGTTGGGAATCATATCGGGAAGTTATAAAGTATCTAACAGGTCACTTGGCAAGTCTGAAAATTTTAGAAGACAAAGTTGAAGACCTCTTTTCTCTCATTGCTAAAGCAGGTATTGAAGATCAGAATTATAACTTCTGGTGGAATATACTTAATGAGAGTCAGCCAATAATAAGAAATCAAAAGAATAAATTTGAAAAAGTGACTCATCCCAAGATAAATACCATCATTGCCAAGAACAAATTACGAAACAAAGACTGGAGCCTTGACCATACAAATGTTGTCTCAGCCTTGAAACTTCTTAGTTTCACTCCAGTCCAACCTAACAGTCTGAAAATAGAGATTGAGGGGAACAAAAACCCCCACAAATTACCAATGTTCTTGGATGTAATGGAAGGGGTTGGTAACAAGCTGATGGAACGAAGGATCAGAAAGATAATAAATGTAGATCTTGCCTTGCTGAATCATGAACGTTATGAATGTCAAAACACTTCAGATTCATTCCTTGATGCATTGGAATCCTGGGCCAATCTGACAAATTTTACTGGCAGTCTTGAGAAGCGAAATAATCTTTCTAGATACAGAAGTATCAAGACTATTCGCGTGAAAGTGACAAATTTAGAGGCTCTTGAATCCTTGAGGAACTTACAAAACACCAGGACTCTACGCATTACTCTCCAACTGTCACCAGATGATTATCAAGCAGAACATTTTCCTGATTTAGAATACAAGGGAAACCTAGAAATCTCCATGCTTGACTTGAAGGATCATCACCAATCTTGGATAGTGGAAGTTGTTAAAAGACTGGGTAAAGGGTAAGTTTTTCAGACACAGTATTTACATCAGGGTTTCTAGTGTAAGGGCAAATGGGGATATTGAAAATAATCATGAGAGAATATTAAATAGAAGTATGAGATGGAAGTAAGCGGTGAGAATAAGTCAAGTCTGATGGATAGAGGTAATACAAAAGGTGCAAATGTGATCATGATTGTACTTAATAACATAAGAAGAGTTCAATATAGTATGCTAGCTGATATAATTATACAAATTTTACCTGAGAGGCACAATCTACGTAATCTCGACAAGGACAAGAAGCCAGTGATTGGTCAAAGGTCATCCGCATTCCCACAAAATTTTGTTTCCTGTTTTGGCATTTATGACTTATGGTGAATTATCTCCTGGTGTCTGTTACTTATTGTGGTCTGTTGAATTGAAGCTGATGCCCCTTGTGTAAGTTTACATCGGGCATTTTAAAGTAGTCTGGAATAATATCTACAACTGTTTTAGTGGTTTTCAAGGTCTCGAGATATCAGCCCTGTCATGCCTGGTTTCTAGTGTTTTCTAGTCACATAGCCCTCNTACGATATATGATTTGACCTATAATCTCAAAATTTCGTATTATATATTGCGTTTTCTAGCGAGTTTTTAGCTTAAAGCTTGATAGCTTCTGAACAAGTTTTAAAAATAAACAAAGGCTGACTATCACTGAGTGAGTTTTAAGTTCTCGTGGTCCACACACTGTTGTGTCACGCAGACACAGACATCTTTCCCATCGACACAAATACGATACAATAACAAGCAATGCTGCCATTAAAATCATATACAAATTGGCATTGATATATTTAATTCAGATTATATTAACTTTATATAATAAAAAAACTGTATTTCATCTTCAAGCACTCCTTGTAAGTGTCCAAATTACCCCATGTGGTAATTCGTCCCAGGATGAGAAACGTTGTCTTGAAATACTACTACAGTACTTTTATTCCTATGGCACGCTAGAAAAGCTTTTGTGGTGCGGTTTTTGTTGTGGGAATGGGTACGGGGACCATAATAAATCAACAAGATCAATCACTGTTTCTCTTATTGTCTATGACAATTGTGTGGAGCTACGTGGCGTGATTACTCTTATCCGCCAATGTTCGACAGCGGCAGCTAGAACATCGATGAAGAGACAGACAAAATATGAGGTGTTTGCTGAGGCTGTGTTTGAAAGCTTTTAGCAAATGCTGATTGGGAAAGCGGTCGAAGTTGTAGATGTTGGGGTGTCAATAATTTGTGTGTGTGTGTATAATTTGTATACACGGTCTGGCCTCCGTGCACCGCACACAGAACGAGCGGTATCTTATCTGTGGCAGCAGGGGAGTGTGAGAAGCGCCACGAGGCATCCGGCCACGGTACGTGCTCAGTAATGACACTAACACACCCGGCTGTCGGTACCTCGAACTTCCTCGTCACCAGTGCCACCCTTCGCAGAGGTCAGTCGAACTACTGTACCTGCCATTCCTTTCCCGAGGAAAAGTAAACGTCATATAAATGAGGGAGGGAGGCGGGGAGGGAGATTACCAGAGAGGGAGGCAGTGTTAGAGATGGAGGCCATGTAATAGTTAACACAGCCTGTGAACAACCAAACGCTGGATACCAATTCATTATACGCTATTAAAGAAAACCAAATTATTATAAAAAATTTCCTCGACTGTGTATAAACAGCTTCACACTTACATCCCATCAATTTGTCATCAAAATATTTCTTGACGTATTGATGGAATGAATATAATGATAAATCCTCCATCAACGCGTTCATGTATGAGTGTTGGTGGGTTGTGTTGCCCCCCGTAACAAAACACAAGTTTCCATTTACGAAAACAAAAATTGTGTTGCTATTATTGTGTTGATAATTACATCATCATTATCATCGTTATCATCATAGTCACTACCGTCTTTATTTGAATCCAATACTTTCAGATGTTCCAGGATGGATCATGACTGGCTAGACAATAAATAATGGAAGGAGTAGAGCCAGGAACAACAGCAACGATAAGAAGAGCAGCACAAGCAGCAACAGCAGGACCAGCAACACTGACCTTCCCAGGAACGGCAGCAGAATAAGAATACTGGGAGCGAGGGGCCAAGATGGACAGTGTGGGTTGGCAGGCGGCGGGACTGCCAGTGGCGCCTGTATTACTCCTACTGGTGTTCATGCCTCTCGCTCCGGTCCTCACCCAAGCTTCCAAAACTCTCGCCACCGCACGCGTCAACCAACTATACAACTGCGTGCAAAAGGCAGGTCAGGCGATTATGTGCGATATTGTAAGAGAAATATACTCTAATGAACGCATGGTCACTGCAAATGGAACAATGTTTATTACCGACTATTGTAAACATGCGGATATCCTTCCAGTGTTTGCGAGTACGTATCAACCTTTCTGCAACTGCAACCTGATGGAGACGGACTTCGATTTTTCTTTCGGTTATGATGTTTTGACAAACGTGTGCGTGCAGGGATTTGAAGCTCTGAGCGAGGAGTGTCGAGGTGAGGTCCACAGGCTACGGGAGCTGGTGAGTGAGAAGGTATATGAGGAGGAGGAGGACGTTGTGAGGGTCGTCGAGGCCATCAGGAACACCCAGGCAGCTATATACACAGGCCTCGGACAGATTGTCCAGAAGGATTTTAGTCAAAACATGGCGACTGTAGAAGAGATTTTAAATAATCCTTTAGAAACACATAATCGATACGATGAGGGACACATAATGAAAAAGAGTGACATTTTACTACCAAGTAGTACGTCCCAGTTGGTCATTAAAGGCTATAGGGAACTATCAGAACGCTACGAGAAACTGGGAGATCTCAACCCTCGTACCTGGGTGAAGAGAGAAGATGGCGTTACCAATGTCAAATGCTTCGAAATACACCAAACATTCACTCAACTAAAAATTTTAGAGAGCAACAGAGCAGTTGATGTGAGGGATCTTTTGAGGGTGAGAAGGATGGGGAGTGTGGAGGAGAAGGCTCCGGCGGCACTGTTGCTCTGTGGTCTGGCTGGCTCAGGCAAGACTTCACTGTGTCGTTACCTCGTCCATGACTGGTGCAGAGGAAGCCATCAGGTAAATAATCTTAGCAACTTTCATCTCGTTTTCCTCGTCGAGGTTCGTAGAGTCCGCTCTAGACGCCTTAGAGAGTTTCTGCTGGATGAGTTAATGCCAAACACCAGTGCAGGCTTGGATTCCGATCTCATCATACCGACTTTGAAAGAACTAGACGTGCTCTTCATTATCGATGGCTATGATGAGACGGACAAGATATCCTCCGAGCTTCTGGAAGACATTTTCGCCAAATTTGGGGATAAACACATCATCATAACGACCCGTCCCGAGCTCTACACGGATGCTGTTTGTGTGGCCAGACGACACCGGGTCGAGTATCTCTCGCTTGATATCTGTGGGTTTGACACTGAGAGACGCGACGAGTTTATCAGAAAAGTCTTCGGTGCTATGGAAGAAAACGAGGTGGAGTGTGAAAAGCAGATTAAAGAATTCTTGCAGTACATCCACGAGCGAAGAAATATCTTGAGCAACTATGTTACTCTCCCGCTCACTACTGCACTCCTGATGCTAAGCTGGAGACACAATCCCGAGGTTGTCAACCAAACGACCACAGCCACGCGCCTTTACCAGGAATTCTACCACCATCTCCAAAACAAACTTGCCGAGCGACTGAGTAAGGATTTTATAGGCGTCAACGAACTGCCGGATATTTTGGACAGCTTATTTCTCTGTCTTGGAGAGCAAGCCTGGGCGATGCTTAAGCAAGAAATCTATGTAATATCAGATGACTTTCAAAATAAGATTGAGGAAGAATGCAAGAGAAACCGAATAAAAGTAGTTGAGTTACTGTCAGGGTTGCACATGTGCCATCTTCATGACGACCCCGACGTGTGGAAGCTCAGGGTAGCCTTCCTGCACCACACTCAGGCCTACTACCTCGCCGCAACCTTTCTCGCTCACTCTCTACAAAAAGGAAAGTTGAGGATTCAAGACATTGGAAGCCAGGTCGGCTCCTGTCCGGGACTTGAACAAGTTCTCTTGTTTCTGACGGGTCATTTAGCCTTCCAAAATGCTCTTACCAATTCGACTGTGAGTGACATTTTTAACATCATGAAGAGAATAGACGTTCATCCCGCAAACTATGACTTTTGGTGGAATATATTTGTGGAGAGTCACACACACCCACAGGTTGGTATAATTCTTGCTAGAGATAAACTTTCACACAAGCACTGGCAGGTGGACGAAACGAATGTTGTCTCAGCTCTCAGACTAATTTGCTTCACTCCAGTGAGGTTGGTGAGCGTTTACATCGATATCCCCACGACAACGGAGCCCCACGATATACCTAGCTTCCTCCAGACGCTACAAAACGTTGGTGAGAACTTGAAAAAGCGACAGAAGAAACTTATCAAAGTCGAACTGCATCTCCGACGTCACGATGCATGCGACCAGAGAAAAACCTCGGACGATTTCCTGAGGGCGCTGGAGTCGTGGGGTGACCTAACAAGCTTTACGGGCAGCTTGGGAGACCAGCCAGACGATGAAGTACTAGCAAGGTGCTGCAACCTTAAGGTAATACAGGTCAGAATAGCGACTGTGGGAGCCTTTGTGTCTCTTAGCAACAGTCTCAGGAAGATTCACAGAAGCGTGAAGAGTCTCCACATCACCCTGGCCCTTCCGGCGGTTGCCCTGTGGAGACACTCTCAGAGCTGAGGCACAACGGAAGCCTGAAGATCTGCCTTGTGGCTATGAAGGACGAGCAGAAGGAGTGGCTGGTGTCGGCCATCAAGAAAATGGGAGGAAGGTAAGTGAACACGTGTGTCTGAAAAATGATTTCACTCTCAAGCTTTTACTAGCGGTAAATGTTAGTTTGGAGGCATCGTTAGGGCGGCCAATGGTCATTTAACACATCTGATAACACTGGATAGCATATGATACGACATATATATATAAATAAGTTTGGGTGGATATATATATATATATAGGCGTCGCCTCATGTGGACCAATAGGCCTTCTGTATTTGCCTTTACTTTCATGTTTTTTATATACAACAACTTACGAAGCCACTTGGGAAATCTGGAAATTTAGTCATGTATTATATTCTGATTTGCCCAATTTGCCTAATAAGCAATTTTTTTTAATTTATATATTTTTCTAAATTTTTCTCATGAAATGATAAAGCTATCCATTTCACTATGTATGAGTTCATTTTTTTTAAATTTGAGTCAAAACTAACGTTGATATATGACCGAACCTAACCTACCCTACTTAACCTAACTTACCCCACCTAACCTAACCTAACCTAGCATAACCTAACCTAAACTACACAAGTAAATAATTTATGTTCTTAATATAATATAATAATTCAAATATACTAATTGGAAAGAATTTATTGAAAATAAAGAAAATCACTCGGCCTATTAGGCAAATCGGGCCTTGCATAGTAGGCCGTGAAGTGCGTTCCGTACTCGAAACAAGTTCCAAGTAGCACGGGCTATGGTGAGCCCGTAACTTACCTGGCACAGGAGCGGGGCAAGTAGCACGGGCTATGGTGAGCCCGTAGTGGACTTACCTGGCACAGGAGCGGGGCTGTGTGCGTTATACTCGCTGTTGTTGTTATGTTGTTAAAGATTTAGCTACTCAGGACGAAGTGTCCATGTAGCACGGGCTATGGTGAGCCCGTAAATTATACTCGCATTTGGGTGAGGTGATATAGTACAACAACTTTGGGTGAGGTGAACAAACTTGTGACAAACACAAGACAAAACACGAAATTATGGGTATTACTTGGATATGAGAACATAAGAATGGAAGTAACTACAGAGGGCCTATTGGCCCATACTTCCTTTTTAAGACAGCGTCTGGGATGCTCTCGGACGCAGGTTCGAATCCTCGTCACAGCCCTTGTGGATTTGTTCATTTGATGCATCACGCTATTGTGATTTCTGTGTTGTTTGTTAAGATTTATCTGGTGATGGTCTGGTTGTGAGAAGAGATTATGTGTTCCTTGATGGAGCCCTGTTGTTTATGCATTGTTAATCGCCTGGAAAGAGACGTTGTTGTCTTGCCTATATACTGAGTTCTTTGGGGCTTTATGTTCGTAACTCATCTTCTATGTATGTACTTTTACCTGAATAAGTTAGTTAGTTTAGTTCATGTATTATGCACCCCATACCCATCTTGTGGGCGGTAGTGGAAAGGGTTACAGAGGCACATAATGGGCTCAGGGACTGAACCCCACAATTCATTTAGCTAAGCAAGTTACAATCTTGATGAGCTAGTTACAAAATTCAGTATAAGTTGTCACATCAACAATGGGTTCGAGATCGACCTCAAGTACAGGTTCTAAATTAAGCAACTGACATATGTGGAGAGCTAGTGTCAAAATTTATATGTTTGTCCTGCACACCGCCCCCCATCCAGTGGGCAGCGGTGGATAGGTTACAATCACTCAGTTACTACCTACAGTTAGCAAACTGGGGATATTTGGCTAAAATTTCTGGTAGCAGATCATTTTGAATGAAATATTTACACATCGCTGGAACATTGGTTATAGAATTGTCTCTAAATTCACGTATCTTTTCGCACTCCATCACATAGTGACGGAGGGTGTGAGAATAATTTTGTTGACACAGTTTACATTTGGTTAGGTCTACATCAGCATAAAAAATATGAATTTTAATTTTAAATAAAATGTGTGAAATATAGATTGTAATGGTTTACGCTTGACATTTCTCGTTTTCTTTTATTAACTGAAAAATTTCGTTTTCTTTGAACCTAGTGCTAATGTAACAATGTATATTCAATTTTGTAACTAGCTTATCAAGACTGTAACTTACTTATCTAAATATTTTTTTTAGGGTTCAGTCCCTGAGCCCATTATGTGTCTCTGTAACCCTTTACGCTGTCGCCCATAGGATATGTATGGGGTGCATAATAAATAAACTTATGATGTAACGTGATTGCAGGGTTTGCATTTTCAGCACCTCTCCTTATGTAGGTAATCAATCTTCACTAAGCTGGTGGAACACTATAAGAGAACAGTTCTGCTGGAAGCCGCCTACTCTCAGGTCGGAGAGCAGCGCTCCTGTGCCAGGTAAGTCCACCATGGGCTCACCATAGCCCGTGCTACTTGGAACTTGTTCCGAGTAGCTGAATTTATAACAACAACAAACATGGAAGAATGGTCTTACGGGCTCACCATAGCCCGTGCTATATGGATACTTCGTTCTGAGTAGCTAAATCTGAAACAAAATGGAAGCATGACAAAGTTACAGCCCCGCTCCTGTGCCAGGTAAGTCCACTACGGGTTCATCATAGCCCGTGCTACTTAGAACATTTTGTTCCTAGTAGCTGAATCTATAACAACAACAACAACTGGAAGCCTGAACCAGGAACTATCTCCTTAAAATCTATCAGATTTGTGATAGTTACAAGCTGCTTAAGTAATTGAATCAAGTTTGGAAATTGTAATGGTTGCCTTGTTAGCCTAGGCAGACTAAGCCAGCGTGGATGGATGACAGGGCCGTTCTTTATCTTACGTTCTCTCTCTTGTAACGCTTATACTTTCCTCCCTGTACAGAGGCGGGTGCCGGCACCTGAGTCTCCAGGACTGCGAAATGACCTACGACGGGTTGGAATGGATAGTGACTCACCTCAAGGGAACCGTCCATAGCAAGATATCCATTGAGGCAATACGGTAATCCAGTATGGTGACGAATCCATATTGTCTAAGAAAACACTGGAGGTGCTGGCGACTGTCTGCAGTACCGGTGACAGCCTTGTAACGAGTAGATCATCCCAATAATATTCTTGCTCCAAACTCATTATCCTAATGAGAGAATCAAAGCTCTCATTAGCACTAATTACTGAACCCAAACCTTTTCTCTACTTACAGTTAAAATGCCTTCCAACCTTTGGAGAACTGTGAGGACAGTGCCCGAGCATATAAGCAGCAGAGTGGCGAGCAATAACCAGTCTTCTTTCAAGTGTGGTTTAGAACAGACACTTGCGAGATACTGTACCGACTCTCAATGCACAATAACTTTTTTTTTTAGAAAATGGTTTATATATTTTGTCTCTTTCTTTAAACCCTTCACCGAGAGGAAACTTTGCTTTTATTGTAGTATTTGATTTTGTAAATACAACTTAGTTTCCAATAGAAGAAGCGCCAATGCAAACGTTAGGTGAACAATGGTAAACTGTAACTAAATAAGTTGTTACAATAATTGTAACTAAACACTTTATATAGTAAACAGTTTTTCAATATTTTGGGAAGCCACAGAACCCCTAAGTTAAAAAACAATTATCGGAACCGTGCCAAGAGATTAATGATATGCTCCCAAGCTATTTATGCAATTTATCTAATGAACTTAGATAATTTATCTAATTTATCTAATTTATATGTTATATAAATTAATGGAAAATAATATATGTTTGGGAATTTATAAGCAAATAAAATAATATACACCTATTTTAATCTCTCCAGACTACAGTATACAAGAAAAACTATATTTTTTGAGTTAAAGGAAGTTCTATACGTTGGAACTTTTAATAGTAAAATTCATAATATAAAGTACAGTACAAATATGGTAGTAATATAAGAATAAAGTATCTTGCAGAAAACTTACAATAAAGTTACATGTAAACTTCAGTAAAATAGTTTCGTAACAGATATGATAACTAATATATAACTAACTTACATAAAGTGCACAATAGTAACAAAATAAGTAAGATATATGTACCCTAGAGCATGTATCAAAGTAACCAAAGGAAGTAAAGTAAGCACAACGTAAGTAACAAGTAAGTACTGTACCGTAAAATAAATATCAACAAGTACCAGAAAGTAACTATTTAGATAGTCACAAGGGGAAGGACCTATTTGTTACTAAGTACAAAATACGAATACGCTTAGTTGCATGTGCCTACATGTACAGCATTCCCGTAACTTAATTGTGTAGAGTGAATTTAAACCTTAAAGCCTTACAACGTATGAGATTAAGTGTAGGTGACTTAAGGCAATTTTAACTAAGCTATGCAATACGTCTGCTGCCAGAAGTGGGACATATCACTCTTTGTGGGTTTCCGGCAGAACACTTCCAGTCGTCAGCAGGCCAGCAGGCGCGGAAACCACCCAGCCCGAAGTACAAGAAAAACTATATACAGTTGGATTGTAACTTGCTTAGCTAAATGAATTGTGGGGTTCAGTCCCTGAGCCCATTATGTGCCTCTGTAACCCTTTCCACTACCGCCCCGATGGGTATGGGGTGCATAATAAATGAACTAAACTAAAAAAACTGTTAGTTTGCGTCACCTGATCAATGTATATAGACCTACCAAATGTAAACGATGATAGAGTAAACTATTCTTATATCCTATATCATAACATGTTTAATTAAATGTGAACACAAGAATTTCTAGTATCCCAAGTTTGCTTATTGTAAACAGCGTACATGCAGTGTAACTCGCAGCATATATGCTGATCAATATGTTAACAAACTCTGAAACTTTGTTCATCAATGCTGAAATATAGCTATACAAATATTGGGGGTTCAGATCCGCAGCCTCAATACGTGTGAGTTAGTTTAGTTCATTTATTATGCACCCCATACCCATCTTGTGGGCGGTAGTGGAAAGGGTTACAGAGGCACATAATGGCTCAGGGACTAATCCCACGTCATTTAGCTAAGCAAGTTACAATCTTGATGAGTAGTTACAAAATTCAGTATAAGTCGTCACACCAACAATGGGTTCGAGATGTGACTACATTATCCACTACCTATCATAAGGTAGTTACTAGAGTCCCTATAAATGACTTTACACACTCCCCTCAAAAATGAAGGTAGGGGTAAGGAGCTGGAGTGAAGTTTGACATCACTATAGTAGTTTCAGGTAAGTACATTTAGTCGCGACCTGGGGTCTACCATAGCCACACGACTATATATATACCGAAACTACCCACTTCATCAACCACTTTTATCATAACAATCGTCTTATCTGATCAACTAGCTGTCGCAGTTTAAGCAACAAAAATAACCGAACAATGCTGTATATAAGGCATTAACTAAATTAACCTGTATAAACTCATACTTTCAAAAAGAGAAAGTAAGTTATAGTGCCAGAAATGTCATATTGGCTTAGTTATCTGTTATCTTAGTTAATCTGTTATCGTTTTTATAAATTTTGTCAAGTATATGCCTACTTAAAATTTTATAAAATAAAATAAAATGTTTATTTAGGTAAGGTACATACATACAAAAGATTTACAAAGAAATGATGGATTTATAGATAGAGCTAGTACATACAATGCCTAAAGCCACTATTACGCAAAGCGTTTCGGGCATGAATAACATTAATGACTAAAGCTTAATACTAATTGAGTATAAAGAATAAAATGTGTTGAGAACAAATAAAAATAGAGATAAAAAAGGGGGGAACATGGCTGAAAAAGCAGCACAAATACAATTAGGTCGACAAGCAGCGTTGATTAAAAAAACAGACATGGATTGACAATAGAGGGGTAAGGTAGGTTACAGGGAATTTATTAGGTGGTGCTTCGTTCTTATCTTAAACTGGTTGAGAGAGGTACAGTCTCTTTAAATGGTTGGGAAGGTCATTCCACATTCTGGGTCCCTTGATTTGTAGAGACATTTCTAGTTTGATTAAGTCGTACTCTTGGAATATCAAAACTGTATTAATTTCTGGTGTGGTGCTCATGGGTTCTGTTACAACCTTCAATGAAGCTTTTGAGGTCACGATTGGCATTACAGTTCAGCGTTTTATATATGTATAATACACATGAGAGAATGTGCAGTGACTTAATATCTAACATATTCAGAGATTTGAGTAGGGGTACCGAGTGATGTCTGTTGGAGAGAGTTGGATATTGTCCTAATAGCAGCTTTGTGTTGAGTAATTAGAGGACGTAAATGATTTTGGGTAGTAGAACCCCAGCACAAATACCATAGATGAGATATGGATAGATGAGGGAGTAATAGTCATGGCAGGGCGGCAGGATACATATAATATATGATCTTAGAAAGAATGCCAACAGTTTTTGAAACTTTTTTTATATATTTAGAATGTGTCCCTGGAATTCAGCTTGTGGTCAATGAGAACGCCAAGGAATTTGCCATCTAATTTGCCATCTAACGGCATTCTTTGCCATCTAATGGCATTCTGATTTTTATTTATTATTTATTAATTTATTATATACAAGAAGGTACATTGAGTTTGTGAGAATACATTGAATAGGACAGTATTACAATCTTTAAAGAAGCCACTAGTACGCGCAACGTTTCGGGCAGGTCCTTAATCTAACAGATAATTTTAAGTAGGTAAGTTCTATCAGAATTGATAAATGATAACAAATACGTTGCAAGAGAAAAATGAGATGAGAGAGATTAAGGACCTGCCCGAAATGCTGCGCGTACTAGTGGCTTTACAAGAATGTAATTACTATGCTATGTATCCTCACAATCCCAATGTACCTTCTTGTATATTATATATATATATATATATATATATATATATATAAAATATATAAATATATAAATAAATAAATAAATATTAGCTTGGATCGTGCGTCTGGCAAGAGCGCCTGGTCCAGGCACACAGTACAGGAGATAACGAGGAGGAGGGTCGACGGTGCTCCGTAGTAGCTTTAATACTTTACAAATCTCCTTGACATGTTTGCCGCCTGGATCTCTCGTATTAATTGCCCAGTTGAGGTAAGACAATGCTATTTAGCATGCTGTGATATCATTAAGGGAAGTGGATGATGATGGTGTTTCATTATGCTTGAGCTGGTTATCTACTGAGTCATCAGGTGCTTGCATGAGTGTGTGGGGGAGGGAGGAGTGTGGCTTGTTGGACAACAGCGACAACAGTTTGCCTGGGACATGACAACAGCGACTACAGTTTGCCTGGGACATGACAACAGCGACAACAGTTTGTCTGTTCATGACAACAGCGACAACAGTTTGTCCTGTTCATGACAACACAGCGACAACAGTTTGTCCTGTTCATGACAACAGCGACAACAGTTTGCCTGGGACATGACAACAGCGACAACAGTTTGCCTGGGACATGACAACAGCGACAACAGTTTGTCTCAGACATGACAACAGCAACTACAGTTTGTCTCAGACATGACAACAGCGACTACAGTTTGCTGGGACATGACAACAGCGACAACAGTTTGTCTCAGACATGACAACAGCGACTACAGTTTGTCTCAGACATGACAACAGCGACTACAGTTTGCCTGGGACATGACAACAGCGACAACAGGTTGTCTCAGACATGACAACAGCAACTACAGTTTGTCTCAGACATGACAACAGCGACTACAGTTTGCCTGGGACATGACAAACAGCGACAACAGTTTGTCTCAGACATGACAACAGCGACTACAGTTTGTCTCAGACATGACAACAGCGACTACAGTTTGCCTGGGACATGACAACAGCGACAACAGTTTGTCTCAGACATGACAACAGCGACTACAGTTTGTCTCAGACATGACAACAGCGACTACAGTTTGCCTCGGACATGACAACAGCGACAACAGTTTGTCTCAGACATGACAACAGCGACAACAGTTTGTCTCAGACATGACAACATCGACAACAGTTTGCCTCGGACATGACAACAGCGACAACAGTTTGTCTCGGACATGACAACAGCGACAACAGTTTGTCTCAGACTGACAACAGCGACTACAGTTTGCCTGGGACATGACAACAGCAACTACAGTTTGCCTGGGACATGACAACAGCGACAACAGTTTGCCTCGGACATGACAACATCGACAACAGTTGTCTCAGACATGACAACATCACGACAACAGTTTGCCTCGGACATGACAACAGCGACAACAGTTTGTCTCAGACATGACAACATCGACAACAGTTTGCCTCGGACATGACAACAGCGACAACAGTTTGTCTCAGACATGACAACAGCGACAACAATTTGCCTCGGACATGACAACAGCGACAACAGTTGCCTCGGACATGACAACAGCGACAACAGTTTGTCTCGGACATGACAACAGCGACAACAGTTTGTCTCGGACATGACAACAGTGACAACAATTTGCCTCGGTCATGACAACAGTTTGCCCTGTTCATGACAACAACGACGGGTTTATTTCGCTCCTGACAACGGGTACAATTTGCCTCACACCTGATGTAGACCTGACCAAATGTAAACTGTTAACAACATTATTTACACACCTTCCGTCAATATGTGATGGCGTGCAAAAAGATATGAAAAGATACCGTATTCCAAAAAACTCTATAACAAATGTCCAAGAAATGTGTAAATATTAATTAAAATTTATCTACCAGAAATTTTTGCCAAATATCCCCAGTTTGCTATAGCTGTAGGTAGCAAATGTAATAAATCATTTATGGCCTCACACTCTAGAAGTTGAGCTATATTTTTATCATCCACTTACTGGTCAGTACAGAGATGGTCTAGCATCTTGCAGGATCAGCATTTGATCCGGATGGTGTAGGTGGTTGGGCACTCCTTCCTCTCATCCCAACTCCTATACTGTCTTCATATCCCTTCCAAATGCTAGTCATATTGGCTTAGTACTTTCTCCTCATAATTATATTTTATATTTGATTTTCTATGTTGTGGTGCCTGGTAGACGAGTTGGGGTGCCCATATACAGTATGTTGGTGCCAGATCTAAACTCATCACATTCAGTATAATTTGTTATATTGAATCATTTTGTATTTTTTTTAGGAAATTAAATTGGAAGGTGGTGGAGGCCAAAACCGTCAGTAGTTTCAAAAGCGTATATGACAGAGTGCTAGGAAGAGAGCTAGGAAGAAGAGACACCATGAGCATAGCTCTCATCCTGTAACTACCTTACCTTACCTTGAGGTGATTTTGGGGGTTAGCGACCCCGCAGCCTGGTCGTCAGCCAGGCCTCCTGAACTATGGTAATTACAGAACAAGTTAATAA
>WNGS01004946.1:16964613-16980766 GCA_020271785.1 Procambarus virginalis
AGAGTATATTTTATTTATAATGTTTTGTGCTGTGTGCCTGTCTGTCTGTCTGTCTGACTGTCTGTCTGTCCCTCAGCTCTGCTATACTGCCTTCTACCACCGTTAGATCTTTATCCTTGACATGTAGCGCCGGCCTCAGGAGACGCTGTCTTCCCAGGCCAACAGTAGGTCATCATGTGTTGTATGACCTGTTACCTGTGTTGAACTGCCTTGTTCCTCCCTCTGGTTCTTGTGTGGCGTCCTCGACTCCTCTTGCCTCTCTATATATTTATTATTTAATCCTCTCAACCATTTTTGTCCAGTCAGGAGCTTTCTTAATTTGTGTTAGGTAGATGGAATTTATCCCATCCCATCATCTTGTGGTATTATCATTGTTCCTCTCGGCTCCCTCCATCACAACACCTGTCAACTGGTGCAGTTGTTCCTCTCAGTTCCCTCCATCACAACACCTGTCAACTGGCCGGTCACTCTGTCCCACAGAGCTTATATATATATATATATTATATATATATATATATATATATTTTATTTTCTCTGATCAACATACTTGATTATATTACTACTTCTTCGCTGTCTTTCTTTATACTGAAATATTCTCTTGGGACATTTTTGATGCACCCCGCGTTTCTGTGCACCGCCGGAGTCCCTTGTTACCCGCACAATGGTTTCTCAGCCCACGAAGATAAAGAAAGCGTTATGGTGTTAGACTATCAGCAGCGTCCCAGGGGGTCTGTTATATTGAGTATGTTATATATTAAGGATAAACTGAAATGGGAAAATTAGTAGACCACTTTATACCGTGAAGTTAAAGTGATCTTGTTAATGTAAAACGCGATCACTGGTACGGAAGCCTTCCTGTCGGGCACGTTACTACGCTGCCGGGCTCTACGCTGCCGGGCTCTACGCTGCCGGGCTCTACGCCGCCGGGCTCTACGCCGCCGGGCTCTACGATGCCGGGCTCTACGATGCCGGGCACTACGATGCCGGGCTCTGTTCCGCCGGGCTCTACGCCGCCGGGCTCTACGCCACCGAGCAGGTTGCTAGGACGCTCCGCTCGCCGCCGCCGCCGCCACTGGACAGTGGTTCTGGCTCCTACACAAATATCGACAAGTAGTCTTATATCTCTGAAGTGCCATGCGGCAACTCTGGACTTGGAGGCAATTCACCATTTGTTCTTTTATCCTACCTAACTTTGGGCTTCAGCTGTTGATCTATCCACGCGCAATTAACCTTCCTCGCGCACGGGGCTCTTATGTTTTCCTTTCACTTCTGGCGTAATTAGCAAGACATAACACCTCATTTATAATGGCAATGTCGGCCATCTCAGTGGAGGTTCAATTACCTTTGAATTATTGGCTGTTCAAGACGCTTTACCTAAATTTATAACCTAGATGATACTTTATCAAGTTTTCTTTTTTTACCTAATGGCACGTCATTACTGAGCGGAATACGCTTATAATTTGTTTATTTGTTTGGGCGTACTTGTATATGGTTACACAATACAGTGTTATACTGTTAAGTTACCTGTGTTCCGATCTCTTATTATATATAGACTATCACTTCAGAGGCTGACCACATTTTTAGAGTGGGAGGCAACACCTGCTCCATTGGGGACTGGGAGGCAACACCTGCTCCAGTGGGGACTGTGGGAGGCAACACCTGCTCCATTGGGGACTGTGGGAGGCAACACCTGCTCCATTGGGGACTGTGGGAGGCAACACCTGCTCCAGTGGGGACTGTGGGAGCCAACACCTGCTCCAGTGGGCACTGTGGGGGGGGCAACACCTTTCACATATTGACACCTGGTAAAGCTATCTGGTGTACCTGTCAGAGCTACCTGTGGCAAAGCAGCTGCTATGGAGACACCGGAATAAGAGGGAGCTGGGTGGGGAGGTGGTCGGGGGAATCACAGGCCTTAGAGAATGAGGCAACTCATCCTATAATCGTCATACCAGCCCCATAAATACCATCTTCTATGATGCTGTTTCTTCTCACAGTAACTCACAAGATTATGATATTCAACCGCTTGTATTTGTCCCTCAAACACCTTGATAACCCAACCCGTCCTCTTAAAAAGAACGTCACTTTTGGCTCGTATGCGCGATATGGCCAAATTTGGACGTAATTTGAAATGAAATCGACTCACAAAAGTGACGTTCTGTTCCGTTTTCTATTTGAGTCGTGCGGCGTACGCGCAGAGGTTATGAGAGGACACTTTAAATTAACGTTTTTCATAACGTTTTGAAACTTTATGAGAATTTCCTGCCCACCTAACCTATCAGAGGACCCTTAACTTACTGTTGTTGAAAAAAAAAATCCTAAATTTATTTTCATATTTTTTTCATTTTCAAATTACGTCCAAATTCAGCCATACGGGCAAACGGCCAAATGCGACGTTCTTTTTAAGAGGACAGGTTGATACAACATATGAATAGAAGGAATTTCGATTGCCTATTGGTCCATACGAGGCAGCTACTTATAATAATATATATATATATATATATATATATATATATATATATATATATATATATATATATATATATGCAAATATTTATATCTGCTTTCTCGCCGATAAGTCCTAAATCTAAGAGAACTTGTAAAAAAATTACCTATGAGATAAGACAATTGACAGCCAGATAATCTTAGTACTCCTCAGCAACAAATTATCTGCGCAAAACTTCCTTATGGGAAAAAAGTTTTCTCTGAACTGCATTAAGCTGTTTGTATGGTGAGCTATGCAGGGTTAGGAGGCTGGAGCTCCTCCCCTACTGCGACTGAATCCTTTCACTTTCTACTTATTGTTTACATTCTAGAATTATATGCATCTTGTATGTGTATACTTTGATGTGTGGGATCTATTTGTATTGGCTGGACTATTGCCATTCAGATAATTTCCCCCCACAGTGTTAACGATATTAACAAACAAAACATATGCAGGCGATGAGTCACAATAACGTGGCTGAAATATGTTGACCAATCCACACGCTAGAAAATGAAGGGACGACGACGTTCCGGTCCGTCCTGGACCATTCTCAAGTCGATTGTCATCATTCTCAAGTCGAAAGACAATCGACTTGAAAATGGTTCAGGACGGACCGAAACGTCGTCGTCCCTTCATTTTCTAGTGTGTGGAGTGGTCAACAAACAAAACGTATGTACTTTTCCTGAATAAAAAAAAAACTGAATTTGAAAACATTAAGTTTTCATTAGCGTGTTGAGAAGGCTGACGTCTCTGGTTAATAACTATATGGAATGCATTTCCTGTGTCATGTAATTTCCTAAGGGTACTCTGTGTAGGTTTTTTGTATTCTATGAATACAAACAGATACTTTCTCCTGGGACACAATGTTGTATATTGGCCATGTCTCCCATCACAGTGTCCAGCAGGAACATTGGCCCAGAGCCGCGCCGTCGCCTCCTGGCTCACACCAACGCCATCTGAACGCTGGCTAGACAACCAAGCAATCACTTTCACACTGATTGGATAACAACATTAGTACCCTGACCTAGATTGGACGGTAAAGCGAACTACCTACATGGTGATTGGGCTCGGTGATCCTTTCATCTCATGCCGCCTTTGTGAATTAGCAGTAAGGTAAGTTTTCTTAACTTAACTGTCGTGTCTAATGAGCTTAGCGCCACCCAACCTTGCGTGGCACTCATGTTGCTTCCACTACATTATAAACACTAATACTGAAGTCAAGATCAACTTGACCTAAATCAGCATATGATACAAAAGGAGAAGTAAATGCAAAATTCCTGCTATCGGAGGATTTCTTGTGAATATAATTGTAGAGAGATGCAGCGGCTTCCAACTTGCACCTCGGAGGGGGGGGGGCCGGGTATGGCGGGTCTTCAACACCCGTGATCTTCACTCCATTAACACTAAGGCTAAACTACTTACCGTCCCTCCCAGAAAGCCCGGGCAGGTCAGGAAGCCAGATATACTTACCACAGGAGAGCCAATGATGTAAACTTCCATACACACAGAAATCACAATAGCGTAATGCATCAAATGTTAAAAAAAATTGCAACCAGAAGTTCTTCTGCCCTTACTTGAACCCTGCAGCCTCTCCGAGACACAAATCAGGATTTTACGCAATTCCCCCATACACTCGAGCTCTGTTAATAGGCCGTTCTACCTATTCGCCCTTACTTCAATACACATAGAAATCACAATCGCCATTCTTTTTACCTCGTCGTAGTGCAGTTGATTAAGACAGCGTCTGGGATGCTCTCGGACGTAGATTCGAACCCTCGTCACGGGCCTTGTGGGTTTGTTCATTTAAACTTCCATAGTTTGGAACATTTGGAACACTTTGCAACATTTAAAGCGGGCAACAGAAGGAACATAACATGATGCTAATTAACAGAGAATGACTCGTTCCACTATATATATCTTGCAACTGACCACTTTGGTGGTTCATGTCAATTGTGCAATATAACGAACACTGGGTAACTATGATTACCACCTTATCACAACTACCTTCCGAATATCATCGTCTCTAATTCGGTTATCTCACTGGCTGCTCTGTCATACGCAGAGTTGAATAAATTAATGTGTTGTTACGTTGGATCTCGCGAGAAATGCTTAGAATCCAAAAGCATGTTAGTTGCCAGTACAGCACTAATTCAATCAACACAATTCACAACCGTCAGCGCGAAGCTTTTCCTCAATTAAATAACATGAACTAAGAAACGCTAAGTACTTCTTAACTCAAATTATAACACAGGTTTTTCTAATTTCCACAGCAATACAAGAATCTCTTCCTAGTATGCGCTAGATCGCTACTGCCACCATCACCTCTGTATTGGTGGCTCTAAGATCTACGATATGTTCATTGCCGAGGATTACGTCAAGAACAGCACTCTTAATATGTAGATCGTAGTTTGAGGGTCAGAGTGTAATTTCAGAGTTCAGGATCCGAGATCAAAATGTAGCTTCTGGATCACAGTTATGATTCAGAATTCTGTTTCAGATTTCAGGGCCAGGGTTCAGTTTCAGATCGCAGGGACCAGATTACAGGGCCCAGAGCGCAGGGTCCAGATCGCACCACCCAGAGCGCAGGGTCCAGATCGCATGACCCAGAGCGCAGGGTCCAGAACAAAGGGTCAGAATACAAGATTAGAATTCACGATAACAGGAATGCGGATAGTTTGACTGGCATTCAATTCCATTTTACGCTTCGGCCTCTCCCTGAAAACTGATGAATAACGATTTATTTTTTTTTAAATGCCACCGTGTATCTGTTTATTAACTTATTTCTGTATTAAAATCACAGTTTAATATAAACGTGGCAAAAATAAACACTGAACGAAGAGAGACAGGTTTCCAATGCAAATTTTATGAATAACGCCTCCGTGAAAGAAATTCATGGTTAAATAAATTTGAGAATAGGTCTGGTGCTGGAACTAGGTTGGTGCATATTCATGCTGGGTCGCTTTAAATAAACAATGGAGCATCCTACTACCTTCACCCTCCATGCATTTTTCACCAGGAATACAATTATACCCCATACTTTTGCAACATTGAATTTGTTTTGAACTTCGCTTTTTTTTTAACCAATAAAAAAATCCTATCCCAATTCTGTACTTGAGGACTCGAAAATCCAACGTCACGCGATGAATAATATTCAAACTATGAATATATCCAGATATAATCAATAAAATTTACTCCCTAAAATGTAATAACTATTACAAAATGATTATCTTTGGAACTATTGTCACGAACCTCTAACACAACCAGTCAAAACCACTTTCCCCAACAAAAATATATTATACACGACATGCATCATGTATGCATGGTTAGGCCGGCATCAATTTACACATTATGATGCTAGAATTCCGTTAATGGCGTCAGAATCCCGTTACACGTCATTGCTTCCCACCTCAATGCGTGAAAACTATCTTAAACTATATATTTATACATAAACCCTAGGGCTAAAACTCACTTAAGCCTACGCCCTTTACTTTAATAAATATCACACATCGTACTTAAACAACATTCTCCTTTCCTTCTAAAAGGGGAAAACAACAATTACTACATGAACATACTCTGTTTTTCAAGTATAGGCTACTCTTTATAAACTGTATAATAAAAGGCTAATGATATCAATAACGAGTGTTAATGCTTACTTTCATAAGACGCACCACCTTGACGGCGTAAGGAAGCCTACAGCACGTTATTAACTGGAAATATTATCATTATCATGAATTATCAACAATAATCTCAACATCCATTAAAACATTTGATTGTCCCACAAATCCACCTCCACAAATATCACACTTCAGCCTCCTTAACATTTAAACATCACACTTCAGCATCTTCAACATTGTCACAAGACCACGACCACACCCCTTATCACAAAACCTCGACCACACCCTATCATCACAAGACCACGACTACACCCCATCATCACAGGGCCACGACTACACCCTATCATCACGGGACCACGACTACACCCTATCATCACAGGACCACGACGACACGGACCACGACTACACCCTATCATCACAAGACCACGACTACACATCAGGACCACGACTACACCCTATCATCACAGGACCACGACGACACCCCATCATCACAGGACCACGACGACACCCCATCATCACAGGACCACGACACCACACCGCCATCAGGGAATATGAGCTTCAGTGAGAATATCTGGTCAGTGATTGATGAAGATAGATTGCTGCTTCAACATAAACCGAGGAAGGCTCTCACCCTAGCGTTTTGTAATTTGCTTCCCACATAAATTCTGTGGGAAGCGTAATATATATATATTACTATGTAATATATATATTACACATCAGATTGTGTGTGTAATGTATAATATATATATATATATATATATATATATATATATATATATATATATATATATATATATATATACATCACACTTTATATATATATATATATATATATATATATATATATATATATATATATATATATATATATATATATATATATATATATATATAACGGATAAATATGCGAGCGCCAGAAAAGCGGTGGCAGGGGTGTGGAAGAGGCTACAGCAAGCGCCTCTCCGCCAAGCTTCATATTAACGAAGCCTGTTGCTTGGAGAGATGAAAAGCTCTGAGGACGGAGTCAACACTCCAGCCCACCCTGCCTTGTGGCTTCTGAATACCACAGTGGGTGGGAGGGGAGATGGCCAGGAGGAGGGGGTCGTGATAAGGACATAAAGGGCACGGAAAACGGTAGTCGTTCTACCGAGGGAAGCGGAGAATAGACAAGCAACAGAAAAGAGTAGCGAGAGTTGAGAAGATAGAAAGGAGACAAGAACATTTGGGAGGGAAAATGGCGTGGTTAATTAAGAGAGAGAATGAAGGCGGTAAGACAAGAGTCACGAGTGATGACGAGACATCAACTAGGGGTAACTGGGAATGAAGGAGTGAGACCGGCAGCTGTATTAACATTTTGTGCTCGCTACAGATGAATAGTGTTTCCAAATTCATCTCCCTTCGTTTTCTTGTATTCTTGAGTTCCCTGCTCCCAAGCCCACTGGTGCAGCTGGAAGTGCAAGTGTCCAGACAATGGGTGATGGCTTACTTTTTGACTGTATTTTGAAATACAAGCAATTTCCGAAATATTTATCTGGCAGGTGAAAACGTTCGAAAGGTTACTGAAGGTATAGTCTATGAAATCGCAATGGTTTACCAAATACATCTTCGTGTATGTCCTCATCCGTATCACTCGAATTAAACCCTAATCACACGGGATGGCCTGGTACAGCCTGACCTACACCAGCCTGGTAACTGCATATTCCGTGCTGGCACGTCCTATTCACTCTCTTGAACTTGGTGGGGATAACACATGCTATTCCTCCTCTTCTTTCCCCCCTACCGCTCTCTCTTTCTCTCTCTCAATATCAGAAACAGTACTGGCATGTACATCAGCCACCAACATTTTACATGTGACATATTGAAAAAAATCTGGCCAACGAAGAATGTCATATTGAAAATTTTTGCGAAACCTGCCATAGGATGCAGCCAGCCACAGCACTGTGAAGTATGCAGTAGAGCAAGTGTGTATACTGGGCCAATTGTACTCACCTAATTGTGCTTGCGAGTGTTGAGTAATTTATTCCATAAACTTTATCAATACATAAGTGTGAGTTTTTATCCTATGTTATTATGTTTGTGATAAATTTCCATAACTGAAATAATAATAGAAGAAAAATATAATAATAATATTAGAATAACACTAATAATAGAATAATAATAACAGGATAAAAACCCACAATACTTGTGTACTTGTGAGATTTATAAGGAAATTCCACCAAGTCTTTCGCACTCTCCTGAGTGCTTTGTCAAGGTCTGAGTGTGTGATAAGGACGAGACTTTATAAATTATAACTTTATAAATTCTTTATAAATCTCACAAATACACGAGTGTGGGTTTTATCCTATGGTTTTATGTTTGAGTAGACATTACCATTACTTAATAATAATAATAATTAATCTCTCATTCTATTATCATTATTCTCTTATTATAATATTATTATTATTCTCATATTCTATAATTATTATTATTATGCTGGACATGATAGGAGGCAAAACAGGTCTACAAGGGCACGAAGAAGCCAAGAAAGGTCATGAGATAAAGTTTTCTTGCTGGGAAATAACCAGATATTAATACTTAATTTTCCGCACATACCATTATCCTTTACGTACTATTTTCCAATAATTGCCATACGCTTACTCATTCAATCTGATTATTCTAAAACTAATTTAAGATTTACAAATAATCCTCTGAGATAACAAGGTCATAATCACACCCCCAATCACAAATATAACACTTCAACCACCTAAACATCAAACAAATGTTTTTCTGAAGTTTTCTACTATTTGTTTTTTTTAACAAGTTCCAACCAATTCTCACGAGGCAAAGCAAGTCCTCGTCCACAGACTGTCACAGGAAGGAGCATAAATAGGTCCATCCAACCGACGGAGACGAGCGGTGGATTCACCAGAACAGCACCTGAATAAGGGTACGATATAAAAGTACTGTAGCACTCAGTCGTCCGCACACAGCACCGCTCCTGTGCCAGGTAAGCCCACTACGGGCTCACCATAGCCCGTGCTACTTGCCCCGCTCCTGTGCCGGGTAAGTCCACTACGGGCTCACCATAGCCCGTGCTACTTGCCCCGCTCCTGTGCCAGGTAAGTTACGGGCTCACCATAGTCCGTGCCACTTGCCCCGCTCCTGTACCAGGTAAGTTACGGGCTCACCATAGCCCGTGCTACTTGGAACTTGTTCCGAGTAGCTGAATCTATAACAACAACAACAACAGTCGTCCACAAACCGGCCAAGGCAGATTGCCATTAGCCAACTCCCAGCCACTTACCACACTACGAGTGGTGGACAGTGTTCAGGCTCCCCATCCCATGGTGCTCCAGATGGCAATACTGCCATCGTCAAGGAGTGACATCCATCAATTGCTAGAGCCTCGGTAGCATCCAGCAGAGGTGTGGAGCTTGGCTCCGTGAGTGGGCATTACACAGGAATTATAAAGGAAGCAACGGAGGTTCACCCAGCTTGTTCCCCTGTATTATACCTGCCGGACCTCCCAATGCCCTATAACACCTATGAACACAGGAGACGACTTCTGTCAAATGCAACCTAAATTTGTATTTGTATATTTAAGTATTGCCCGTCCAGAAGTTAGGCAAACGATTGACAAATTAATTGTATACTATTATAACTAGACTACCTCTCGTGTGTGTTTTCCCGTTTTATAACTCAAAGTAATGTATAAGGTAAGTTTACCCTGCGTATTAGGTAACTACAAGCTTAATTCTCACAAACCTGTACAGGTGGTTATATGGTGGTGTTGGAGGTCACGACCACAGACGGCTCTCATGTTCTCGTGTGCTCCCACACCTCTCCAACACAGCCAAATCTTTCATAACAGTTCTTCAAATTCACTAATTATTCAGTCATTAAAATACTTATCACTGGAGTGTGATCATTTACGTAACTCCTGGAATGTTCACTGTGATTAATAATAAATGTTCTTTCATTGTTTGCACTGTGCATATTCCGTGTGAGGAAACTGCAAGGGTTATCAGCTAGTTTAAGACATATAGTCCTTCCTTCGTCAGGCCACACCCAACAAGTATCTGTTAGCGAATATATATTGCAAGCAAACAAATTGAAGAAATAAAGGTATGAACAGCAAGTACCAGAGGCGACACCCACACCACACGGGTGTTGGTCCGTCACTGAGAGAGTGGTTCCTGGATTTGGTGTGATCAGGCTTCCGTGAGTCAAGTGCAAGTTATTAGTGTCAGCTGCTTAGATACTAGATAATTCATTATTTCGACTATTTATTATCCTATATTATTATATTATTAATAA
Organism: Procambarus virginalis; assembly: GCA_020271785.1. Taxonomy (NCBI): domain Eukaryota; kingdom Metazoa; phylum Arthropoda; class Malacostraca; order Decapoda; family Cambaridae; genus Procambarus; species Procambarus virginalis. The sequence goes on from WNGS01004946.1 coordinate 16,975,009, forward strand.
TTTTATGTTAAATGACCGATAAATAGTGCTAGCTCATATTTACTACATACTATGTTATCTACGTTTGTACAGAGACGTGGCAGAGGTGCTGTGTGGGGGAGGCAGCTTAAACAGGGACAAGTTGCCTGTTACATTGGAATTTCCAGTATTGGTAAGAATTGGAAAATTAATAACGATTTATTAATATGGATTAACCTGCCTATGACCTTATTTTGTACAAGTGTAAAACAATATACACACCTTAGTAAGTTTTAATATTCTAAATAAATGTGTTAAGTAAATTTTATCTGTATCGTCGAAATTGATAACACTTGTTTACAGCAAATATTGTGAGCGCTTGCTCTGTTTGACTGGTAATTAAGCAGCCAATTTAACGTTAAATTAATTCACGTCTTTATGGACAAGATTTGTATCATTTCGACTAACAGCGTTGAGAATCGTGTGGTGACGAATCATTTAAACACACGAGGAGCTTGGGTTGTTAATCGCGTAGTGACAAACATAAAAATGCCTCTGTTCGCATTGATGATATGTATCCCTTAAAATTTTAGAGGAGGCTGTCGCCTGCCGCTATGGCAGACATTCAGACAACCCCTTCCATTGTTTGCTTAACAGTTGCGACCAGAGGGAGCCTGTGTGGGGTAGCGTCTGTATCTCTCGAAAATTTTATACGTTAATGTAAATTTTCTCATGGCGGAGGATTGCTTTACGCCCTTGTGTAATTGGTTGATAAATCTTATTATTTAAGTGCTAGCAGCTAAACACACGTGTAATGTAGCTTTATATAAATATTAAATACAAAATCTCCACCGCACTGATCCACACTCAACCTCTTCGAATGAGGGTGAACCTGAGATCTGTACGTCAGTGCTAGAACAAAACTGAATTATTTAATACCATGTCATCAGTGGAGTAATGATTCCCCCGGGAGAAAGACTTAGTGAGTACCGAAATGCTAAATATTTCTTCATTTGAGGTCACAGGCGATCCCAGGGGGTGACCTGACCTCATATAGAGCCTAGGTGATGATATAGAGATGATCATATATAAGTGTTCATATAGACAAATACAATGATAGATTCTTTCAATTCCAGAGGGTCCACACAAGGTCGACTGTGCCTTGACCTTGTGTGAGGAATCCTTCCTTATTCCTCTGCTGCCAATCCTCCTCCCCCTCCACCCCCCGGCCTCTCACTCACATGTCGAGCCTCGGCTGAATCATTCACCTTCCACTCTGATGACTGAGCTCATCATGAAGACTATCGATGGACATGGCTTTCATCAGTTATAAGTGGCAGCCTGAGCCCTGCTCTGTTCAGCAGCCTGAGCCCTGCACTGTTCAGTAGCCTGAGCTGAGCACTGCACTGTTCAGCAGGTTGAGCGCGGCGGGAGCTCAACAAAGTAATTGTGATGTCCACTTAGTGATCCCAGCAACTCAGGCGGTGAGCCACAACTCGTCTCTACCAGAGTGGCGACTCTAATGTAGACTGGTCTATACTGTCTGGTATTGACTGTATTGTATACTGAGTATATTGATTGGTCTATTGTCTGGCTTGACTCGTGTATATATATATTAAATAAAACTAAATAAAACACCTTTACGGTGTTTTGTTTAGTTTGTTTGCATGTGTGTGTGTGTGCATGTGTGTGTGTGTGCATGTGTGTGTGTGTGTGTGTGCATGTGTGTGTGTGTGTGTGCATGTGTGTGTGTGTGTGTGTGCATGTGTGTGCATGTGTGTGCATGTGTGTGCATGTGTGTTGTGTGTGTGTGTGTGTGTGTGTGTGTGTGTGTGTGTGTGGTGTGTGTGTACTCACCTAGTTGTACTCACCTAGTTGTACTCACCTAGTTGTGCTTGCGGGGGTTGAGCTCTGGCTCTTTGGTCCCGCCTCTCAACCGTCAATCAACAGGTGTACAGTTTCCTGAGCCTAATGGGCTCTATCATATCTACACTTGAAACTGTGTATGGAGTCAGCCTCCACCACATCGCTTCCTAATGCATTCCATTTGTCAACCACTCTGACACTAAAAAGTTCTTTCTAATATCTCTGTGGCTCATTTGGGCACTCAGTTTCCACCTGTGTCCCCTAGTGCGTGTGCCCTTGTGTTAAACAGCCTGTCTTTATCAACCCTGTCGATTCCCCTGAGAATCTTGAATGTGGTGATCATGTCCCCCTAACTCTTGTCTTCCAAAAGTGTGTGTGTGTGTGTGTGTGTGTGTGTGTGTGTGTGTGTGTGTGGTGTGTGTGTGTGTGTGTGTGTGTGTGTGTGAGGCCCTGGGAGTGAGCGGCCAGACCGTGCCGGTTATCATGCTGGAGGAACCACCTGGGAATCCTCTCTCATCCCGGGAAACTGCACAGCACCGCCAACCGCGGATAAAATTCCTTCCACTTGTCGCTCCGCGCTTATAACTTTCTCCTCGTGGCTTACTCCAGGGAGGACGTGAGGCGTGGTCTTGCTCCTTGCTGGGACCACGTGAGGCGTGGCTCGCTGCTGGGACCACGTGAGGCGTGGCCTTGCTCCTTGCTGGGACCACGTGAGGCGTGGCTCGCTGCTGGGACCACGTGAGGCGTGGCCTTGCTCCTTACTGAGACCACGTGAGGCGTGGCTCGCTGCTGGGACCACGTAAGGCGTGCCTTGCTCCTTGCTGGGACCACGTGAGGCGTGGCTCGCTGCTGGGACCACGTGAGGCGTGGCCTTGCTCCTTACTGAGACCACGTGAGGTGTGGCTCGCTGCTGGGACCACGTGAGGCGTGGCTCGGTGCTGGGACCACGTGAGGTGTGGCTCCTTGCTGGGACCACGTGAGGTGTGGCTCGCTGCTGGGACCACGTGAGGCGTGGCTCGCTGCTGGGACCACGTGAGGTGTGGCTCGCTGCTGGGACCACGTGAGGTGTGGCTCGCTGCTGGGACCACGTGAGGTGTGGCTCGCTGCTGGGACCACGTGAGGTGTGGCTCGCTGCTGGGACCACGTGAGGTGTGGCTCGCTGCTGGGACCACGTGAGGTGTGGCTCGCTGCTGGGACCACGTGAGGTGTGGCTCGCTGCTGGGACCACGTGAGGTGTGGCTCGCTGCTGGGACCACGTGAGGTGTGGCTCGCTGCTGGGACCACGTGAGGTGTGGCTCGCTGCTGGGACCACGTGAGGTGTGGCTCGCTGCTGGGACCACGTGAGGTGTGGCTCGCTGCTGGGACCACGTGAGGTGTGGCTCGCTGCTGGGACCACGTGAGGTGTGGCTCGCTGCTGGGACCACGTGAGGCGTGGCTCGGTGCTGGGACCACGTGAGGTGTGGCTCCTTGCTGGGACCACGTGAGGTGTGGCTCGCTGCTGGGACCACGTGAGGCGTGGCTCGCTGCTGGGACCACGTGAGGTGTGGCTCGCTGCTGGGACCACGTGAGGTGTGGCTCGCTGCTGGGACCACGTGAGGTGTGGCTCGCTGCTGGGACCACGTGAGGTGTGGCTCGCTGCTGGGACCACGTGAGGTGTGGCTCGCTGCTGGGACAACGTGAGACGTGGCTCGCTGCTGGAACCACGTGAGGCGTGGCTCGCTGCTGGAACCACGTGAGGCGTGGCTCGCTGCTGGGACCACGTGAGACGTGGCTCGCTGCTGGAACCACGTGAGGCGTGGCTCGCTGCTGGGACCGCGTGAGGCGTGGCTCGCTGCTGGGACCACGTGAGGTGTGGCTCGCTGCTGGGACCACGTGAGGTGTGGCTCGCTGCTGGGACCACGTGAGGTGTGGCTCGCTGCTGGGACCACGTGAGGCGTGGCTCGCTGCTGGGACCGCGTGAGGCGTGGCTCGCTGCTGGGACCACGTGAGGCGTGGCTCGCTGCTGGGACCACGTGAGGCGTGGCTCGCTGCTGGGACCACGTGAGGCGTGGCTCGCTGCTGGGACCACGTGAGGTGTGGCCGGTGTATTATGGTAGTCATTCATATGATCTGGCCGCCTGAGAGCACTAGAAGGTAATGTCTTGTACACACACAAACATAGTGCCTCACGCTACTGCTAAAAGATCTAATGACCTCAAAATCACCCTAAACCAGCCAGTTACCATACATGAGAGTCCTCAACACTGCCGGTTATCTCATCCCATCAGCACAGCCGGCCATCTCAGCCCCCTCAGTAAAGCTGTTGGCTCAGCCCCCTCAGTAAAGCTGTTGGCTCAGCCCTCCTCAGTAATGCTGTTGGTTCAGCCCCCTCCAGTAAAGCTGTTGGTTCAGCCCCCTCCAGTAAAGCTGTTGGCTCAGCCCTCCTCAGTAATGCTGTTGGTTCAGCCCCCTCCAGTAAAGCTGTTGGTTCAGCCCCCTCCAGTAAAGCTGTTGGTTCAGCCCTCCTCAGTAAAGCTGTTGGCTCAGCCCCCTCCAGTAAAGCTGTTGGTTCAGCCCCCTCCAGTAAAGCTGTTGGTTCAGCCCCCTCCAGTAAAGCTGTTGGTTCAGCCCCCTCCAGTAAAGCTGTTGGTTCAGCCCCCTCCAGTAAAGCTGTTGGTTCAGCCCCCTCCACTAAAGCTGTTGGTTCAGCCCCCTTCAGTAAAGCTGTTGGTTCAGCCCCCTCCAGTAAAGCTGTTGGCTCAGCCCCCTCCAGTAAAGCTGTTGGTTCAGCCCCCTCCAGTAAAGCTGTTGGTTCAGCCCCCCTCCAGTAAAGCTGTTGGTTCAGCCCCCTCCAGTAAAGCTGTTGGCTCAGCCCCCTCCAGTAAAGCTGTTGGCTCAGCCCCCTCAGTAAAGCTGTTGGCTCAGCCCCCTCAGTAAAGCTGTTGGTTCAACCCCCTCCAGTAAAGCTGTTGGTTCAGCCCCCCTCAGTAAAGCTGTTGGCTCAGCCCCCTCCAGTAAAGCTGTTGGCTCAGCCCCCTCAGTAAAGCTGTTGGCTCAGCCCCCTCAGTAAAGCTGTTGGTTCAACCCCCTCCAGTAAAGCTGTTGGCTCAGCCCCCTCAGTAAAGCTGTTGGCTCAGCCCTCCTCAGTAAAGCTATTCACACAGCCCCCCATTAACGAGGAAGTTACTCTTGACATCTTGGTCACTTGAGCCTGTCGCCAAGGCTATTATCCCTCAAGTCCCTCGTCCAAACCAGTTAACTAAACACCTCAACAAAACCAATTAGCCGAGTCACAGAACAAGCCCTATTATCTGAATCTCTCAGCCAAGCCATTAATTTGACCCCCCCTCCCCCCTTTACAAGCCAGCAGCGCCAGTATCGCGCCTACGCCAAGAACTTAGTAATATCTCATATATATTCATGGAATTTGTCAGAGCCGTTCTCAAAGCTTGCGTTATTAGCACTCTCGTCTTGCACAGAGTATCTGCCCTGTTCCCAATAACGAACGAGACGACCTTGGTGTAACGAACAACATCTCTTTGTTCCCAATAACGAAGTACGTAAGTATCAATAGACTATGGGGCCTAATAACGAAGGAGATGCTCATGGTGTAGCGAAGAGTGCCTTCACCGTCCCCCAATAACAGAAGCACTTTTAAAAGATTACTTTCACTACAGTTGAAGCCTCGTGAGACGAGGCGTGTGAGTCAAATGAAGAGCTTCAGAAGCGCGTACTGTTTTCCTTGAGTTAGGGATGAATACCTGAAGGTTCGTTTTCTTCTGGTCCACAGCTGCGTTCTGCCTCGGTTCCGTCAGTATAGTAGGAGTTTTTTTATTAAATTTATAAATAAATATGTTTATTCAGGAGGCCAGCAATGATGTGGTTCAGTTTAACGGGAACGACAGAGTTATATTTGAGAGCGAGAAGGGATCATGTATACTTGTAGCCTGTAGAG
>WNGS01004946.1:16986638-17008201 GCA_020271785.1 Procambarus virginalis
GAAAGGTACGTACATAAAGTGATTTTACATAAGATGGATCGATTTATAGATAGAGCTGTACAGTACATACAATGCCTAAAGCCACTCATACGCAATGCGTGTTCGGCAAGAAATTATTATTATTATTTACTACCACAGGTGGCCACACATTACAATGCTAACAGCATATATACATTTTCTTTGTCCTCCATGGATACGGTTAGAGATTTGTTAAACATATAGTTCAGGGATTTATTGAACAATCAACCACAGAAGGTGATTCGGTGCTAGTTGTAGGGAAACACCTGTAGCCAGTAGGTGGACAAACACCTGTAGCCAGTAGGTGGACAACACCTGTAGCCAGTAGGTGGACAACACCTGTAGCCAGTAGGTGGACAACACCTGTAGCCAGTAGGTGGACAACACCTGTAGCCAGTAGGTGGACAACACCTGTAGCCAGTAGGTGGACAACACCTGTAGCCAGTAGGTGGACAACACCTGTAGCCAGTAGGTGGACAACACCTGTAGCCAGTAAGTGGACAACACTGTAGCCAGTAGGTGGACAACACCTGTAGCCAGCAGTAGGTGGACAACACCTGTAGCCAGTAGGTGGACAACACCTGTAGCCGTAGGTGGATAACACCTGTAGCCAGTAGGTGGGACAACACCTGTAGCCAGTAGGTAGACAACACTTGCATCCTGAAGAGAACACTGTAGCCTGGGGGGGTAGAGAAAACCTGTATGTTAATTCTACCACCGACAGCATACCCCAAATTGCCTGGAATGGTGAGCTACCAAGCTTACCGTCACAAGTGGCACCATTAGTGCCTATCTGTGATTGCTCTCTTCCAATACCCCCAGCACCGTCGTGAGGAGTGCCACCCACCACACACACACTAACACAATGGTGATCCCATCCCATCAGAAACTCATTTTCCTCTGATATATGATATCTTAGGCTTTGACGTTAGGGTGTACTGTATATTATATATATATATATTATATATATATATATATATATATATATATATATATATATTATATATTTATATATAATATGATCGATGGAGTATTTTTTATTATTATTTCTACCACAGACGTGGCCACACATTAACAATGCTAACCAGCATATATACATTTTCTTGTGTCCTCCATGGATACGGTTAGAGATTTGTTAAACATATAGTTCAGGGATTTATTGAACAATCAACCACAGAAGGTGATTGTAATGCTGCTAAAATGCTACGTAAATACATAAATACACAGATTTACGTAAGCCCTACATAAAGTGTTCTATGTGTCTTTTACATTGTGTCATTAATGCATTTACAAAGATGAAATATAATTCGGATCAGCTTCCACATATACTTTATACACATACATATATACGCACACACGCATATACGTACATATACATACATATATACACATATGCATACATATACATTTGTCTCTTTTACTCTGACAGGGTGAGATAGCTGATAGAGAAACTAGTGTGCAATTAAGCAATTAATCACTGAAGGTGATTAAAGTGCTTTCACAAGCTCAGGTTATATAGATACATCACATACATACATTGTATAATTGATACATTACATGGTCAATCTAGGCTACAAGTCCAATATATCATCAAGTGTTCCAGTACTCATATAATAGTAACACAGTTCAGCATACCTTAGCCCAGGAGGGCGAAAGTCAGTCAATATGGGACATTCTACAATATAATGTTCAAGAGAGTGCATGTTTTCTCTTTAACAAAGTTGACACATTGTGTACTCGACATTTGGGTTTGGAGAAAGCTGCCAGATACGTCTATATCCCAGGCGTATTCTGGCCACTATAACATCACATTGCTGGGTTCGTGTTCTATTAGTCCCATATGTGAATGTCTCCTCACAATATCTATCATAATATTTAGTGCTACAACTTTCAGGTCTTCGTGAATTTGTTAGGATTTGTTGGTTAGATTTGTTAGAATTTGAATCGGTGGAGTGGAGGCGTGCGTTATCAGTACAGTACTTTGGACAAATCCACGTTTGTAAAATATTCACAAATTTGGTAATGAAATGTGAAATGTATTACAACATGACTTTATTGAATGTTGAATAGCTGTTTTAGGCGTGCTTGTATTTTAATTATTGGTTGGAACTACACCATGTGTGGGAGTCGTGGAGGGGAGTGTGGGGAGGTGTGGAGCTTTCGGCGGAGTGTGGGGGGTGTGGGAGCATGTGGAAGGGAGTAAATGCGTGTGAGGAAGTGGGGAAACATGGAAGGGGTTTGGAGGGGTGTGGGGAGGCGTGTGGAGGGGTGTGGGGCGTGTGGAGGGATGTAGGGACGTGTGGAGGGATGTGTGGGCGGTGTGGAGGGATGTGGGGGCGTGTGGAGGGATGTAGGGGCGTGTGGAGGGATGTGGGGGTATGTGGAGGGATGTGGAGGGGTGTGTGGGGCGGGTTGAGTGTGGGGTGTGGAGAAGGAACACGCTAGCTGGAGCCTAACTCAGCCAGAGCCCATCCTAGCAGTGTTCCTCCCGCGTCACTGTACCAGCTTGCCAATAGTTACATTGGTCGCAGTTTAGTTCAAACTACTTGCGAGCGTAGGCCTGAGACGTGTTCCAATACTACTGAGTGGTTACAATGGCTGCTGAATCAGCCACAGTAAACGTTTCCCATACAAAAACATGTTGGGCAAGGCAGTGACCAGCACCCCTGGCGCGTGTAAGCTGTGAAGAGTCAGCCCTCTGTTAATTAAAACCTCATTTGCATGCTAATAATGGTGAATAAAAGTGCATAATATCTTGCATAATGTATTATAATGGTGGCAGCGACGACTTAACGCTATTCTGACTGGCTTAATTGTCTCAGGTAATGACTATGCTTTTCTCAGGAGTTTCTTTGGTGATTATGTCCTTTTTGACTGATGAATTACCAAGATGGATTACTCTGGCAGCCTAGGCATATACTGTGCAGCTTGAGGGACTGAGCCTGTGCCTGCTGTTAGCTATAGTCGATAGCTGTATTCTTATTTGCCGACTGTACCCACCCATGCTAGGCACGTGCCCAACGCTAATTACTGTGAAAAATTGGTTAAAGCTAGCCCCAAGCATCTGGCCTCCAACCTCAGATAAGTTGTCTGAGGTTGGAGGCCAGATGCATAGGGCTGTCTTCACCCATTTTTTCTAGTAATTGCTGTTGGGTATGTGTCCAACAAGGTCACATACCTTGGCGGGTCGGGAGTGCTGTGCCAGGTGACACTGTGCCAGTGTTTACCTCCACGACAGTTCTTGCAATACTATAATCACCCAACTCTGAATTATTGTTATATTTAAATATCGGAAACGGTATGCACTGCGCTTGCCAAGTTTAAATAAAAGTCTATTCATAACACTTACCCTTTAAACCCAACAACGTTTATGTTAGTTTCCATTCCCTTATACTTTATGGATTGAGTGTTGGTGAAATGATCGTGTTAAGTGTTCTTATAGTCCAGGCGGTGTCCCGCAGCTACACCCGACCGGACTGAGTCCTGCCTAACACACACACACACACAGACTGACACAAACAGAAAAATTAATGAAACGGACACATTAACATCCTCGGCCATGATGATACTTGGTTAGGGTAGGTGTCTGGGATTCACCAGAACGCAGGTTCGAGTCACCCCATTGCCTCAAATGATTTTCATTCATTTATATATATATATATATACATTATATATATATATATATATATATATATACATTTATATATATATATATATATATATATATATATATATATATATATATATATATATATATATATATATATATACATATACATATATATATATTATGTATATAAATGTGCGTGTACCTGTGTTTAAGTATTAAGGTATTAATTATTTTTCAGCCTTGGCTGATAATGTAAATTAGGCCGCTGTTGTAGAATGTAGTCTGTGCCACAGTTAATTTTATGTTGTTTTTTTAACTAAGCAAAAGCGGAAGCCGTTATCAGCAGGAGGGTAGTGAGCAGGGAACAAAGTTAGGCTCTTTTAGGGAGGGGACTTTGCTTACGGTCAGACCTGCTTGGTGTACCCAGCAGGAGGTAGGTAAGCAGGAACTGGAGGTGGATGTTGGAGAGACCCGCTAGATATCAGACCTGCTGGGTGTCGGAGACCCGCTAGATATCAGACCCCCTGGGTGTCGGAGACCCGCTAGATATCAGACCCCCTGGGTGTCGGAGACCCGCTAGATATCAGACCCCCTGGGTGTCGGAGACCCGCTAGTAGGCTCTCTCTTGTTCTACCGAGACGAATGTATCCAAGATTCTCTATGTCCACAACACATGCAAACCAAGATACGTCTGTGAATACACAAGATGCAGGTCCACCGTAGCCAAGACAAAACTCCCTAGACCCAACTTTCCTGACCAATAAATTTGGTCTTGTGTGCTACCGGTGGAGGCCACAGCTTCCGTCTGCATATTACAGGAGTAACTTTGCCCATTTGTAAAAGACTTTTATTCTCTGAACCTCCCTCGTGGACCACACAAAAAAACGAGACTTTGAAAGTCTTTCAACGTACTGTAAATCAAGAAGAAAAACATGCACCTGGTGATGTGGGCCGAGCACTACAAGAATTATCCATTAGTGCGGGAAGGTTGCAGAATGTCTTGCATTGTATAGTCGAGATATTTCGACGTTGCGTTACTAGCGCCATATTGGTAATCCACCTCCACCCCCCCCCCCCCACCGGCTAGTAAAATGTAACAGCCAAGCGGGAAACTGCCACCATGTTGCAGACATCTGCTCTCTCACACAACTCCCACACACCTGCTGCTTCACCTGCCTCACATACTTGCTATTTCATACACACACACCTGCTGCCTTACACACTTGCTACTTTACGAGCAGCAACACAACGTCTCGTCTTAGACTTGATTCCCATACCAACTGACACACACACCTGTTGGTTAACCTGCCCCCACACCTGCTACCTCATCTGTCTTCCACACACACACTTCCTGCCTCATGTGACGGACTTCATTGGCAGGAAATGTACACAGAAAATACGAGTAGAAAAGGAAGAGTGGACATATTATATCATTCTTGACTACCACAAACCCTTTTATACAGCACAACACAAGAGATTACACGGTGAAGGAGGCGAGGATAACTTTCAGGGCGCTGAACACGATGACCAAGAAACTAACATATATAAAATCAATCTAGAAAAGAATAAAAGGTATTATGTCACGCGGGATCATTACTCACACCTGTGCTGTTCCAGGAATATATAACAAGCCGAGAGACTTTGCAACAGGCAATTGGGAAGCTGAAATGGTTGGAGCCCAGGAGTTGAGCCTCGACTGGAGGTCTGGGTATGATGATACAGCCACGGGGAGTGCAAGCCATTTGCAGAAATCCAGTTTTAATCCACAAGCCGTCTTCAGTGTTAGCTAATTGTTAGATATTGTTATTAGCGTCGAGCGTGTTAAATATGGCAGAGTTTCCCCTTGCTTCATACTTTGTGTATAACCTGATCCTGCCAGTGGCCCGCTCTCCTCTCACCTGACACACACTCTCTCCTCCTTATTGTTGTCTCCTCTCTCACACACTTTCCAGCCTTATTCTCCTCCTCCTCCTTTCTCCTCTTCTACTCTTCGTTCTCCTCTCCATGGCAATGTAATAACCTCCTCTATACTACCGTTTTCATTATAACAAACAACCTTTATTCTAAACCGTTGTTCAAATGACTTTCGTTCTGAGAAAACTGATTCTCAATTGTTATTCATATTTCCTTGTGCGTATCGTGTCTACTGTCGTCGCTGCTTCCCTCATACTTGATGTATTGTTTTATTCTCTTCAAATATTACCAAAAATGTGATATAAATTCTCCGTCATTTGACATACATATTTGGCCCTTTTCCTGTCATTTGTTTGACAATAATTCGTTATTCGTATTTAGAACATAATCGATTCATTTTTGCAAGATTTACTTGAATATATTATTTTAGAATATTATTTCGCTGCATATCTCGACTAAAAATCAATAGAGAATGTTTTAAATTAGTTTATCCTTTACCACAACAATTTTTCCCTATTTTCTACGTTGGCTAGGAAAGAATGTTGAGAATTTAAAAACTTGCTCCGGTTCGTCGTTGCAGGCAAAGGTGGACATAAATGCAACCCGTTCTCCAGCTCGTCCTTTATACAAAGACCCAAAAGTGATTCCATGCACCCGCCAAACCCCCCTGTTCATGGATGAAAAACGGTTTAGACACGACTCACAATTGTTGACGTTCGAACACTTCCGGAACAAGTGCTTCTTCACTGACGAATTTTGTTCGAACCACAACGCTGTAAATGCTTCACCCACGTACTATAAATACAAATAATCGCCAACAGAACCTAAACAACTAACCTAATCTAACCTATGCCTATATATATGCACAATATGCTAATATATTATAATATTAATTTATATTTGAGAAAATTCCCGTTTTGAATGAAAAGCATGTTAAAATTTACGAATGTGTCTGTGGGGTCGACCGCTGGATGTAATGGATTTCAGTCGAGGACGGGTTGCGTTCTCGCATACAAAGATCCAAGCTCGTTAGTCCAGCCGCCTAACCCTCTGTTTATGCAACCCGTCCTCGACTCAAGTCCATTGCATCCAGCGGTCGACCCTACAGACACATTCGTAAATTTTAACATGCTTTTCACTCAAAACGGAAATTTTCTCTGATTTTTGTACCCTTGTGATCAATGTTGTGTGTTCTCTTATGTATTCTGTATTTTGTTGTGAGGTCCTTCAGGCGTCTGGCTTTGTTCTTTGGTTTTCTTGCCCTTTCTGTATGTATTTACGTTATTTATTCGCATGCTTTGCATGTAAAAATTAATAAAAAAAAACTCCGAACCGTGGACACTAATATTCCAGACTAAAATAAACGGTAAAACATTTTGTTAGAGGGATGAGGAGTTATCATCCAGGGGGAGAATGTTCACTAAAAGGCCCATCAAAAGCCGCGTTGGATCGCGAAACAGCAGTTTATTGAATTGATTTTCAGTGTATGATTCAGCGATGTACACGAAATAGCCAATTACAGCAACACGTGCGAGTGAGGGGCGCACCATTACCGAACACGTGATGATAAATCAACACGGGACTATAGAGTAATATTTTATTTATAATGTTTTGTGCTGGTGCCTGTCTGTCTGTCTGTCTGACTGTCTGTCTGTCCCTCAGCTCTGCTATACTGCCTTCTACCACCGTTAGATCTTTATCCTTGACATGTAGCGCCGGCCTCAGGAGACGCTGTCTTCCCAGGCCAACAGTAGGTCATCGTGTGTTGTATGACCTGTTACCTGTGTTGAACTGCCTTGTTCCTCCCTCTGGTTCTTGTGTGGCGTCCTCGACTCCTCTTGCCTCTCTATATATTTATTATTTAATCCTCTCAACCATTTTTGTCCAGTCAGGAGCTTTCTTAATTTGTGTTAGGTAGATGGAATTTATCCCATCCCATCATCTTGTGGTATTATCATTGTTCCTCTCGGCTCCCTCCATCACAACACCTGTCAACTGGTGCAGTTGTTCCTCTCAGTTCCCTCCATCACAACACCTGTCAACTGCCGGTCACTCTGTCCACAGAGCTTTATATATAATATATATATATATATATATATATATCTATATATATATATATATATATATATATAGATATATATATATATATATATATTTTATTTCTCTGATCAACATACTTGATTATATTACTACTCGCTGTCTTTCTTTATACTGAAATATTCTCTTGGGACATTTTTGATGCACCCCGCGTGTCTGTGCACCGCCGGAGTCCCTTGTTACCCGCACAATGGTTTCTCAGCCCACGAAGATAAAGAAAGCGTTATGGTGTTAGACTATCAGCAGCGTCCCAGGGGGTCTGTTAATTGAGTATGTTATATATTAACGATAAACTGAAATGGGAAAATTAGTAGACCACTTTATACCGTGAAGTTAAAGTGATCTTAATGTAAAACGCGATCACTGGTACGGAAGCCTTCCTGTCGGGCACGTTACTACGCTGCCGGGCTCTACGCTGCCGGGCTCTACGCCGCCGGGCTCTACGCCGCCGGGCTCTACGATGCCGGGCTCTGTTCCGCCGGGCTCTACGCCGCCGGGCTCTACGCCACCGAGCAGGTTGCTAGGACGCTCCGCTCGCCGCCGCCGCCGCCACTGGACAGTGGTTCTGGCTCCTACACAAATATCGACAAGTAGTTATATCTCTGAAGTGCCATGCGGCAACTCTGGACTTGGAGGCAATTCACCATTTGTTCTTTTATCCTACCTAACTTTGGGCTTCAGCTGTTGATCTATCCACGCGCAATTAACCTTCCTCGCGCACGGGGCTCTTATGTTTCCTTTCACTTCTGGCGTAATTAGCAAGACATAACACCTCATTTATAATGGCAATGTCGGCCATCTCAGTGGAGGTTCATTACCTTTGAATTATTGGCTGTTCAAGACGCTTTACCTAAATTATAACCTAGATGATACTTTATCAAGTTTTCTTTTTTTACCTATGGCACGTCATTACTGAGCGGAATACGCTTATAATTTGTTTATTTGTTTGGGCGTACTTGTATATGGTTACACAATACAGTGTTATACTGTTAAGTTACCTGTGTTCCGATCTCTTATTATATAGACTATCACTTCAGAGGCTGACCACATTTTTAGAGTGGGAGGCAACACCTGCTCCATTGGGACTGGGAGGCAACACCTGCTCCAGTGGGGACTGTGGGAGCAACACCTGCTCCATTGGGGACTGTGGGAGGCAACACCTGCTCCATTGGGGACTGTGGGAGCCAACACCTGCTCCAGTGGGGACTGTGGGAGGCAACACCTGCTCCAGTGAGGACTGTGGGAGCCAACACCTGCTCCATGGGGACTGTGGGAGGCAACATCTGCTCCACTGGGACTGTGGGAGGCAACACCTGCTCCATTGGGGACTGTGGGGCAACACCTGCTCCAGTGGGCACTGTGGGGGGCAACACACCTCCATCCAGTGGGGGACTGTGGGGGCAACCCTGCTCCAGTGGGCACTGTGGGGGGCAACACCTTCCACATATTGACACCTGGTAAAGCTATCTGGTGTACCTGTCAGAGCTACCTGTGGCAATCAGCTGCTATGGAGACACCGGAATAAGAGGGAGGTGTGGGAGGTGGTCGGGGGATCACAGGCCTTAGAATGAGGCAACTCATCCTATATGTCGTCATACCAGCCCCATAAATACCATTTCTATGATGCTGTTTCTTCTCACAGTAACTCCACAAGATTATGATATTCAACCGCTTGTATTTGTCCCTCAAACACCTTGATAACAACATATGAATAGACGGAATTGCGATTGCCTATTGGTCCATACGAGGCAGCTACTTATAATTATTATATATATATATACAGATATTTATATCTACTTTCTCGCCGATAAGTCCTAAATCTAAGAGAACTTATAAAAAATTACCTATGAGATAAGACAATTACAGCCAGATAATCTTAGTACTCCTCAGCAACAAATTATCTGCGCAAAACTTCCTTATGGGAAAAAAGTTTTCTCTGAACTGCATTAAGCTGTTTGTATGGTGAGCTATGCAGGGTTAAGAGGCTGGAGCTCCTCACCTAATGCGACTGAATCCTTTCACTTTCTAGTTATTGTTTACATTCTAGAATATATGCATCTTGTATGGTATACTTTTGTGTGGGATCTATTTGTATTGGCTGACTATTGCCATTCAGATAATTTCCCCCAGTGTTAACGATATCAACAACAAAACATATGCAGGCGATGAGTCACAATAACGTGGCTGAAGTATGTTGACCAATCCACACACTAGAAAATGAAGGGACGACGACGTTCCGGTCCGTCCTGGACCATTCTCAAGTCGATTGTCATCATTCTCAAGTCGAAAGACAATCGACTTGAAAATGGTTCAGGACTGACCGAAACGTCGTCGTCCCTTCATTTCTAGTGTGTGGAGTGGTCAACAAACAAAACGTATGTACTTTTCCTGAATAAAAAAAAAATGAATTTGAAAACATTAAGTTTTCATTAGCGTGTTGAGAAGGCTGACGTCTCTGGTTAATAACTAGATGGAATGCATTTCCTGTGTCATGTAATTTCCTAAGGGTACTCTGTGTAGGTTTTTTGTATTCTATGAATACAAACAGATACTTTCTCCTGGGACACAATGTTGTATATTGGCCATGTCTCCCATCACAGTGTCCAGCGGGAACATTGGCCCAGAGCCGCGCCGTCGCCTCCTGGCTCACACCAACGCCATCTGAACGCTGGCTAGACAACCAAGCAATCACTTTCACACTGATTGGATAACAACATTAGTACCCTGACCTAGATTGGACGGTAAAGCGAACTACCTACATGGTGATTGGGCTCGGTGATCCTTTCATCTCATGCCGCCTTTGTGAATTAGCAGTAAGGTAAGTTTTCTTAACTTAGCTGTCGTGTCTAATGAGCTTAGCGCCACCCAACCTTGCGTGGCACTCATGTTGCTTCCACTACATTATAAACACTAATACTGAAGTCAAGATCAACTTGACCTAAATCAGCATATGATACAAAAGGAGAAGTAAATGCAAAATTCCTGCTATCGGAGGATTTCTTGTGAATATAATTGTAGAGAGATGCAGCGGCTTCCAACTTGCACCTCGGAGGGGGGGGCGGGTATGGCGGGTCTTCAACACCCGTGATCTTCACTCCATTAACACTAAGGCTAAACTACTTACCGTCCCTCCCAGAAAGCCCGGGCAGGTCAGGAAGCCAGATATACTTACCACAGGAGAGTCAATGATGTAAACTTCCATACACACAGAAATCACAATAGCGTAATGCATCAAATGTTAAAAAAATTGCAACCAGAAGTTCTTCTGCCCTTACTTGAACCCTGCAGCCTCTCCGAGACACAAATCAGGATTTTACGCAATTCCCCATACACTCGAGCTCTGTTAATAGGCCGTTCTACCTATTCGCCCTTACTTCAATACACATAGAAATCACAATCGCCATTCTTTTTACCTCGTCGTAGTGCAGTTGATTAAGACAGCGTCTGGGATGCTCTCGGACGTAGATTCGAACCCTCGTCACGGGCCTTGTGGGTTTGTTCATTTAAACTTCCATAGTTTGGAACATTTGGAACACTTTGCAACATTTAAAGCGGGCAACAGAAGGAACATAACATGATGCTAATTAACAGAGAATGACTCGTTCCACTATATATATCTTGCAACTGACCACTTTGGTGGTTCATCTCAATTGTGCAATATAACGAACACTGGGTAACTATGATTACCACCTTATCACAACTACCTTCCGAATATCGTCGTCTCTAATTCGGTTATCTCACTGGCTGCTCTGCCATACGCAGAGTTGAATAAATTAATGTGTTGTTACGTTGGATCTCGCGAGAAATGCTTAGAATCCAAAAGCATGTTAGTTGCCTGTTCAGCACACAATTCACAACCGTCAGCGCGAAGCTTTTCCTCAATTAAATAACATGAACTAAGAAACGCTAAGTACTTCTTAACTCAAATTATAACACAGGTTTTTCTAATTTCCACAGCAATACAAGAATCTCTTCCTAGTATGCGCTAGANGGTGTGTGAGCTGGGGAATGTGTGTGCTCTTTCCTTGCCAGCAGCAGCAGCAGGAGCCGTCCTCTGCGTTAGCAAGATGTATGGAGGCAGCCGTGCGCGTGACGTCCACACGCGGCTCCACACCTTCCCCCAGAGGATATATTGCCCGCATTTATGAGAGGATGGAATGGCGCGGTATTGAGGCAGGAGACGCAAGACACGAACCAGGTATAGCAGCAGCAGCACGCAGAAGCAGCAGCAGACCAAAAAAATGCAGATAACGAAAATGAAGATTGATCAGGAATATGGCAGTATATCTGACCCCGGACACGGGTAGGCAGGTGTTTGTGGTTTACTACAGATGAGGTCTTACAGGTATGTGATGGCGCCAGATGTGTGGTGTCCTGGGCGAGCTGTCAGCACTCGGGGTCCCCAGCCTCGGACTACTGTACAGAGATAATGCCAGTCATTCCTTAACGAGATATTTAGATTGTGTACGCGAAATTAGATCTTTCTGAAATGTAAAACCCGTTGGAATTCAATTATATATAATACGTTCATTCACCGATTAAAAACTTCATCAACAAGACATGATACAGCCTTTTAAACAAAAATCTTAAATAATATGAAGAAATAACTTTGTTCCATTTGTTAATCGTCGAAGTATTTGAGCCAACTTTGATGATGCCAAGGCTGTTTCTGTTGGGGATTTGTGGTTATTTAAGACTTGGGAATCACGTGTGTGCGAGCAATCCTTTCCATCATTCATTCATATCATTCGTACATCATTCCTCTCATTTCTTTAATCATTATCTTATATATCATTCGCATAACATTCCTCTCACTGCTACCTTTATCCATTATCCAGTAAGGACGATTTTCTTACACAAACGGAGAGCCGCCATACTTCTCTCATCTACACCGAGGTGGGGGGGGGGGAGAGGTGAGGGGGTGGGGAGATACAGAGAGAGACAAAGAAAAATGCAACATTAATATTTTCTCTCTTCTTCCTGGTCTCTCCTCCACATTTGCATCTCCAGCGGCACTCCACACACCTGCCTCCGAGTTCCATAAATATTCGGGGCGACATAATGCATCTGTGTCTTTCTCACTCACTCTTCTCAGCGCTGTGTCGCATTCTCGCCTCTGTGACATTTGTCACATTTCCTCATATTTACAATGCTAACAGCTGCACATCTTACATCTGCCAACAACAACCAGGATAAATGATACCTCTTGCGTCGTGTTAGAGAAAACATTGTAGAAATTGGTCTTTATTTCAGCTTTATTCATTCATATCATCTTGTGTTTGTTATTATTTATACTGTGCTCAGGGAGAGAGCCCCGCACACGGACTGCCAGTAAGGGTTCACACGGAAAAACACGAGCTTATATTATTTAAGCTGAAGCTTAGTCTGAACTGACACGGACAGACATCCTCCTTCTGACTTCCCTTCCATCCTCCTTCTGACTTCCCTTCCATCCTCCCTGCCTTCCTTCCATCCTCCCTGCCTTCCTTCCACCTCCCTGCCTTCCCTTCCATCCTCCCTGCCTTCCCTCAGAGCAACGTAAAGAAGTTTCACATCAACAACAGCGCTGTTGTAGCTCGGTCGTGCCCGTCAACTGTGAGTAACAGCCCCTCTTCCTGGTGAGTAAGGAGCCTCTTCCTGGTGAGTAGGAGCCTCTTCCTGGTGAGTAAGGAGCCTCTTCCTGGTGAGTAAGGAGCCTCTTCCTGGTGAGTAAGGAGCCTCTTCCTGGTGAGTAAGGAGCCTCTTCCTGGTGAGTAAGGAGCCTCTTCCTGGTGAGTAAGCAGCCCCTCTTCCTGGTGAGTAAGGAGCCTCTTCCTGGTGAGTAAGGAGCCTCTTCCTGGTGAGTAAGGAGCCTCTTCCTGGTGAGTAAGGAGCCTCTTCCTGGTGAGTAAGGAGCCTCTTCCTGGTGAGTAACCAGGCCCTCCTCCTGGTGAGTAACCAGCCCTCCTCCTGGTGAGTAACCACCCCCTCCTCCTAGTGAGTAACCACCCCCTCCTCCTGGTGAGTAACCAGGCCCTCCTACTGGTGAGTAACCAGCTCCTCCTACTGGTGAGTAACCAGCTCCTCCTCCTAGTGAGTAACCAGCCCCTCCTCTGGTCAGTAACCCCCCTCCTCCTGGTGAGTAACCAGTCCCTCCTTCTGGTGAGTAATCAGTCCCTCCTCCTGGTGAGTAACCAGCTCCTCCTCCTGGTGAGTAACCAGCCCCTCCTCCTGTTGTGGGAGTACTTATAGCACAACAGTATATATACACCAACGTACAACGAAATTACAAAGTAGAAATTGGCACTATTGACTTGGGACAAACGGGAAAGCTATTTTCTACTGTTGTTGCAAAGACAAACTACCTAACCTAACCTTCCCTACCTAGACCGATATCCGAGGCCTTATATAGTACATATGTCTGCTATATTAGGCCTAGGAATATTTACTTTTTTAGGTTCATTTGTTCCGACTCTATAAAGGTGAATAGCACAAAGTTCTGTCTAATTGCCTAGTACGGCAATCTTGGTACTATGGCGCACATAGTTACATAAACTACTATATAAACAGGAGAATGGGTTGGAGCAATTCATGTAAAATAGGATTATTTAGAGTATGAAAAACTATGTTGGTTACCCCACCAGTAAACCCCAGGAGCTGTGCTGGGGGTCTACACTTACACCAACACAATTACCCGCACGCACGCACGCACACACACACGCACACGCACACGCACACGCACGCACGCACGCACACACACACACACACACACACACACACACACACACACACACACACACACACACACGAAGCTTTCAAGCAGGAAAACTGTTCACGTCTAATACCACTAATTACCGCGAGGAAAAAATTACACAAATTAAAAAATTCAAGAACTTGTAAAAACCAAAATCCCCCAACTTCCTCTCCCGGAAATCATCTCTCCCCACATGCCTCCTTACACACTCAAACTCCTCCTTCCTTCTCACCAGCCCATCACCCTTCCCTCCAGAACCATCTCACTTCTGCCTAACATACTTACCAACTCACTCCTCCTTCCCACCCCTCTGCCCCCTCCTCACAACACCCCATCCCCACCCACACCCCCCATTTATTCCCTCACTCACCCACCCTCACAATAAGACGCTGGGGAGGTCTGTTGACATGGAGAAGAAAGCCTCATCTTTAAGACCAGCGAACGTCATTATTACGAAGTCTGTGAATGTGTGCTTAGCGCTGGTTGTCTCAGTTGCCCGTGTCTCATCCTTCTCCTTCCCCGAGCACCTCACGTACAGGGTAATGTGGCGGAATGTGCGCTAAAGTGACACTGTGATGTGTAAAAACCTGGGGTGGGGGTAGTGGTGTGACAAGGTTGTCAGGGTCGGGGTAGAGGCCTGGTGATGGCTGGGTGTCCGTGTACCGTCAGACTGTTGGCTACACCCCGCGAGAGGGTGTCCAGTGTACCGTCAGACTGTTGGCTACACCCCGCGAAGAGGGTGTCCAGTGTACCGTCAGACTGTTGGCTACACCCGCGAGAGGGTGTCCAGTGTACCGTCAGACTGTTGGCTACACCCCGCGAGAGGGTGTCCAGTGTACCGTCAGACTGTTGGCTACACCCCGCGAGAGGGTGTCCAGTGTACCGTCAGACTGTTGGCTACACCCCGCGAGAGGGTGTCCAGTGTACCGTCAGACTGTTGGCTACACCCCACGAGGTGTCCACCATACCGTCAGACTGCTGGCTACACCCCGCGAGAGGGTGTCCACCATACCGTCAGACTGCTGGCTACACCCCGCGAGAGGGTGTCCACCATACCGTCAGACTGCTGGCTACACCCCGCGAGAGGGTGTCCACCATACCGTCAGACTGCTGGCTACACCCCGCGAGAGGGTGTCCACCATACCGTCAGACTGCTGGCTACACCCCGCGAGAGGGTGTCAACCATACCGTCAGACTGCTGGCTACACCCGCGAGAGGGTGTCCACCATACCGTCAGACTGCTGGCTACACCCCGCGAGAGGGTGTCCACCATACCGTCAGACTGCTGGCTACACCCCGCGAGAGGGTGTCCACCATACCGTCAGACTGCTGGCTACACCCCGCGAGAGGGTGTAATGGAATAAGAGGTTGCTCATTAGTGCGTGGAAGGACAAAACATAAGTTAGTGCGGGAGAGGGGAACGCCTGATCCCCAGTATACACAAGAGGGGAAGAACCGAGCAGCATGAGGGCGTGATAGGGGGAAACAAACTGGTCAGAGAGCCTCGGTTCCAGACCCGACAGTTGTCTCACCTACCACTCTTCCCTTCACCCTTGTCATCATACCGGCCTGATGATTCTTGGGCACCCTTCACCACTGTGCTCGTCACACGCTCACCATTGTGCAGCTGTGTGCTTCTGGCCTCACCAGCCACTCTCAACTTACTGCACGCGTTCACGTATAGAAGGCGTTCTGTATTTGAACTGCACGCGTACAGGAGGCGTTCTGTACGTGAACTGCACGCGTACAGAAGGCGTTCTCCTATACGTGTCAGGTACTAAATGAATCATGTTTAACATGTTCTCCCTGTGTCGAAGCTGGCAGGGTGTTGGTAGTCGACAAGCTGGCAGGGTGTTGGTAGTCGACAAGCTGGCAGGGTGTTGACAGCCGACAAGCTGGAGGTGGTGGGGCCGACAAGCCCCCCCCCCCCGTGAGGTTCCATTATGTGAACGACGAACAAGGTGCGCACTTCCAAAATTAAATTACTGCTTCTAAACTGCTCACAAATTTAGGGCATCGTTGGCGAGGTATTTAGGGAGGAGGTTAACAAAAAAGGAGAACAGGGCCGGTAAACTCTACATGCTTCATCATAACCATCCATTAAATCTTACCCAGGTGTCATAGTTGGGTAGTAGTTCTCAAGAGCATCGCAGCTTTAGAGTGTGTGTGTGTGTGTGTGTGTGTGTGTGTGTGGTGTTGTGTGTGTGTGTGTGTGTGTGTGTGTGTGTGTGTGTGTGTGTGTGAGTGGTGAGTGTGAGTGTGTGAGAGAGAGAGAGAGAGATGAGAGAGAGAGAGGAGAGAGAGAGAGGAGAGAGAGAGAGGGAGAGAGAGGAGGAGAGAGAGAGAGAGAGAGGAGAGAGAGAGAGAGAGAGCAAATGCAGCCGACAACAAACAGAAGTAACGGCTCAGAAATATCTACGACGTTTTTATGCATTGAAGTGATATGTTGGACTGGTTGCTTGTGTACCTACGTTTCTGACCAGCTTAGGACGTTATATTTTATACGTAGTGGCAAATCACGAGAAAGGGCTGAACTAAATAGACGAAGTTTCAATAGAAAAATCGGTTGTCTCTTTGGATTACACACATAACTGGTATTGCCACGAAGCCCTCGTCCTCTGGAGAAATATGGAATGCCTTTAGGACAATTCTTAAGATCTTTGGCGAAGGACTTAAGAAGCAGCTCCTGAGGGATGGAGAGAACGAGGGACTGAAAGTGTGAAGTCTACCAAGAGGGAAAACTTTGTAGCGAGGAAGTTGGTAACGCCGCTGTCACGACACTTTAATGTTGTTTTTACAGATTCAGCTACTCGGAACAAGTTCCAAGTAGCACGGGCTATGGTGAGCCCGTAACTTACCTGGCACAGGAGCGGGGGCAAGTAGCAAGGGCTATGGTGAGCCCGTAACTTACCCGGGGACAGGGCGGGGCAAGTAGCAAGGGCTATGGTGAGCCGTAATGGACTTAACTGGCACAGGAGCGGGGCAAGTAGCAAGGGCTATGGTGAGCCCGTAATGGACTTAACTGGCACAGGAGCGGGGCAAGTAGCAAGGGCTATGGTGAGCCCGAACTTACCTGGCACAGGAGCGGGGCAAGTAGCACGGGCTATGGTGAGCCCATATGGACTTACCTGGCACAGGAGCGGTGCTGTGTGTCTTTGACAAACAGGTTAAGACCCGGGTTGGTGCAAACAGCAGTTCTTAGGTGAGGAGGAAAATCTGGGAGATGGAACCGCTGATGGATAATTCAATCAAGACTGAATTAAAAAAAAAGAATGGGAGCAGACGCAGTACCACCCCCTCCTCCTATGGAGTAACCACCCCTCCTCCTGGTGAGTAACCAGGCCCTCCTACTGGTGAGTAACCAGCTCACTCCTCCTGGTGAGTAACAGCCCTCCTCCTAGGTGAGTAACCAGCCCCTCCTCCTGGTGAGTAACCATCCCCTCCTCCTGGTGAGTAACCAGTCCCTCCTTCTTTTCATGCCTTCGGGTATAAGTCCCTCCTGGAGTAAAGACCCATCCCGTTTGATACTTATAGCACAACAGTATAGTATACACCAACGTACAACGAAATTAAAAGTAGAAATTCGGCACTATTGACTTGGGACAAACGGGAAAGCTATTTTCTACTGTTGTTGCAAAGACAAACTAACTTAACTCAACCTAACCTTCCCTACCTAGCCGATATCCGAGGCCTTATATAGACATATGTTGCTATATTAGGCCTAGGAATATTTACTTTTTTTAGGTTCATTTGTTTCCGACTCTATAAAGGTGATAGCACAAAGTCTCTGTCTAATTGCCTAGTACGGCAATCTTGGTACTATGGCGCACATAGTTACATAAACTACATGATATAAACAGGAGAATGGGTTGGAGCAATTCATGTAAAATAGGATTATTTAGAGTATGAAAAACTATGTTGGTTTACCCCACCAGTAAACCCCAGGAGCTGTGCTGGGGGTCTACAACTTACACCAACACAATTACCCGCACGCAGCGCACGCACACACACACGCACACGCACACCGCACACGCACGCACGCACGCACACACACACCACACACACACCACACACACACCACACACACACACACACACACACGAAGCTTTCAAGCAGGAAAACTGTTCACGTCTAATACCACTAATTACCGCGAGGAAAAAATTACACAAATTAAAAAATTCAAGAACTTGTAAAAACCAAAATCCCCCAACTTCCTCTCCCGGAAATCATCTCTCTCCCACATGCCTCCTTACACACTCAAACTCCTCCTTTCCTTCTCACCAGGCCCATCACCCTTCCCTCCAGAACCATCTCACTTCTGCCTAACATACTTACCAACTCACTCCTTCTCTCCTTTCCCCCCCTCTGCCCCCTCCTCCACAACACCCCATCCCCACCCCCACCCCCCATTTATTCCCTCACTCACCCACCCTCACAATAAGACGCTGGGGAGGTCTGTGACATGGGGAAGAAAGCCTCATCTTAAGACCAGCGAACGTCATTATTAACGAAGTCTGTGAATGTGTGCTTAGCGCTGGTTGTCTCAGTGCCCGTGTCTCATCCTCTCCTTCCCCGAGCACCTCACGTACAGGGTAATGTGGCGGAATGTGCGCTAAAGTGACACTGTGATGTGTAAAAACCTGTGGGTGGGGGAGTAGTGGTGTGACAAGGTTGGTCAGGGTCGGGGTAGAGGCCTGGTGATGGCTGGTGGGTGTACCGAGTGTTGCACACCGAGGGTGCAGGACGTAGATTGGCTACACCCCCGAGGTTCCGAGTGACTGTGGCTACACCCAAGGGTGCATTCCGTCAGACTGTTGGCTACACCCCGAAGGGTGTCAGTTAGGCTGTTCTACACCCAGAGGGTGTCCAGTGACCGTCAGACTGTTGGCTACACCCCGCGAGAGGGTGTCCAGTGTACCGTCAGACTGTTGGCTACACCCCACGAGGTGTCCACCATACCGTCAGACTGCTGGCTACACCCCGCGAGAGGGTGTCAATGTCAGAGTTACCCCGAGGTCAATCCGAGACTGTGGCTCCCGCGAGGTGTCCACCTACCTAGACTGTTGCACCCGAGGTGTCCATACCGTCAGACTGTGGCTACACCCCGCGAAGGTCACTCCGTCAACTGCTGCACCCCGCGAGAGGGTGTCCACCATACCGTCAGACTGCTGGCTACACCCCGCGAGAGGGTGTCCACCATACCGTCAGACTGTTGGCTACACCCCGCGAGAGGGTGTAATGGAATAAGAGGTTGCTCATTAGTGCGTGGAAGGACAAAACATAAGTTAGTGCGGGAGAGGGGAACGCCTGATCCCCAGTATACACAAGAGGGGAAGAACCGAGCAGCATGAGGGCGTGATAGGGGGAAACAAACTGGTCAGAGAGCCTCGGTTCCAGACCCGACAGTTGTCTCACCTACCACTCTTCCCTTCACCCTTGTCATCATACCGGCCTGATGATTCTTGGCACCCTTCACCACTGTGCTCGTCACACGCTCACCATTGTGCAGCTGTGTGCTTCTGGCCTCACCAGCCACTCTCAACTTACTGCACGCGTTCACGTATAGAAGGCGTTCTGTATTTGAACTGCACGCGTACAGGAGGCGTTCTGTACGTGAACTGCACACGTACAGAAGGCGTTCTCCTATACGTGTCAGGTACTAAATGAATCATGTTTAACATGTTCTCCCTGTGTCGAAGCTGGCAGGGTGTTGGTAGTCGACAAGCTGGCAGGGTGTTGGTAGTCGACAACTGGCAGGGTGTTGACAGCCGACAAGCTGGAGGTGGTGGGGCCGACAAGCCCCCCCCCCCCCTGGAGGTTCCATTATGTGAACGACGAACAAGGTGCGCACTTCCAAAATTAAATTACTGCTTCTAAACTGCTCACAAATTTAGGGCATCGTTGGCGAGGTATTTAGGGAGGAGGTTAACAAAAAAGGAGAACAGGGCCGGTAAACTCTACATGCTTCATCATAACCATCCATTAAATCTTACCCAGGTGTCATAGTTGGGTAGTTAGTTCTCAAGAGCATCGCAGCTTTAGGTGTGTGTGTGTGTGTGTGTGTGTGTGTGTGTGGTGTGTGTGTGTGTGTGTGTGTGTGTGTGTGTGTGTGTGTGTGTGTGTGAGTGTGAGTGTGAGTGTGTGAGAGAGAGAGAGAGAGAGAGAGAGGAGAGAGAAAATAATAAAAAAGAGAGATGAAAAGAAAAACAAAAAGAGAAAGAGAGAGAGAGAGAGGGAGAGGAGCAAATGCAGCCGACAACAAACAGAAGTAACGGCTCAGAAATATCTACGTTTTTTATGCATTGAAGTGATATGTTGGACTGGTTGCTTGTGTACCTACGTTTCTTGACCAGCTTAGGACGTTATATTTTATACGTAGTGGCAAATCACGAGAAAGGGCTGAACTAAAATGACGAAGTTTTCAATAGAAAAATCGGTTGTCTCTTTTGGATTACACATTAACTGGTATGCCACGAAGCCCTCGTCCTCTGGAGAAATATGGAATGCCTTTTAGGACAATTCTTAAGATCTTTGGCGAAGGACTTAAGAAGCAGCTCCTGAGGGATGGAGAGAACGAGGGACTGAAAGTGTGAAGTCTACCAAGAGGGAAAAACTTTGTAGCGAGGAAGTTGGTAACGCCGCTGTCACGACACTTTAATGTTGTTTTTACAGATTCAGCTACTCGGAACAAGTTCCAAGTAGCACGGGCACGGGCTATGGTGAGCCCGTAACTTACCTGGCACAGGAGCGGGGGCAAGTAGCACGGGCTATGGTGAGCCCGTACTCGGGACTGGAGCGGGGCAAGTAGCACGGGCTATGGTGAGCCCGTAATGGACTTAACTGGCACAGGAGCGGGGCAAGTAGCAAGGGCTATGGTGAGCCCGTAAGCTTACTGGCACAGGAGCGGGCAAGTAGAGGGCTATGGTGAGCCCGTAACTTACCTGGCACAGGAGCGGGGCAAGTAGCACGGGCACGGGCTATGGTGAGCCCATAATGGACTTACCTGGCACAGGAGCGGTGCTGTGTGTCCTTGACAAACAGGTTAAGACCCGGGTTGGTGCAAACAGCAGTTCTTAGGTGAGGAGGAAACTTCTGGGAGATGGAACCGCTGATGGATAATTCAATCAAGACTGAATTTAAAAAAAAAAAGAATGTGGAGCAGACGCAGCACCCGGGGGGGGGGGGGGGTGC
>WNGS01004946.1:17008226-17027522 GCA_020271785.1 Procambarus virginalis
ACGACTCTTAAAAAAAAAAGAAGTTCGCCCCTTCCCGGTGGGATGTATACCTGTATACTCCCCCCACACTATTCCGTGACGATGTATACCTCTCCCTTCCCCCCCCCCCACCAAGCCGGAGTATACCAGCCAGGCCGCGTCATGGCTGGTAGGCGCTGGGGAAGACATATTTGGCAGAGCTGTCGCCAGCCTGGTTATTTAGTTCCTATTTTCTGGTTGCGACTTTCTTCTGAATTCGACTGGGGGTAATATTTCATTTGTTTTGCGTGTGTTGACGCTGTGCGTGTACTCAAATGAATGACTGTGTGTGTGTGTGTGTGTGTGTGTGTGTGTGTGTGTGTGTGTGTGTGTGTGTGTGTGTGTGTGTGTGTGTGTGTGTGTGTGTCCACATAAATATACTCACATGACTGTGCATGCGTGTATACCCACATAGATGTACTCGAATGACTATGAGTGCGGATATACCCCCCCCCCCACACACACACACAGATGTACTCAAATGAATGTGTTTGTAGAAACAAGCAATAATTCCTTTGGCCTGACTCTGCAGTCCAGGTCAGCTAATGCCATCATTTCCAGTGGTCACGTTTCACTTGAAATTGAGTATTGAATTCGCTTCGATAACCTCTTCTGGAGCCCAGTCCATTTGACTAAAGATAAAGATGTTCTATGAAATCTCTTCGGGTAGTCTATGTCTCCTGTTTCATCTGTATTGTCAGGCCTACCTCTTTGTTTTTCTTTTTTTATTCTAAACGTCAATTTTCGACTCTTAGAATCTCTTTTAAAGCTTCTATAATGTTCAATCCCCAACCTTCCAAGTGGCTGGGGACCATTCATTCCCCTCCGTCCCATCCCAAATCCTTATCCTGACACCTTCTCAGTGCTATATAGTCGTAATGGCTTGGCACTTTCCCCTTCACAATTCCCTCCCTCCTGGATCATGAAAGATGAAAGGTGAGGGCTGAAGAATACCTCTGGAGGGAACCTGGAAGGTTGGCTGGCCGCTTGTGGCCCGCAGCCCGACCACACGCCAACACAGAGGCACTCATACACAAACAAGAGTTCGTTTGTGTCACGGATGTGGTCACCTGAGACAGGCGAGACGGGCAGACAAGACAGTAGATAAACAGTGACTCTGTGTGTGTGTGTGTGTGTGTGTGTGTGTGTGTGTGTGTGTGTGTGTGTGTGTGTGTGTGTGTGTGTGTGTGTGACTGTCATGGACGGGAGGGACACGTATAGGAACTGTAAACAGTTTTCTTCTCTACCTCACTGGTCCTGAGCACCACGACGGATGAAGATAGAGATATAAGAGTGTAGAGAAGAGCGACAAACCTAATACCATAATAAAGATACAAATCTTAATAGAGCAAAACTTAAGAACTATAATTATATTTGTCTTCGAAAGTTTGGACTCCGCGAGACATTAAACAATCTCCCAAGATATTAAAGAAATCTAATAAACTCAAATACGATTTATTTGATTTGCTGCTTTTAGCACCGAGCCTCATGAAATGTTATATAAAACGTGCTAATACAATACAAACGTCGGAAAATGGATAGAAAAAATCTTGATTAAGAACTCAAGATAAAATGTTCTTTCTCAAGGGACACTTTTGTGTCCTTTCACTTTTCACCAGGTGTTCAAGGGGAACTAGTGTATGCTAGTACCCCCTTTACATTAACATCATGAAAGCTGTAATGACGACGCCAGATGATAGCAAGTGCAGTGGTAGTAGTAGTAGTAGTAGTAGTAGTAGTAGTAGTAGTAGTAGGCATCCATCAGTCTCAGGAGACTATGGAGTTGCGCTCTGGTTGTCCGTCTGGAGTGACCAGTCCCGACTCCCAGTGGAGGAGATTTCAGCAAATTCAACTTCAATAATAAACAGATAAACTGGGAGCAAATAAACTAAGACTTCACAGAAATCATCAACATACAGTCATCATCTACATACAAGGGAAGTGTTTTTCCGAAATCTTATCTAGTCATTTCTAGGAGGAAATGTCAGGTAGATAGGATTAATTCCGGTTAGGACATGAGGCAGCGACGATACCCAAGTAACTATTCCTTGATCCTTATCTTATATAATGTACAAATGTTTCCTCTGATATAGCTGTCATATATATAGGATTCCGGCTTTACAACAAGTGTCCTTTTAACAGGTGTAGAAGAGGAAGCAAGAATTAATCTTGGTACACCAGTACATGGTGGATGCTAGCCTCATCTACGAGGATTATTTGGTGTCATCATCCTTGTTTATACCTGGTGGACTAAGCCTACTATACAATAAGATAAGACCTAAATTATCATTACTAATATATGTAGTTTAATGCTGTAGTTTGATTGGCTATATATATAAATTTAATATACCCCCACCCCCCCTCAATGTGCAAAGAGTCGATTTGTGAGAATATTGCAGACAGTCTGATAAACATCATACGAATTGCTATCGAAATATATAAATTAACGTAAATATAAACACAATATAAATTAAATAAATAAAAATCTCACAGGTAGGTCCCCACAAGAGGCCCGAGACTGTTCAACACGCTTCCACTACACATAAGGGGCATAACTGGCCGACCCCTCACAGTGTTCAAGAGAGAACTGGATAAGCACCTCCAAAGGATACCTGATCAACCAGGCTGTAATTCATACGTCAGGCTGGTTGATACCTGGTTGATGGGGTTCTAGGAGTTCTTCTACTCCCCAAGCCCGGCCCGAGGCCAGGCTCGACTTGAGGCTGCGAGCAGTCGCGTCCAACAGCCTGCTTCACCAGTCCAGCAACGAGGAGGCCTAGTCGACAACCGGGCCGCGGGGTCGCTAAGCCCCGAAATCACCTCAAGATAACCTCAAGGTAAGGTAGGCCTCTCCAGGGCGCAAAACCATGGGTAGGTTGATATGGAGGAAAAGCTGTTACCCAAGCAGCTAGAGTCCCCCCCCCCTCTCCACGGCGCCGAAAGTCTCCAATGGAAACGCAAACGCCAATACGATGGTTCCAGCGCCGTCGCAGGAACTGTGAGTTCCGGGATTGGCCTCGAAGTTGGTGAAAGGAGGCACAGGGACTCCAAACCCGGAGACCGCCGTGGTCGGGGCCGGAGAAGAACCAAACCAGCAAGGGCAAGAACGACCCCAGCCTCCTGAAGCAGAGCCTGGGCCCGCACGAGCCCCAGGAGGTGGACGGCCCGTCCCGCACCTACGGGTTCCAGACAGTGGTCGTGTGGGGTTATCACTAGAGCGTTCATGATGTTAATGTAAATGGGTACTAGCATAAGATTAGGATAAATATGCCATTCTCATAAGGATATAAAGAGGAGTGACAATAGCGGAGTTGTTGGACCATTCCTGTGCGGGTGCCCATCTACATATAATCAAGCCCTCTCACCCACGCATCTATTGGGTCTACATTTAAAGCTAGATATATCATTTATAGGATGGTATGGCCAACAGCCTATTCCGCTCCTCTACCACCTGTTCCTGAACCATTTCTTCGCCATATCCTTCCTGAGTCTGACCTTCCGGAGCTCAAAAACTATTACGTGTCTGTCTGGTCGGTAGAGTGAAGACCTTCCTCATGTCTCCCGTACTGAGCCCCTTCATCCACTTGAAGACGTCGGTCATGTCTCCCCCTCGACCTCCACCCTCCAGGTAGTTCAGGCCCAGCCTCCCTTGACCTCCACCCCTCCAGGTAGTTCAGGCCCAGCCTCCCTTGACCTCCACCCCTCCAGGTAATGCAGGCCCCAGCCTCCCTCGACCTCCACCCCTCCAGGTAATGCAGGCCCAGCCTCCCTCGACCTCCACCCCTCCAGGTAATGCAGGCCCAGCCTCCCTCGACCTCAGCCCCTCCAGGTAATGCAGGCCCAGCCTCCCTCGACCTCCGCCCTCAGGTAATGCAGGCCCAGCCCCCCTTGACCTCCACCCCTCCAGGTAATGCAGGCCCAGCCTCCCTCGACCCTCCACCCCTCCAGGTAATGCAGGCCCAGCCCCCCTTGACCTCCGCCCCTCAGGTAATGCAGGCCCAGCCCCCCTTACCTAAACTAGAAAATTTCGATGTATATTTTATAAACATCACTGGTGTATTTTCCTCCCAGCGCCAGTGTACCGGAGGCCAGCGAGAGCCTTCTTTTAAATCCACATTGGTGGGTATTTTATAGTATGTTGCTTGAATTTGTCTAACACAGATTTGGTATAAATCAAAAGGTCTGTCTGCGTCTCTCTCTCTCTCTCTCTCTCTCTCTCTCTCTACTCTCTCTCTCTCTCCACATAATTTATCACACACAGATTCGTCCATAAATAATCACCAATATCACACAGTATTTCCATCCATAATTAGTACTGCAATAACGNGGGCATAGGTGAAAGAAACTCTGCCCATTGTTTCTCGCCGGCGCCTGGGATCGAATCCAAGACCACAGGATCACAAGTCCAGCGTGCTGTCCGCTCGGCCGACCGGCCTCCTGGGGGATCCATTTGAGAAATATTATCATATAAGACCATGTGATTAAAGAGCTTTAGTTCTTGTTTTCAAGCTCAAGTTCTATTTTCTATTTTCAAGTTATAGGGTGGGTGGTGGGGGGGGGAACACCTGCCTGGTGTTTAGCTCGCCAGTGGTTGGTGGTCCAGCTATTGCCTGTCTGCTCTGTAATCCCGTGGTAATCGGGACTATTACTCTTTAACTGATTGTCCGGAGGAATATTGCTGTCTCCCCTCCTGTCTAACCCCAGTGTGGTGGTAGGGGGTCATTGTTGCCTCCTGTCTAACCCCAGCAACAGGTGGCAGCTATCGTCGTCGTCACCAACAGGTGGCAGCTATCGTCGTCGTCACCAACAGACGGCAGCTATCGTCGTCGTCAGCAACAGGTGGCATCTATCGTCGTCGTCGTCAGCAACAGGTAGCAGCTATCGTCGTCGTCACCAACAGGTGGCAGCTATCGTCGTCGTCACCAACAGGTGGCAGCTATCGTCGTCGTCAGCAACAGGTGGCAGCTATCGTCGTCGTCACCAACAGGTGGCAGCTATCGTCGTCGTCACCAACAGGTGGCAGCTATCGTCGTCGTCAGCAACAGGTGGCAGCTATCGTCGTCGTCGTCACCAACAGGTGGCAGCTATCGTCGTCGTTAGCAACAGGTGGCAGCTATCGTCGTCGTCGTCAGCAACAGGTAGCAGCTATCGTCGTCGTCACCAACAGATGGCAGCTATCGTCGTCGTCACCAACAGGTGGCAGCTATCGTCGTCGTCACCAACAGACGGCAGCTATCGTCGTCGTCACCAACAGGTGGCAGCTATCGTCGTCGTCGTCACCAACAGGTGGCAGCTATCGTCGTCGTCGTCACCAACAGGTGGCAGCTATCGTCGTCGTCGTCAGCAACAGGTGGCAGCTATCGTCGTCGTCAGCAACAGGTGGCAGCTATCGTCGTCGTCACCAACAGACGGCAGCTATCGTCGTCGTCACCAACAGGTGGCAGCTATCGTCGTCGTCACCAACAGGTGGCAGCTATCGTCGTCGTCGTCACCAACAGGTGGCAGCTATCGTCGTCGTCGTCAGCAACAGGTAGCAGCTATCGTCGTCGTCACCAACAGATGGCAGCTATCGTCGTCGTCACCAACAGGTGGCAGCTATCGTCGTCGTCACCAACAGACGGCAGCTATCGTCGTCGTCACCAACAGGTGGCAGCTATCGTCGTCGTCGTCACCAACAGGTGGCAGCTATCGTCGTCGTCGTCACCAACAGGTGGCAGCTATCGTCGTCGTCACCAACAGACGGCAGCTATCGTCGTCGTCACCAACAGGTGGCAGCTATCGTCGTCGTCAGCAACAGGTGACAGCTATCGTCGTCGTCAGCAACAGGTGGCAGCTATCGTCGTCGTCGTCACCAACAGGTGGCAGCTATCGTCGTCGTCACTAACAGACGGCAGCTATCGTCGTCGTCACCAACAGGTGGCAGCTATCGTCGTCGTCGTCACCAACAGGTGGCAGCTATCGTCGTCGTCAGCAACAGGTGGCAGCTATCGTCGTCGTCACCAACAGACGGCAGCTATCGTCGTCGTCACCAACAGGTGGCAGCTATCGTCGTCGTCACCAACAGGTGGCAGCTATCGTCGTCGTCGTCACCAACAGGTGGCAGCTATCGTCGTCGTCGTCAGCAACAGGTAGCAGCTATCGTCGTCGTCACCAACAGATGGCAGCTATCGTCGTCGTCACCAACAGGTGGCAGCTATCGTCGTCGTCACCAACAGGTGGCAGCTATCGTCGTCGTCACCAACAGACGGCAGCTATCGTCGTCGTCAGCAACAGGTGGCAGCTATCGTCGTCGTCGTCAGCAACAGGTAGCAGCTATCGTCGTCGTCACCAACAGGTAGCAGCTATCGTCGTCGTCACCAACAGGTAGCAGCTATCGTCGTCGTCACCAACAGATGGCAGCTATCGTCGTCGTCACCAACAGGTGGCAGCTATCGTCGTCGTCAGCAACAGGTGGCAGCTATCGTCGTCGTCAGCAACAGGTGACAGCTATCGTCGTCGTCAGCAACAGGTAGCAGCTATCGTCGTCGTCAGCAACAGGTGGCAGCTATCGTCGTCGTCACCAACAGGTAGCAGCTATCGTCGTCGTCACCAACAGGTGGCAGCTATCGTCGTCGTCACCAACAGGTGGCAGCTATCGTCGTCGTCACCAACAGGTGGCAGCTATCGTCGTCGTCGTCACCAACAGGTGGCAGCTATCGTCGTCGTCGTCACCAACAGACGGCAGCTATCGTCGTCGTCACCAACAGGTGGCAGCTATCGTCGTCGTCAGCAACAGGTGGCAGCTATCGTCGTCGTCACCAACAGGTGGCAGCTATCGTCGTCGTCAGCAACAGGTGGCAGCTATCGTCGTCGTCACCAACAGGTGGCAGCTATCGTCGTCGTCACCAACAGGTAGCAGCTATCGTCGTCGTCAGCAACAGGTAGCAGCTAACGTCGTCGTCAGCAACAGGTAGCAGCTAACGTCGTCGTCACCAACAGGTTGAATTTTGTTTTATTGGGTGTCTGTTGGAGGAGAGGAAAATCGGAGGACAAGATGAACAGAAAGAAAAAGAGGGAAAAATAGGGAGAAAGGAAATATACCGATGATAAAGAATATTGATCAGATATTGACAAAAACATCAAGAAGTTGATTGATTATATATAGCAAACACTACTGCAATTATACTACAGCACAATTATATTTTGGGAGGAAAGGCGTGAAGGTGTGGGTATGTGGGGGCGTGGGTGTGGGGGTGTGGGTGTGGGGGTGTGGGTGTGGGGGTGTGGGTGTGGGGGGTGTGTGGGGGTGTGGGTGTGGGTGTGGGGGTGTGGGTGTGGGTGTGGGGGTGTGTGTGTGGGGTGGGAGACAAGCCCTAGTGTTTTTGTCTCTGTAGTAATTGGTTGAACTCTTCACTAAATTGAGTCTGGTTTTTGGGCGTGTGGCAGCGGCCGCTCGTCCATTCTTGGGAAGAATAGAGAACGCTGCCGAGAATCTGTGTGTGTGTGTGTGTGTGTGTACTCACCTAGTTGTGCTTGCGGGGGTTGAGCTCTGGCTCTTTGGTCCCGCCTCTCAACCGTCAATCAACAGGTGTACAGTTTCCTGAGCCTATTGGGGTCTATCATATCTACACTTGAAACTGTGTATGGAGTCAGCCTCCACCACATCACTTCCTAATGTGTGTGTGTGTGTGTGTGTGTGTGTGTGTGTGTGTGTGTGTGTGTGTTCACGGGAGTGCGATGGTCCCGAAGGAGGTTGTGCTTGAGTGGAAAGTTTGGGCACTCTTGCTGCGTTCTTTGTGTCGTGGGGATTAACTCTGGGCATCTGCCTCACCGCCTCACACCTCGACCGGTGCTCACTGCTCTCTCACCCTCCCACCCGTGTCATCACAATCTCTTCTGCAATTCACACCTCGACCTGTTTCTTCCTGCCATAGTCCTCACTGATAGTGACACGCACGCGCACGCACACGCACGCACGCACGCGCGCGCGCGCGCACACACACACACACACACGGTAAGTGTAAGGTAATGAAACCAAGGGAAGGAAACAGGTGGCCAGTCACTGGATAATGAATGGGAGATAAAGTCCTTAACGAAACAAAGAGAAAGATCTGGGAGTTGATATCACACCAAACCTGTCTCCTGAAGCCCACATCAAAAGAACAACGTCGGCGGCGTATGCGAGGCTGGCTAACATCAGAACCACCTTCAGAAACCTGTATAGGGAATCTTTCAGAAGTTTGTAAACCACGTATGTAAGACTAATCCTGGAGTATGCGGCCCTAGCATGGAACCCGACCTTGTCAACCACAAGACGAAGCTGCAAAAAGTTCAGAGGTATGGCACTAGGCTAGTCCCAGAACTAAATGGCCTGAGTTACGAGGATAGGCTGAGGGAACTGCACCTCACATCGCTGGAAGACAGAAGGGGCCCCGGGAGACATGATCACCACATACAAAATTCTCAAGGGAATTGATATGGTAGACAAGTTCGAATTATTGAACACGGGTGGTACACGCACAAGGGGACACAAGTGGAAGCTGAGTACCCAAATGAGCCAAAGAGATATTAGAAAAAACTTTTTTAGTGTCAGAGTGGTTAGTAAATGGACTGCACTAGGCAGTGATGTGGTGGAGGCTGACTCCATACACAGTTTCAAATGTAGATATGACAGAGCTCGAGAACTCAGGAATCTGTACACTAGTAGATAGACGGTTGAGAGGCGGGACCAAAGAGCCAAAGTTCAGCCCCCGCAAGGACAATTAGGTGAGTACACGCACTTCCCCCCCCCCACACACTCATCCCCACAATCTTGCCACCAGTACACTAA
Source organism: Procambarus virginalis (assembly GCA_020271785.1). Lineage (NCBI taxonomy): Eukaryota > Metazoa > Arthropoda > Malacostraca > Decapoda > Cambaridae > Procambarus > Procambarus virginalis. The sequence goes on from WNGS01004946.1 coordinate 17,017,054, forward strand.
AATACTTTATCTGACATTGTCTTCGCTGAAAATTACACCGACCTCCCATTCCCGTCTCCGAGCGGCTCCAAATAGGTGGTATCGCCCGGTGCATCATACATCACCCCCCTGTGATCACAACTGGTCCCAAGCCTGCCCCCCACCCCCTTCCCCCATGGTGCGGCATCCTCACCCTCACCCTGTGGTATCCTCGTCCCCTCTGGACCCCCCTTTGGACCCGCCTCGGGACACCACTTTGGACCGGCCTCGGGACACCACTTTGGACCGGCCTCCACAGTTGGCAACCACCGGATACTATGTCCGGACGATCGGGGACTTAGAGCGTAAATTATGATGGAGTTGGTCGGAGGCGGTAATTATCATATAGATGGTCAATCGTTCCCTGATAACAGGCTGCTCACAGTGGAAAATCCGGACAAATCTCTGACATTTGACACACTTACCAATCTTCTCAGTAACGTCTCCACATCATTATGCTCTACAGCTATATTTATCGCAGAGTAAATATTTTTTTATTTTTAAGTAAAGATGTTGATGTATGAGTGTGTGCGCGCGCTTTATATGTATATAAGCTGTGTTCGTTAACAACTTTCTAACAAACATGAACCGTAGATATGTGGAAGTCTTCCACCCCACACTGCCCACGGTGAGTAATGTCAAATTCATGACCTGGTTGATACCTGGTTGATGGGGTTCTGGGAGTTCTTCTACTCCCCAAGCCCGGCCCGAGGCCAGGCTTGACTTGTGAGAGTTTGGTCCACTAGGCTGTTGCTTGGAGCGGCCCGCAGGCCCACATACCCACCACAGCCCGGTTGGTCCGGCACTCCTTGGAGGACCAATCAACACGCTAAAATACAGGCATGGTACACCTACTGTATCTCGTCAACACGGCTCCAGCTGTACACGTGAGAGACAAAATGTCACACATAACCTGTCCTCTTACAAAGAACGTCGCATTTCGCTCGTATGCGTTACATAAGGCCAAAAAAATCGTCGTACTAGACATTGAAAGCGGCTCGCGAAAGTGACGTTTTATCCCATTTTCTGTTTTGGGTCCTCTGGTAGCTTAGGAGAGACGTTGGGTAACATTAGGGCGGGCTTGTTATATAGCCTGCCATATGTAGCCATACTGACTTAATGATCTCTCCTGATGGACTCCTTGGCTAGCATGACAGAGAACACATGAACCAAGTTTCCCTGAGGTAGTTTGGCGAGGAACTTGTCCAGGATTGGCCAGAAAATCAAACCGAATCTCGGTACCCAACTAACCATTAATCTCCCTCAAGTTTGTTAATAACTATTAAGCATGCATTCTGATACAAGCTGTTCTGATGAGACTACATCTGCTCAACAATCATTGAAGCGTAACTGACAATCTAATTACCAATAATTCCCTACGCGAGCATTTAACCCACGGTAGAACCGTTAATTATACCGCAACTTATAGCACAACACCGAAACACGAAATTTACATAAATAACCGAACGCCATTAGGCCCTGTCACACACCTCCAGGGACTCGTGGTCCACACCAGGCGGTGATGACGGCCACACACACCAGGCGGTGATGACAGCCACACACACCAGGCGGTGATGACGGCCACACACACGAGGCGGTGATGACAGCCACACACCAGGCGGTGATGACGGCCACACACACCAGGCGGTGATGACAGCCACACACACCAGGCGGTGATGACGGCCACACACACCAGGCGGTGATGACGGCCACACACACCAGGCGGTGATGACAGCCACACACACCAGGCACTAATCGCTGGTAGACTATCCCATATTTATTAAACAGTTTACGATCCTGGAAACTTGGCCACCTCAAGTTATAACGCTACTGAGAGCATCGTAGGCCCTCCGAACACCTAAACTGTTTCACGAATGAAAATTAAGCCGCAAAGAGCTAGAAATGATGTACAGGCTTCGCAAGTGGCCACGGACACGTTTGAAGCTCCTGGCCGAGATCAGCGGCGCCAGAGATGAACAATGCTGAACAATCACCGGTCAATACGATACCTAGGGGGGGGGGTCGTCAACAATAGAACGATACGTAGTGTTATTCTATTCCACAGTATTGACCACCTAGCTAGGAACCGGGCCTGTGTTTGCCATTGTGTTGCGGGCTTTGTAATGCAGTAATTGGAACACATTTCCCAAGTGAGGTGTTACAACTCTCTCTCTCTCTCTCTCTCTCTCTCTCTCTCTCTCTCTCTCTCTCTCTCTCTCTCTCTCTCTCTCTCTCTCTCATTTCGAAAATAATAATGTTATTGTTCACCATGAATATTTTGTAGTAAATTATTTTTATAATCAACTGGTAATGCTGAGGTGATGTGTCTGATGTGATGTGTCTGATGTGATGTGTCTGATGTGATGTGTCTGAGGTGATGTGTCTGAGGTGATGTGTCTGATGTGATGTGTCTGATGTGATGTGTCTGATGTGATGTGTCAGAGGTGATGTGTCTGATGTGATGTGTCTGAGGTGATGTGTCTGATGTGATGTGTCTGGTGTGATGTGTCTGAGGTGATGTGTCTGAGGTGATGTGTCTGATGTGATGTGTCTGATGTGATGTGTCTGATGTGATGTGTCTGAGGTGATGTGTCTGAGGTGATGTGTCTGATGTGATGTACCTGCATGTCTCCGCCAGGGGGGGAGGGGTTGAAGACTTCCACCTCCCTGCAAAACGTGTTGCAAACAGGTGTGTACGGCCGGGCACTAGCAGGTGTGTACGGCCGGGCACTAGCAGGTGTGTACGGCCGGGCACTAGCAGGTGTGTACGGCCGGGCACTAGCAGGTGTGTACGGCCGGGCACTAGCAGGTGTGTACGGCCGGGCACTAGCAGGTGTGTACGGCCGGGCACTAGCAGGTGTGTACGGCCGGGCACTAGCAACTAGTGCTCCTCACAAGCCTCTTCACTTCACAAGAAAGTACCACACAAAGTATTTGACCTGAAAGTAATAAAAAAGTAGCTTGTTAAGCCACAGAAAAATAATAAAAGAATACAACTGAAAATTGACAAAAATAAATACCCTTTTAATTATTTTTCCCCACCTTGCAGTATGAATTTCTGCTGATATATATATATATATATATATATATATATATATATATATATATATATNGTACACAGGCAGGGAGGGAGGCCAGGTACACAGGCAGGGAGGGAGGCCAGGTACACAGGAGGAGGGAGGCCAGGTACACAGGCAGGGAGGAAGGCCAGGTACACAGGCAGGGAGGGAGGCCAGGTACACAGGCAGGGAGGGAGGCCAGGTACACAGGCAGGGAGGGAGGCCAGGTACACAGCAGGGAGGGAGGCCAGGTACACAGGCAGGGAGGGAGGCCAGGTACACAGGCAGGGAGGTAGGCCAGGTACACAGGCAGGGAGGGAGGCCAGGTACACAGGCAGGGAGGGAGGCCAGGTACACAGGCAGGGAGGGAGGCCAGGTGCACAGGCAGGGAGGGAGGCCAGGTACACAGGCAGGGAGGGAGGCCAGGTACACAGGCAGGGAGGGAGGCCAGGTACACAGGCAGGGAGGGAGGCCAGGTACACAGGCAGGGAGGGAGGCCAGGTGCACAGGCAGGGAGGGAGGCCAGGTACACAGGCAGGGAGGGAGGCCAGGTACACAGGCAGGGAGGGAGGCCAGGTACACAGGCAGGGAGGGAGGCCAGGTGCACAGGCAGGGAGGGAGGCCAGGTACACAGGCAGGAGGGAGGCCAGGTACACAGGCAGGGAGGGAGGCCAGGTACACAGGCAGGGAGGGAGGCCAGGTGCACAGGCAGGGAGGGAGGCCAGGTACACAGGCAGGGAGGGAGGCCAGGGTGCACAGGCAGGGAGGGAAGGCAAGGTTATAACATGAACTAGTGAAACGTGAATTGGATATAATCTTGAATTCGCTTACGGAAATAACCTTGGAGAGAGAGTCCTTTGACACCGTGTGTCGCAAAGTGTGTCGTGTTGGAGCCAAGGATCCATTAGAGATTCAAGAACACATTTTACGGGACGGGCTTTCCATGGAAGAGTAAAACAGAGTTATCTTGTTATATTTCAGTGGTCAGTATTCTCAGTGACTATGGCTACGAACCTTAAGAGGATATTTAGACGCGCATATTTATAAAAAAATTAATATTAAACAAATAATATTGGTGGGCATGTGAACACAAACTTTTTTTTAGGCCCAAGCCATTTCCTGTTGACTTCACCTTCAACAGCGTGTGAGTGCCAGGGGGGGGGCATGCTGCATGCATGAACACCAATACACAAATAATATAAATGCTTTAGTTGTGTGTGGTTTTTACCTAAGAGAGCGTATAGCATTAAGCTTCTGCTCTTGGGCTCCGCTTGCCAAACTGTGGGTCGTACAGAGCAGTAACTGCCGACCTCTCTGCGCCTTCTCATAGCTGGCTTTAAACTAAAGAATAGAATTATCATCTTATATTCCTGCCTTCAGTTTGTCTCCCTAATTGTCCTTACACTTGAGTGTTTCCTGACCCCTATGGGTCATCTGCACGACAGTCTCAGCTCTTGGACACCGCCTCTCCAGCTGTTGGTCAGCAATGACTCCCGATAAAAATATCTTGTATAAATGATTCTGAAATGGCGAGATGATTTTGAGTTGTCATTTACTCCCTCTTCATCTAGTCTGTTTCATCTTCACACTAGTCGCACGCTAGAGGTACATTTTCTCATATACCGACGGTTCATCTGTGTTTTTAGTTCCATCCCTTACCTCTCAATATGTTGTTATTGAATGGATGTACCAGACTTACCTACATCAATTCTCAAACCGGAGGGGACATTGCTTACCAACAGGCCCCAAGTCCCGTCCCTAGAGGATGCAAGTTATTCGCATCAACTTTCACACATCAGATCTACGCATACATTTACCTAATTCCATACACAGTGCAAGCATGTGACCTCGGTCGCGAATCTACACTGTATCCGCAGCTTCCAAACCAAAATAGGGAGAAAGACCCCCCATTAGCCGTGTTGTGAAGACAGTGGCAGGCTGAGAGCAGGCCGAAGCCTTCCCTGCAACACAATAGGTAGGAAGGTGGACCAGTCTCCCTGGGGTCGGAGGCGAGGGCGGAGCCAGACTTCGTTAAGATAGAGTTCAAGACCAGATCGTACACAGAGGAGGGGGGAGGGTGTTGCTTTAAAGCCTGGAGACCTTCTCCGAGGGTGTAAGGAACTTGGGAAGGGAGAGAGAGGAAGGGAAAGAGGGGGAGGAACAGGTGAGAGGGCATGAAGCGAGAGAAGAAATGGATGCAGAAGAAGCGTGCAGAGTGCAAGTGAGCGTGAAGGAGCGGGTCATCTCCAGGCATTACACAAGAAGAACCAGTATTGAGTGACAGTCAGACTTTAAGAGTAACATTGCTCACTCTTGCGTCACGTGGAGGGGTGGCGAGGGAACACACTTGCGTCACGTGTGGGGTGGCGAGGGAACACTTGCGTCACGTGGGGTGGCAAGGGAACACTCTTGCGTCACGTGGGGGTGGCGAGGGAACACTTGCGTCACGTGGGGGTGGCGAGGGAACACTTGCGTCACGTGGGTGTGGCGAGGGAACACTTGCGTCACGTGGGTGTGGCGAGGGAACAGGTGTACAGGTTCCTGAGCCTATTGGGCTCTATCATATCTGCATATGAAACTGTGTATGGAGTCAGCCTCCACCACATCACTTCCTAATGCATTCCATTTGTCAACCACTCTGACACTAAAAAAGTTCTTTCTAATATCTCTGTGGCTCATTTGGGCACTCAGTTTCCACCTGTGTCCCCAAGTGCGTGTGCTCCTTGTGTTAAATAGCCTGTCTTTTTCCACCCTATCCTTTATTCTTTGAGAATCTTGGAATTGATATTGTAAACGCGCGCGCGTGTGTGTGTGTGGTTCTCCTGGGACTAAGTGATCCCTCTCCTGTTAAAGTGTACGCGCTGTCATTAACCGTAATTGAGTTCTGTCTTGTATAATTAAGAACATATCACTATTCATATGTACCTGAGTGTGATGGCAAGAGTAAAGTGGATGAGTGATTGTTGGGTGACAGAACATTAAGCCCGGTGTCGCCACTTCTCACCTCTTAAAAGTCAGGTTGCAGAGGACTCTTGATGTGTGATATAAAAGCCGGCGAGGCTTGAAGCCTAGCCAGCTAGGGGGGTCTTCAAGAAGCCATCACCAGTATTGTGGTCGACTTGAGAATGGTCCAGGACGGACCGAAACGTCGTCGTCTCTTCACCTTCTAGTGTGTGGTCTGGTCAACAATGTGGTCAATGTAATGACGGGAAATTAAGACAGTAGAGAAAGGCCCTAAACCTTCTGGGAATGTAATTAAATATTGTAAGTTCTATATAATCACTAATGTTACGTGAATTTCGCACGAAAGCTTAGACATCCAAGATCACAGTCTTGAGATTTCCAGTGCTTATACAGTCTTGAAATTTTAAGTGCTTCTTGTAAAGTCTTAAGACAATTCCTCGAGAAACACCAGCAGTGACATCTTCATTTTCTAAGCTTATCTATACATTACATAGAATTGAACCCCCTATCTAGTGCCTTCAGAGGATTGAACCCAATCTCGTGTCACTCGCTAGCCGACCGTTTTAACAGAGAAATCAGTAGCTTGCGAGTCTCTAACTAGACTCACGACGGCCGGTATCACTTATCTTAAGTATCTCGCCTAAATTTGGATATAAAGACCAAGTTAGGCTTCCGTGCAAAGTTAGTTATCGTTGATTAGGACTCGACGCAAGATCAGTCTTACGTTCTGGTCGCTATTGGAACCTCGCCTTGGTCAGTCCTGCTCTCACAGCAAGACTACGTGAGTCTTGAGAGTGAGTGTGAGTGAGACTCTCACGGAAAGACTCTCAAATACCACTCTCTCTCAGCTGAGAAACCGTGCCCCAACACTGTCTCAACTCAGTTACTAGACTCAGATTCGCCACTCAGTTCAGTTACCATACCCATCACTGACTCACCGTCAAGACGCGTAAGAAACAGTAGGTTTACTACACCTACACTAGTGTATAAACATACCCTGGAGGTTCAAGTTGAGGAAGTTGCAAAAGGACTTCGCGGGCGTCCTTAAAGTTCCCTGTTGCGTCAAAGCAAGTTAGTGAAGCCTTTGCTTGTGAAGCCCAAACTTGTTGTTATGGCCAAAACAACTGAATTTATAATATATAATACTGTATTTATATTACTGTATTAAAATACAGCAACATGTTTCATTTGAGTTACAATTAATGTTTTTTTCAAAGCATTTCTCTATCGTATGATTTAATGATAATAATATTTGATGTGTAACTGCAGTGTTGCATTTATGTCAAGAGCAGAGCTGGAACTCTGCACTCACACACTCTAACTCACAATCCCTCACACTAACTCACGATCCCTCACACTAACTCACGACCCCTCACACTAGCTCACGATCCCTCACACTAACTCACGATCCCTCACACTAGCTCACGATCCCTCACACTAGCTCACGATCCCCTCACGATAACTCACGATCCCTCACGATAACTCACGACGCCTCACACTAACTCACGACCCCTCACACCTGGGTCAATCTCATCTGTTGCCTCCCAACAATTTATCACAAGGTTAGTGCGGCAGAAGAATTTTATTTCTTTTGTTTGTCCTCTTCACTTTGCTTCTTCCATCTTGCAGGGTGGCAGGAACCTCTCTCCATCGTGTTAAGGAGTAACTCACACCTTCCTCCATCGTGTTAAGGAGTAACTCACACCTTCCTCCATCGTGTTAAGGAGTAACTCACACCTCCCTCCATCGTGTTAAGGAGTAACTCACACCTCCCTTCATCGTGTTAAGGAGTAACTCACACCTCCCTCCATCGTGTTAAGGAGTAACTCACACCTCCCTCCATTGTGCTAAGGAGTAACTCACACCTTCCTCCATCGTGTTAAGGAGTAACTCACACCTTCCTCCAACGTGCTAAGGAGTAACTCACACCTTCCTCCATCGTGTTAAGGAGTAACTCACACCTCCCTCCATTGTGCTAAGGAGTAACTCACACCTTCCTCCATCGTGTTAAGGAGTAACTCACACCTTCCTCCATCGTGTTAAGGAGTAACTCACACCTTCCTCCAACGTGCTAAGGAGTAACTCACACCTTCCTCCATCGTGTTAAGGAGTAACTCACACCTCCCTCCATTGTGCTAAGGAGTAACTCACACCTTCCTCCATCGTGTTAATGAGTAGTTCACATGTGCCTCCTTCTATCGTGTTAAAAGAGATGTTCACACCTGCCTCCCTCAATAGCTGTAACAATTGTGTCCGTTTAACCAAACTGTTACTGTAAGTACTATCATATAAGGAAGGAGAACGAGCCCTCGTGTGACGCTCCCATCCCATAATTTAACGTGAAAAGGATTAAATCTCAAGGAGCGACACAATGTGGAAGATTAACAAAAGGATGGATTTATATATTTATTTACCAATATAGAAGAAATAGTGTGTTTAATTCGCAAGAAAGTGTAGCAGTGTCAAAGACAAGCAACTTGAATCGCCATTCTGAGGGCCAATCACACCAGTATGTATAAATATCATGTAACTGCACCCATGCTAAGTGTGTGGCCCGTATGGTGTGGCCCGCATGGTGTGGCCCACAAGGCGTGGCCCACAAGGTGTGGCCCACAAGATGTGGCCCACAAGGTGTGGCCCACAAGGCGTGGCCCACAAGGTGTGGCCCACAAGGTGTGGCCCACAAGGCGTGGCCCACAAGGTGTGGCCCACAAGGTGTGGCCCACAAGGTGTGGCTGCCAAGGTGTGGCCCACAAGGTGTGGCCCACAAGGTGTGGCCCACAAGGTGTGGCCCACAAGGCGTGGCCCACAAGGTGTGGCCCACAAGGCGTGGCCCACAAGGTGTGGCTGCCAAGGTGTGGCTGCCAAGGTGTGGCCCACAAGGCGTGGCCCACAAGGTGTGGCCCACAAGGTGTGGCTGCCAAGGTGTGGCCCACAAGGCGTGGCCCACAAGGTGTGGCCCACAAGATGTGGCCCACAAGGTGTGGCCCACAAGGCGTGGCCCACAAGGTGTGGCCCACAAGGTGTGGCCACAAGGCGTGGCCCACAAGGTGTGGCCCACAAGGTGTGGCCCACAAGGTGTGGCTGCCAAGGTGTGGCCCAAGGTGTGGCCCACAAGGTGTGGCCCACAAGGCGTGGCCCACAAGGTGTACATCCATTCGTGAAGTTACCCGCCGGTCTAAATAGTTCTCCACCCCGGTGAAAAACGTTTTAAAGCGACGCATGACGCCTTCCCATCTTGCTAAACGACATGTGCGTTATTATAACCTAAACATACACCCACCCGTCGTGCGTGACGCATCTTCACATTCGTCGTATGCGCGTGACGCGCACATACCCCCCCCCCATCCCCGTCGTAAACGAGGCAGTGTTATAGTCGTCGCAAGCACCACACATATATACCAGTGGTATACGCGTCGCATATCAACTTCAACTAAAAAAAAAATTCTATGCATACTTTGGTGTATAAACCGTGGTTTTGTACACCCTTGGTATATAAACCCTGGTGTGTATACCCCAATATATAAAGCCTGCTGTGGATATTCTGGTATGTATTACGAGGTTTTTAAGATTACTAATATAAAAGTTTGGTGTCATTAACAAATTATATAAGGATTCTTGCGTGTACTAGGCTGGAGGTGTTAATAGAGTGAGAGGAGAGAGAGAGAGAGTGCCTCTCACCCCCGCCACTCCCAGGCGCTCACACCCAGGTTATCAGCAGCACAAATGTGAGAGAAAAGACTGAAAAGGACCATCAAACTCCAGCAGTCTATCCACAAATTTTCAGGCGGAAAAAATTTAAAAAAGGCGGCCGAGAAATGCTTTAGCTTTCGTCCGAAAAAAAAGTCACGGCAACTTTTTGTTGTTTTAAAGAGATTAAAATATATTGAAGCGGTGCGAAAATGGGGTAAGACTGAGGTGGGGGGCGGTAACAATGGCATGACCAGGAAGGAATTAATAGAAAAAGTTTATCTGTGAAGTTATAAGAGTCGCGTTATTTAGCACAAAACTTACCTAGACCAGACTAGACCACGGAGCCACTTCCTCTCGGCTGAGCTTACAGCAGGCACTGGCAGGCTAGTGGCGGCTAGTTATTGAGGTAATAAATAATCCTGGGTGCGGTGAGGATATTAAGTCCCGGAGGTTGAGCCGACTAGGCTGAGGAGGCGGGAGCGAAGCGTCCGCACGCCACCCTGTGTCAGTCACGACTGGTGGGTGGAGGACGGCTGCCTCTCGACCTCTCCCTTCCTCCACCCCGCCCCTCACCAAGTGATAATAACTGGGTTTGCATGGGTTGGAGGAGTAAGGCCGGGGGGGAGAGAGAGAGAGAGAGAGAGAGAGAGAGAGAGAATTAATGAAGAGAGAGAGAATAAAAAGAACGAGAGAGAGAGAGAGATAGTTATCCTGTAGATGGGTGGAGGGGGCGGT
>WNGS01004946.1:17027547-17046764 GCA_020271785.1 Procambarus virginalis
TTCATCTAAAAGCATTCAGTAGCCTAAAACTAACCTACCGGAGAACAAATATATACAGTCTTAGGGTATATATATATACTATAATATATATATATATAGTATATATATATATATATATAAAAGTTTGTGAGGGTACCACCTCTGGTGCCAATGTGGGGACCCATACCTCGGAGAAGAAAATAAACCGTAGTCAGAGGAGACCTTTGTGGTTTCTCACTGAACACTAATATTTTCCTTCTCCTACCATCCCCCATTCTTTTGTATGTACACATATAATTTTGCTTTATTTGAACTGTGTTACAAAAAAGGACGTATACATATAGGTACAAAGATGGTTATCAAAGGTTGTCGAGTTCCTCCAGCGCCTCAGAAGGCGGGCAGGAACCCTGGATGCAGTGGACATTTCCCCTCTGTATCGCCACGCTGAGGCGCTGGAAAAGACACCTGGCAGCTCTAGGGTCCCTTGTTGTTTCAATGAACCTAAAACCCAGTTCCTTCAAAAAACAGTAGATAATATATATATATATATATATATATATATATATATATATTATATATATATATATATATATATATATATGACAATGTCAGACCACGGAGGAAAAATGAAACAGGAATTTCCTTAAGTACTTTCGGATATTAATACATCTTCAGAAGGAGTGGTCATTCCTTCTGAAGATGTATTAATATACGAAAGTACTTAAGGAAATTCCTGTTTCATTTTTCCTCCTGGTCTGACATTGTCACATTTTTAATCACGTGTTTATTTTCGTGATATACACACAACACACACACACACACACACACACACACACACACACACACACACACACACACACACACACAAAATAAATAATATATATATATATATAATATATCTAACTGGGGCCTCGAAACCGATTTCCTTATGTCGGAGTCGTTCAGAGTGAAGACTAGGAGTCTGCTGGTTCATTGTTTCCTCTCATCCTTGTGAGTTCCCTAATATGCTGGCTTAAAACGTTTCATGTCGCTACCTCTAATAGTTTAGCCCTCCATGTATCTTCACCTCCATGCGGTTCCTGTTCTCCCAGTCTATCCTTCTGTGATTGAAGTCCCCCATGATGAGAGATGAGATTCTATGTCTACAGGCAGCAGAGGCTACGTCTCAATTATAGTGTTAACTGCATGTTGTTGTTGTCATACTCTGGCCTGGGTCTTCTGTCATTTGGTGGAGGGTTGTATATCATAGCACACACACATACACACACAGGTGTGTGTATGTGTGTGTTGTGTGCTCACCTAGTTGTGCTTGCGGGGGTTGGACTCCGGCTCTGCTCCCGCTTCTCAACCGTCAATCTATGGTGTAAAGATTCCTGAGCTTCTCGAGCTCTACCAGCTCGAGCTGGCGTGTGTATGGTGTGTTGGGGGAGAGAGAGAGAGAGGAGAGAGAGAGATGAGAGAGAGAGAGAGAGAGAGAGGAAGGTGACCATGACAACGTAGACTGCATTACGAAAGTGCCTGTTTCCACACCCTTGTCTGACACTGTTGTCATATTCCTTATTTACCCCTCTCAGCGTGACCACTCTGAGGTGGGTGGAGAGAACGGGTCGAGTGTGAAGCGGTCACTCTACTAATATTCTTATTTGCCTCTCTCTCTTTCTCTCTGGGCAATTTAGAGTGATGGACGAGGGTGGAGGCGTGATTGTGTGTGTTGGTGTGTGGTGTGTTTGTGTGTGTGTTGTGTGTGTGTGTGTGTGTGTGTGTGTGGTGTGTTGTGTGTGTGTGGTCCCTTGTCCTGGTATGGTGGTAAGAACTCCCACTGAGGTACAGTTCTCCTAGGAGGTGGTATACACTGGAGGCAGACTTTCTTGCGCGGTGAAGCAAAATAATATTGTTGTTGTAAAATCTCGTGTGTCGCTGTTTTCGGTTTCGGTTTAAGGCAGGAAAATTGTTGAGTGATCAAGAGTCCGAGACTGACTTTAACCTCTGATCCTAAAATGAATACATTATCGAGGCCGACAATCACTTGAGGATCATTCTCATGCAAAGGTGCTCCAATTCCCCCAGCAATAGTAAGAAAGGAGAGGTTTTAAGCCTTTAAACCCCAAAGGTTTTCACTCGAACCCGAACCCGTCTCAGTAATATCACTTTGAGTCTAAGGGCAAGTATCACTGACGATATTGTTCTACCTGTTCACGGGTTGTTTGTATTTGGACTCTAGGGCAAAGTGATGCACAATATTCGAGTCTACGGGATAAAGATTTCTTTATATCTTTTTGCCGTCACTATAACTCTGTCCTCCCACTCACACATTGGGATAAAAGTGCAGGTTAAACACCGGGGCCCCAGTGTGGCGGTGGACCACATTGCACGGCAGACCTGCAATACACGCGACCGGTTCAGGATATTATTGATAGCCAAGCACAAACACTCGTAAACCGGACACAATATCCGCAAATACGGAGCCACCACTCTACTTACATTGAACCCAAGCGGAAAAACTAGAATTCGCTTCCGGACGACGACATTGCAGCCTGTGAACTATCATATCCACGGACTCCGAGGATAGACACTGGAAAGATTAGTCTACAGACATTCAGTGCAGCTGTATATGTTTTGTGTTTCTTTTTTTTTTATAAACCTGACATTATTTTTGACACACCAAGATTTTTGTTCACAAATAAGGGCTTACAAAGTGTTCATTAAACATCACTGGAGCCGTCCATGAGCTCGTACTTGAGAGAGGAAGGAGTGAGATGTCGTGAGTGAAACGGGCCCAGGGGGGCAGCCAGCCCTCCCACAAGGCATATCCCACTAACAAGGTTTACGACCAGGAGAGCTTTGCTGACATCCGAGGAGTCGTGGTGATTGGAAAGACTCTGGGAATAACTTAGTGCATAGCATTCAGTCAGGATACATGTACTGTGTGCTCTGTCAACCTGTAACATGTGTCCGCGTTCAGGCAGGTGTGTAGGGAGCTTATGTTAATGGTCAATGGGTAGTGTGTGTGTGCTTCACTGATGTGGTGGACACTGTGCCTTCACTGAGGGGTGTGGCACTGTGCCTTCACTCTGGGCGTGGCACTGTGCTTCACTGCTGGGTGTGGCACTGTTGGGTGCTGGGTGTGGCACTGTGCTTCACTGATGGGTTGTGACCTGTGCTTCACTGCTGGGTGTGCCCCTGTGCTTCACTGCTGGGTGTGGCACTGGCTTCCCTGAGGGTGTGGCACTGTGCCTCGCGGCTTGTGTTTGGAATTCAGAATATTTGTATGATAGTGATTCAGGATTTCCCTCCTCTCTTACTCAGGCGTCTCTACCGTGTTGGGACTGGGATGAGATCCTGGGACCAGGTCCTGGGACCAAGTCCTGGGACCAGACACTGGGGCTACTAAGAGTTTTTGTGACTATGGGATTTCACGAATGTGATGGACGTGGTCTTTTTTGTCCCAGGAACATAAGCGTGGTTTGAGTGTGTCTCAATACAGAGTGTAGACAAGGATGCAGAGTGGTCCTACTCACTACACGTGGTTACTAGATGCAAGTGTACTCAGTGTATCTCGCTTTAATTACCACGAAACGCAAGTGTTGATTGTGTCTCACTGCATCCCCCACGAGACAACACAAGTGTTGATTGCGTCTCACTGCATCTCCCACCAGACGCAAATCTCAAACTTATTTTCACAATTAGCGCCTAGGATCTATTTATAAAAGCGGAATAATACTTGAAAAGTTAGCGTGAAATTTCACGTTGATGATAAATTAGTGCCCCATCTGACTAGAGGCACAGGCTGGTCACCTGCTGCCTCCATTAATCAACCAGCTTAGAAAGATTACGAATGAAACCCTTTTTATAACTAGAAAAGTTATTGCCGGTCAAATATGTAAAATACTCCACTGGCATTTCGTTGACTTGCACAAAAATAACGCGTGAGAATTGGGGAAGGGATCGGGGGGGCATCGGGGAGAGATATAATGGGGCAAATATTTAGTTCTGAGTGTTGCAGTGCACGAGTTGAAATGTATTATTCAATTATAAAGGTTCCTTTGCCGTTGTGCATTACCGTTGGCCGCATGCTCGAGCGAGAACCTGTCAACAGGACCACAAAGCTTAATGAATACCCGATATTCTCCCATAAAGGTTGCCAAAAAATAAACCGGGTGGTATATCAGGCCGGATACCTGTGCACCACCAGCATCTGGGGTGGCAAGGGGGGAGGGAAGAAGGAGGGGAAAGGAAACAAGGAGAAAGTTAGGCGGAGAAGAGGGGTGTGGAAGAGTATGTAGTGGAGAGGAGTGAGGTGGTGAGAGAAGAGAAGAGAGGGGTTATCTTGTCGGACGTCTCTCCCAGTGCTTCAGTTGGCTTTAGATTCTACGGATTAGGCAAGCACCAATGGGCCATTACTGGCATGGTGAATATTCAGCAGCTCTAGCTAGAGCGAAGTAATATGACACGTCATGCTTATGAGAGCTCACAGTCACGGAAGCTCCAATTCCGTGACACCCCCCCCCCCACCCCCACCCCTCCAGTCACAAATCCAATCACGGCGCCCACAATTTCTGACACAAAAATTTCGAAACCCACAATTACAACCTCCAATAACGAGACTGACAATCACAGAACTCCCAATTTCGGAAGCCACAATTACAACCTCCAATTATCAATCACCGAACTTCTCCATAATTGTAGGTTTTACACAGGGACGACCCACAATCATGGACCTTCCCATTTCGAAACGCACAATTAAACCCTCCAATTATGAACCCCAACAATCACGGAACTCCCCAATTACAGATCCCTCAATTAATGGAACCTACCATCACTCAACCCACAATCCCAGAACCCCCCATCAATCACTTAAACACCCTTAACCACGGCGCAAATAGTTTCTGTGTGATAACCTGTTATATTTGATGTAGGGCGTCGCGCGCGCGAGGACGCAGAGTGTGGCTCTTCCCGCCGTCGGCCGCGGCACTGGGATGGCAGACTCTCTCAGAATTTGTCAATACTCTCTCGCTTTATAGCGTGCCAGAGATGGTGGCCAGTGACACAAGGCCGTGTCGGTAGTCTTAGCGTCGATGCCTACTATATGGAGAGTTCAGGAAGCAGTGTTTGGTTTGATAAGATAATTATATATAACTTCATAGGATACCCGGATTGGTCACAAAGGGTTACCCTGCAAAGTGAGGCTAGCCTCAAACAACTGGTATTCCACCTCGTACTGATATTTCAGTTTTTATATTGATATGCACATATGCTGCGCCGACGGCTTTTCCTGGTGTAATCTTCTGTAGATAGTTATGATTTCAACTTTCTAATCCCATCGTGTAAGCCTTGGTAAGAGATGGCAGCTGTGGCAGTGACGAACATCCATCACCGCCTGCAACACGCCACGTCTCCATCACCGCCTGCAACACGCCACGCCTCCATCACCGCCCGCAACACACCACACCCCCAACAAAATCAAACAAGTGGGCACAAAGTACCACCAACACAACTCAGCAACACTACAAGTGTTCAGTATTGTGTTGGTCTGGAGGTGACGGGGTAAACACAGTCTCTCACAGGACCTCTTAGTGCCTAAATCTAAATTCCAGAAAATATCAAATATATATACCTGTTCTGCACAGTACAAAATGCTCACATTTACGTATGCAAGTACAAATGCACGCACCGCCTAATACTAATAATACCTAATATTAGTAATACCTAATAATAATACCTAAATATTTATGATAAATTAATTCTTCTTGGTGAAACAGTAATTTGAAAAACAAAAAACTGGGTTTCAGCGAGTCTCCCGTCAGGGCAAAACAGGTGCCACTCGTACAACCAAGAGAGCCAGCACTTAAGGGCGCGTTCGGCGCCTCGCTCGCCGCCACAACACAGCTGCCCGTGTCAAGTACTGACAAAGAGTATGTTAAGGCGGGCCGCGGAGTGCGTGGCGACACGGTCTCGCCTGCTGGTGGCCTGATGCTTCCACGGCATTCCCGGTACAGCAGCATAGCCACCACGGCATTGTTCACTCCCGGTACAGCAGCATAGCCACCACGGCATTGTTCACTCCCGGTACAGCAGACGACATGTCGTTCAACACATGTGAGCTGAGGACATTACACTTAACACCTGTGTTTGATCCACTTAATTTCTCTCGAGGTTTTAATCACCTTGACGAACTGTCATTAACTTTGGCATAATCACTCGTATCGTTCCTAACCACCTTGTACCAACATACCAACCTTGCCACCTACCTACCTACCTACCTACCGACCTACCTACTTACCTACCTACCTGCCCACCATTCTACCCAATTTACCTACCCAAATACCAGCCCCTCTCACCCTCTACCAACTTTAAAAATAATCTTACCAAGACTCTATGAAACCGAGTTAGTTTATGAAACTATGTTAGTTTACCCTGTAAACTAACCTTTAAAAGGTGCGTGGGATACCTGGCATAGTTGACACAAGTACACCGCAGGTCCTCCCGCCTCACCCACCTACCCACTTACCCACACACTCACCCACCTACCCACACACTCACCCACCTACCCACTCACCCACCTACCCACACACTCGCCTACCCCCACACAGTCCTCACTATTACCCAGAGCCAACTTACAGAGAGCTCTTACATGTCTTAGGACGAGACTTACCTCTCAACGTCTAATGACATTAGACATTGAGATGCAAGTCTGGTCCTCACCACACACTCAGACCTTGACAAAGCACTCACGAGAGTGTGAACGACTTGGTGTAAATTCCTTACATGAATTTTACAAACATAAGTGTGTTTTTTTCCTAAATAATAATAATAATAATAATAATAATATTATTATTATTATTATTATTATTATTATTAAAATAATTTGTAGTTATAAAAATATATATATGACTGGTTATAGGATAGTGTGTACTTACAGAGAAAAGCGTTGTTATATGCTGTTTTACGCCAGGATGCTAATCCCCAGGGTGCTAATCCCCAGGGTGCTAATCACCAGGGTGCTAATCCCCAGAATGCTAATCACGCAAGCGCTTCAAGCAAAAAAACGCGCTCAAACATTTTTATGCAAGATATAGAAAGTAAAACGGAAGACATGGCTATATTTAAGAGAAACACAATACCAAAATCTCTCCAATATTTATAAATACATAGTTATTATTAGTTATGAAGAACCCACTTATGAAGAACTCTCCAGACACCAAACATAACGCCTTGAAGGAGACCAACGTCGTCTATGCCTTCAAATGCCCACTTGGGGACTGTCAGCCCAGAGAACTCAGTATATTGGCAAGACTCAGTATATTGGCAAGCAACAGGGCTCCATTAAGGAACATATAATCTCTTCCCACAACCAGACCATCACCAGAGAAGTCTTAACAAACAACACAGAAATCATCGATAGATACAGCGATAGCAGGAGACTCGACATCTGCGAGGCACTACACATCAAAAAGTCAACACCAGCAATCAACAGCTAATTAATGCACAACTATATTCTACCCACTTCAAGACTCCGAACCAATATAGAAGCATCAAGAGGAAGTATAGGCCAATAGGCCCTTTGCAGTTACTGCCATTCTTATGTTTTTATATCCATTGGTTCGTGTTCTCTCTTGAGTAAATGTCAATCAATTCACCCAAAACTTTTGTACCATATCACCTCACCTAAAAGCGAGTATAAGTATGGATGTGTATTTACAGGTTATAGTTTACAGGTGTGTGTGTAAACTAAAGTCTTTGAAAATGTAATAAGTCTTTACGAAAAGCGTTCAGGCGTCGCGTCAGACTAGAAATAAAAATTAATTTTGGAGAATTGATTTTTCAATTACCATCGACAGTGAAATGAAACATAAGACAAATTGAGAAAATTCGTGTTAGAATTTTTAATCTTACCTTTTAGGTTATATTTAACGTCATATGTTTACAATAGAGACTGCTATATATATATATATATATATATATATATATATATATATATATATATATATATATATATATATATATATATCCCAGTCTAACGTGGTTTTAATGTTTCCACATCCACGCGCCAGTGTTAAAGAGGATTACATTACACGCTCAAGTTAGTAGTGTTGGTGTGCGTGTTCATTTATCGTGTCGTGTGGAGCTGTATTCACTCAACTGCACTCAATTGTGCTTTTTCTGGGGATGAGCTCCAGCTCCCTCTCGCTCCTCTTCGATACCCTGACTCCTGGGGGGGGGGACAGGATCCCACACCTGTAGGGATCTGCACTGGAAGCTGTGTGTGGAGTTCATCTACATTATTTGCGCATTCCATTTGTTCACTGTTCTAAGAAACCCCTTAACTCAATACTCACAAACACACCCTCACTCAATACTCACAAACACACCGTCACTCAATACTCACAAACACACCCTCACTCAATACTCACAAACACACCCTTACTAATACTCACAAACACACCCTTACTCAATACTCACAAACACACCCTTACTCAATGCTCACAAACACACCGTCACTCAATACTCACAAACACACACCCCTTAACTCAACACTCACAAACTCCACTACAGGGTTTCGGATGGGCATCATTTTTCCTCTCTCGCTTGCTACTGAAGAGGAAACTGTGATACCGATTGAACAAGGGGGAGTTTAGCGAGAAGGAGAGAGAGAGAGAGAGAGAGAGAGAGAGAGAGAGGAGAGAGAGAGAGAGAGAGAGAGAGAGAGAGAGAGAGAGACAGACAGACAGACAGAGAGGGGATACAAGAGGTGGTGGCGAATCTTCACATACTAGCATAAACCCAGCTCACCAAAATCTAGGAACTCCGCTTAACTCTGAACAAATCTTTGGAATAGGACGGTGGCATGGAATCAGATTCCCAGGACTGGTTATCAGATTCCCAGGACTTGTTATCAGATTCCCAGGACTGGTTATGCTGGCCTTAACAAAGGGCCACGGTATTCATCGCGGTCCATTGGTAAAGGTGTTTTTCAAAGATGTCTCAAAGATAAAGATAATCTAATAGATTTACCCCGTTAAAGTGATTTGGCTGAGCACTGAGCAATATATGTATATACTCACAAACACCCTCACGTGCTTTTGTGATCATGTTGCATATATATATATATATATATATATATATATATATATATATATATATATATATATATATATATATATATATATATATATATAACCAATATACCTCATACCGTCATCCAACTTCCCACAAATGTTTGTTCCAAGTTTTCAGTGAAGGCGAGAATTGCATACAGCCCAAGATACATAGCCCAAGATACACAACCCAAGATACATAACCCAAGCCACAGTAAGAGGAGTTGCTATTTACTAAAGATTTAACATTAATATCATTATTACTTGACTATTTTTACAATTGTACATACAACTGTATTCAATAAAGGGTATTTGCAAAATTTACTTTGGCTCTAACACCGTCACATTTTGTAAAGGATAATGGATATAAGAAGTTAAGACAAATTGTCAGCACTGTCATGTTCACTCTGCCAGGGTTTAGCACTGGAGAGAGAGAGAGACCCCCCATGACAAGCTATTAAAGCTCACACCATCACCCCAATTTTAACAGATTACTGCTATGCCGAATTAAATTGCATCGGTATTGATCAGAAGCTGATCGTATAGCGGTAGGGTGTGGGTGTCAGAATGACGAGAGGACCTCATTTCACGTAGAGGGACAGACGGACACAAGTTTGCGGACTGGACAGTGTACAGGAACAGACGGATATATGGGTGTGTCTACGGACGGGTCAGTGAAGCAACATTCTCAATACACACACGCGCACACACACACACACACACACACACACACACACACACACACACACACACACAACACACACACACACACACACAAGCTTTCTGTTTACAGTCTAGCATTCGTATCACAAACACGCGTTGTCTGCCTCCCTTTTTTTACTACATAATGTAAGAGATGTACCTGATGTCGCCACAATGGAGGAGCAAGCTCGTACAATGAAAGGATTTAGCCTGAAGCCTTCAGCAATGCGATTTAACCCCTCAAGTCGAGAGGAGGAGGTGGCGACGCCGATAGTGGGGAGAATGGTCAGCAACAGGTGGCCTTTCTGCTTCCTTGGAGTATGTGTGGAGGTGTGTGACAGTATTGTTGTGATCCTACACTTGTCTCACGTACCACGGCAGACCAGGTACACAGGCAGGGAGGGAGGCCAGTACACAGGCAGGGAGGGAGGCCAGGTACACAGGCAGGGAGGGAGGCCAGGTACACAGGCAGGGAGGGAGGCCAGGTACACAGGCAGGAGGGAGGCCAGGTACACAGGCAGGGAGGGAGGCCAGGTACACAGGCAGGGAGGAAGGCCAGGTACACAGGCAGGGAGGGAGGCCAGGTACACAGGCAGGGAGGGAGGCCAGGTACACAGGCAGGGAGGGAGGCCAGGTACACAGGCAGGGAGGGAGGCCAGGTGCACAGGCAGGGAGGGAGGCCAGGTGCACAGGCAGGGAGGGAGGCCAGGTACACAGGCAGGGAGGGAGGCCAGGTACACAGGCAGGGAGGGAGGCCAGGTGCACAGGCAGGGAGGGAGGCCAGGTGCACAGGCAGGGAGGGAGGCCAGGTACACAGGCAGGGAGGGAGGCCAGGTACACAGGCAGGGAGGGAGGCCAGGTGCACAGGCAGGGAGGGAGGCCAGGTACACAGGCAGGGAGGGAGGCCAGGTACACAGGCAGGGAGGGAGGCCAGGTACACAGGCAGGGAGGGAGGCCAGGTGCACAGGCAGGGAGGGAGGCCAGGTGCACAGGCAGGGAGGGAGGCCAGGTACACAGGCAGGGAGGGAGGCCAGGTACACAGGCAGGGAGGGAAGGCAAGGTTATAACATGAACTAGTGAAACGTGAATTGGATATAATCTTGAATTCGCTTACGGAAATAACCTTGGAGAGAGTCCTTTGACACCGTGTGTCGCAAAGTGTGTCGTGTTGGAGCCAAGGATCCATTAGAGATTCAAGAACACATTTTACGGGACGGGCTTTCCATGGAAGAGTAAAACAGAGTTATCTTGTTATATTTCAGTGGTCAGTATTCTCAGTGACTATGGCTACGAACCTTAAGAGGATATTTAGACGCGCATATTTATAAAAAATTTAATATTAAACAAATAATATTTGGTGGGCATGTGAACACAAACTTTTTTTTAGGCCCAAGCCATTTCCTGTTGACTTCACCTTCAACAGCGTGTGAGTGCCAAGGGGGGGGGGGCATGCTGCATGCATGAACACCAATACACAAATAATATAAATGCTTTAGTTGTGTGTGGTTTTTACCTAAGAGAGCGTATAGCATTAAGCTTCTGCTCTTGGGCTCCGCTTGCCAAACTGTGGGTCGTACAGAGCAGTAACTGCCGACCTCTCTGCGCCTTCTCATAGCTGGCTTTAAACTAAAGAATAGAATTATCATCTTATATTCCTGCCTTCAGTTTGTCTCCCTAATTGGCCTTACACTTGAGTGTTTCCTGACCCCTATGGGTCATCTGCACGACAGTCTCAGCTCTTGGACACCGCCTCTCCAGCTGTTGGTCAGCAATGACTCCCGATAAAAATATCTTGTATAAATGATTCTGAAATGGCGAGATGATTTTGAGTTGTCATTTACTCCCTCTTCATCTAGCTGTTTCATCTTCACACTAGTCGCACGCTAGAGGTACATTTTCTCATATACCGACGGTTCATCTGTGTTTTTAGTTCCATCCCTTACCTCTCAATATGTTGTTATTGAATGGATGTACCAGACTTACCTACATCAATTCTCAAACCGGAGGGGACATTGTTTACCAACAGGCCCCAAGTCCCGTCCCTAGAGGATGCAAGTTATTCGCATCAACTTTCACACATCAGATCTACGCATACATTTACCTAATTCCATACACAGTGCAAGCATGTGACCTCGGTCGCGAATCTACACTGTATCCGCAGCTTCCAAACCAAAATAGGGAGAAAGACCCCCCATTAGCCGTGTTGTGAAGACAGTGGCAGGCTGAGAGCAGGCCGAAGCCTTCCCTGCAACACAATAGGTAGGAAGGTGGACCAGTCTCCCTGGGGTCGGAGGCGAGGGCGGAGCCAGACTTCGTTAAGATAGAGTTCAAGACCAGATCGTACACAGAGGAGGGGGGAGGGTGTTGCTTTAAAGCCTGGAGACCTTCTCCGAGGGTGTAAGGAACTTGGGAAGGGAGAGAGAGGAAGGGAAGAGGGGAGGAACAGGTGAGCGGGCATGAAGCGAGAGAAGAAATGGATGCAGAAGAAGCGTGCAGAGTGCAAGTGAGCGTGAAGGAGCGGGTCATCTCCAGGCATTACACAAGAAGAACCAGTATTGAGTGACAGTCAGACTTTAAGAGTAACATTGCTCACTCTTGCGTCACGTGGAGGGGTGGCGAGGGAACACACTTGCGTCACGTGTGGGGTGGCGAGGGAACACTTGCGTCACGTGGGGGTGGCAAGGGAACACTCTTGCGTCACGTGTGGGGTGGCGAGGGAACACTTGCGTCACGTGGGGGTGGCGAGGGAACACTTGCGTCACGTGGGTGTGGCGAGGGAACACTTGCGTCACGTGGGTGTGGCGAGGGAACACTTGCGTCACGTGGGTGTGGCGAGGGAACACTTGCGTCACGTGGGTGTGGCGAGGGAACACTTGCGTCACGTGGGTGTGGCGAGGGAACACTTGCGTCACGTGGGTGTGGCGAGGGAACAGGTGTACAGGTTCCTGAGCCTATTGGGCTCTATCATATCTGCATATGAAACTGTGTATGGAGTCAGCCTCCACCACATCACTTCCTAATGCATTCCATTTGTCAACCACTCTGACACTAAAAAAGTTCTTTCTAATATCTCTGTGGCTCATTTGGGCACTCAGTTTCCACCTGTGTCCCCAAGTGCGTGTGCCCTTGTGTTAAATAGCCTGTCTTTATCCACCCTATCCTTTATCCTTTGAGAATCTTGGAATTGATAGGGTAAACGCGCGCGCGCGTGTGTGTGTGTGTGTGTGGTTCTCCTGGGACCAAGTGATCCCACTCCTGTTAAATTGTACGCGCTGTCATTAACCGTAATTGAGTTCTGTCTTGTATAATTAAGAACATATCACTATTCATATGTACCTGAGTGTGATGGCAAGAGTAAAGTGGATGAGTGATTGTTGGGTGACAGAACATTAAGCCCGGTGTCGCCACTTCTCACCTCTTAAAAGTCAGGTTGCAGAGGACTCTTGATGTGTGATATAAAAGCCGGCGAGGCTTGAAGCCTAGCCAGCTAGGGGGGTCTTCAAGAAGCCATCACCAGTATTGTGGTCGACTTGAGAATGGTCCAGGACGGACCGAAACGTCGTCGTCTCTTCACCTTCTAGTGTGTGGTCTGGTCAACAATGTGGTCAATGTAATGACGGGAAATTAAGACAGTAGAGAAAGGCCCTAAACCTTCTGGGAATGTAATTAAATATTGTAAGTTCTATATAATCACTAATGTTACGTGAATTTCGCACGAAAGCTTAGACATCCAAGATCACAGTCTTGAGATTTCCAGTGCTTATACAGTCTTGAAATTTTAAGTGCTTCTTGTAAAGTCTTAAGACAATTCCTCGAGAAACACCAGCAGTGACATCTTCATTTTCTAAGCATATCTATACATTACATAGAATTGAACCCCCTATCTAGTGCCTTCAGAGGATTGAACCCAATCTCGTGTCACTCGCTAGCCGACCGTTTTAACAGAGAAATCAGTAGCTTGCGAGTCTCTAACTAGACTCACGACGGTCCGGTATCACTTATCTTAAGTATCTCGCCTAAATTTGGATATAAAGACCAAGTTAGGCTTCCGTGCAAAGTTAGTTATCGTTGATTAGGACTCGACGCAAGATCAGTCTTACGTTCTGGTCGCTATTGGAACCTCGCCTTGGTCAGTCCTGCTCTCACAGCAAGACTACGTGAGTCTTGAGAGTGAGTGTGAGTGAGACTCACGGAAAGACTCTCAAATACCACTCTCTCTCAGCTGAGAAACCGTGCCCACCATTGACTCAACTCAGTTNCCCTCTTCCTCCCTCCTTCTCTCCCGCTTTCCCTCCCTTCCTCTCCCTCCCCTCCACTACTCATCCCTCCATCCTACTGGGAAAGCCATTTCATACAATAACAAAGAGAGAGAGAGGGTTAGAGGATATTTCTAGACCCGAGGCACGCTTATGTAGACGAGAGAGACGAGGAAGGAGACGGAGAGTTTGGAGAGAGGCGTGGCTGGGAGAGTGCTGGGTGTGCTGGGGTGCTGGGACCCAGTCAAGGCTCCAAAGGTAAACTTTAGAGTCTGAAGAAAGTCTTCAGTAGCGAGCGTTCTGTGTACTCACCTACTTGTGTCTGCAGGATCGAGCATTGACTCTTGGATCCTGCCTTTCTAGCCATCGGTTGTTTACACACTGACTCCGGTCCTATTTCCCTATCACCTAGTTTTAAAATTATGAATAGTATTTGCTTCCACCACCTGCTCCACAAGTGCATTCCATTTTCCCACTACTCTAACGCTAAAAGAAAACTTGCTAACATCCCTGTGACTCATCTGAGTTTCCAGCTTCCACCCATGTCCCCTCGTTCTGTTACTATTCCATGTGAACATTTTGTCTATGTCCACTCTGTCAATTCCCCTGAGTGTTTTATTCGTTCCTATCATATTCCCCCTCTCCCTTCTCTTTTCTAGTGTCATAAGGCTCAGTTCCTTCAGGCGCTCTTCATACCCCATCCCTTGTAACGTTGGTCCCGCCTCTCAACTGTCAGTCAACTGGTGTATAGAGTCCTGAGCCTATTTGACTCTAACATATCTACACTTGAAACTGTGTATGGAGTCAGCCTCCACCACATCACTTCCTAATGCATTCCATTTGCCAACCACTCTGACACTAAAAAAGTTCTTTCTAATATCTCTGTGGCTCATTTGGGCACTCAATTTACACCTGTGTCCCCTAGTGCGTGCACCTTGGGTTAAATAACATGTCCTTATCTACCCTATCAATTCCTTCGAGAATTTTGTATGTGGTAATCATGTCCCCTCCTAACTCTTCTGTCTTCCAGCGACGTGAGGTTTAAGTAGTCTCTCCCGTAGTCTCTCCTCGTAGCTCATACCTCTCAGCTCGGGTACTTGTCTGGTGGGAAACCTTTGAACTTTCTCCAGTTTAGTCTTGTGCTTGACTAGATATGGACTCCACGCTGGAGCTGCATACTCCAGGATTTGTCTGACATATGTGGTATACAAAGTTCTGAATGGTTCCTTACACAAGTTTCTAAATGCCGTTCTTATGTTAACCAACTTGGCGTATGCCACTGATGTTATCCTCTTGATATGGGCTGCAGGGGACAGATCTGTCGTGATATCAACCCCCAAGTCTTTCTCTCTCTCTCGACTCTTGAAGAATTTCATCTACCAAATGGTACCTTGTATCTGGTCTCTTGCTCCCTACACCTATCTTCATGACCGTACATTTGCTTGGGTTAAACTCTAACAACCACTTATTCGACCATTCCTTCAGTTTGTCTATGTCTTCTTGAAGCCTCAAGCAGTCCTCCTCTGTTTTAATCCTTCTCATAATTTTGGGGTGTGTGTGTGAGTGTATTCACCTATTTGTGTTTTGCGGGGTTGAGCTTTGCTCTTTCGGCCCGCCTCATAACTGTCAATCAATAAACTGTTACTAACCACTACCTATTTTTCACACACACACACACACACACACACACACACAACACACACACACACACACACACACACACACACACACACACAGAGTAGTTAACAGATGGAATGCATTAGGCAGTGATGTGGTGGAGGCTGATTCCATACACAGTTTCAAATGTAGATATGATAGAGCCCAGTAGGCTCAGGAATCTGTACATCAGTTGATTGACAATTGAGAGGCGGGACCAAAGAGCCAAAGCTCAACCCCTGCAAGCACAAATAGGTGAGTACAAATACGTGAGTACACACACACACACACACAGGAAGCAACCCGTAGCAGCTGTCTATCTCCCAGGTACCTATTTACTGCTAGGTAACAGAGGCATCAGGGTGAAGGTAACTCTGCCGATTTGCTTTCCGCCGACGCTGGGAATTGAACCCCGGTTCTTTGGTCCACGAGTCTAGAGCGCTGTCCACTCAGCCACCAGCCCCACAGTGTGTGTGTGTGTGGTGTGTGTGTGTGTGTGTGTGTGTGTGTGTGTGTGTGTGGTGTGTGTGTGTGTGTGTATGTGTGTATGTGTGTGTGTGTGTTAGCGTGTGTGTGTATTCACTTAGTTGTATTTTACGGGGGTTGAGCTTGCTCTTTCGGCCCGCCTCTCAACTGTCAATCAACTTTTACTAACTACTTTTTTTTTTTTTTTTTTTTTTTTCCACACCACACACACACACACACCCCAGGAAGCAGCCCGTGACAGCTGACTAACTCCCAGGTACCTATTTACTGCTAGGTAACAGGGGCATTCAGGGTGAAAGAAACTTTGCCCATTTGTTTCTGCCGGGTGCGGGAATCGAACCCGCGCCACAGAATTACGAATCCTGCGCGTTATCCACCAGGCTACCTGGCCCCCACACCACCTGGTGTGTGTGTGTGTGTGTGTGTGTGTGTGTGTGTGTGTGTGTGAGCGTGTGTGCAAGTGAGGTGAATTTACTGTAATGTGTGTTGGAACATTCAGCTTGAGTTGGAGCGTGAGATAAATGCCTAAATGCGGACCTCGCCACTACACGGTAACCGAGTGCACGGTAACTGAGTGCACGTTAACTGCGTGCACGGTACTAGAGAGCAGCAGAATTACAAACGCATGTTCCAATCAACGTTTTTGACTGCTAGCAACGAGGTCAGAGGCATGATGGCCCCGACGCGGCATCGTATTATGAACCTTATGAACACTTACACTGTAATGACCCTAAAATTTAAACATATTATATATATATATATATATATATATATATATATATATATATATATTATATATATATATATATATATGTTTTCAGTATACACGTCACAAAAATCCTGGCAGAATGTGAAAAGCGGGCCTAATAAATGACAGCAAAAGGGTCGGCGCTGACATTAATCACAGCCCCCGGTATTCCTGTCATCTATATATACACACACGCAAAAATTAACACGCAGTCTGCTAATGCCTCTCATCAGCGGAACTATGAATTATTCTGTTTTTCAAAAGTTGGCGTATTTTCAGAGGGACTGTTGACGCCTCGGAGTTGTGTATATATAATATTTGTGTGTCTGTCTCTCATTCTCCGCAGTCATCCCGGGCTTTGGACTTGCGACAACGTATACATACTTCACCGTCCTAAACTAACAAGAATACAACGCCGCAATACTTTGTATATTTCCCCTCACAATTTCATCCCTCAGGCCGCGCTTCAATAGAGACAGTATTTACCCGTCATATACAAGATCAAAACAATCCCACAAATTCCAGAGAAGCAAAAAAGCAATGCACGAGTATAAGACCCAACTACACTGGGCCCTTATCTATGTATCTGCGGTACCAACACCTCTGGTTGGCTCGCGACGGCAGATCTCTCAATGTTGATGTTGGGAGAGGCGCGAGTCTATAGGTGTGACGAGCGCCCATTAACTCATCCTAAAGAACCCACGATGTTTGTACACATTCTGCTGCACCTCGTTGACACATCTCCGGCCGGTGATGTATACTACTGCAGGTAGTGTACGGTACACCATGCCAAGTAATGGCCATTGTGCTTGCCAATCCGTAGAATTAAAGCCAACTGAAGCACTTGGGAGAGACGTCGACAAGATAAACCCTCTCTTCTCTTCTCTCACCACCTCCTCCTCCCACTACTACTCTTCCCACACCCCTCTTCTCCTCCTATACTTCTCCTTGTTCTTTCCCCTCCTTCTTCCCTTCACCCCCTTCCACCCAGATGCTGGTGTCCACAGGTATCCGGCCTGATATACCACCTGGTTTATTTTTTGGCAACCTTTATGGGAGAATATCGGGTATTCATTAAGCTTTGTGGTCCTGTTGACAGGTTCTCGCTCGAGCATGCGGCCAACGGTAATGCACAACGGCAAAGGAACCTTTATAATTGAATAATACATTTCAACTCGTGCACTGCAACACTCAGAACTAAATATTTGCCCCATTATTCTCTCCCCCTCCCCCCATCCCTTCCCCATTCTCACGCGTTATTTTTGTGCAAGTCAACGAAATGCCAGTGGAGTATTTTACATATTTGACCGGCAATATTTTCTAGTTATAAAAGGGTTTCATTCGTAATCTTTCTAAGCTTGATTAATGGGAGGCAGCAGGCCAGCCGGTGCCTCTAGTCAGATGGGGCACTAATTTATCATCAACGTGAAATTTTCACGCTAACTTTTCAAGTATTATTCCGCTTTTATAAATAGTCTTAGGCGCTAATTGTGAAAATAAGTTTGAGATTTGCGTCTGGTGGGAGATGCAGTGAGACGCAATCAACACTTGTGTCTCGTGGGAGATGCAGTGGGACACAATCAACACTTGCGTCTCGTGGTAATTAAAGCGAGATACACTGAGTACACTTGCATCTAGTAACACGTGTAGTGTAGACACACTTGCATCTTGTCACACCTGTATTGAGACACACTCAACACGCTTATGTCTGGGACAAAAAAAAGACCACGTCCATCACATTCGTGAAATCCCATAGTCACAAAAACTCTTAGTAGTCCCAGTGTCTGGTCCCAGGACTTGGTCCCAGGACCTGGTCCCAGGATCTCATCCCAGTCCCAACACGGTAGAGACGCCTGAGTAAGAGAGGAGGGAAATCCTGATCACTATCATACAAATATTCTGAATTCCAAACACAAGCCGCGAGGCACAGTGCCACACCCATCAGTGAAGCACAGTGCCACCCACCAGCAGTGAAGCACAGTGCCACACCCATCAGTGAAGCACAGTGCCACACCCATCAGTGAAGCACAGTGCCACACCCAGCAGTGAAGCACAGTGCCACACCCAGCAGTGAAGCACAGTGCCACGCCCAGGAGTGAAGCACAGTGCCACACCCATCAGTGAAGCACAGTGCCACACTCATCAGTGAAGCACACACACACTACCCCATAGTGACCATTAACATAAGCTCCCTACACACCTGCCGTGAACGCGGACAACATGTTTACAGTTGACAGAGCAACACAGACATGTATCCTGCTGGAATGCTAATGCGACTTAAAGATTCCAGAGTCT
>WNGS01004946.1:17108911-17135517 GCA_020271785.1 Procambarus virginalis
CCAAATGACGGAAAAAATATAATACGAAAACAAAAAAACATCGCCGCGACACTGCCAGAAGATCGCCCATGGAAACGTGGCTTAAATTCAGTTTATATCCAAGAACAGTTCCAATATTATATTGTTTTTAGCGTGGAAAGCAGCGGCAATAAATCAGAGCGGAGCTTTGCAGTCAGGGAATAATTCATGGGGGTGTCATTTTTAGGGGGGGCAGCGAAGAGGAGAGGCCTTCACATGCCTCCACACAAAGCAGAAGGTCAACAAAGGGGTGCAGGTTTGTGTCCCGGGTCATGTTTGACGAGCGCCCACGGCTGTCGGAAGGGCTGTGGGAAGGGCCCTTGGGAAATGCTGTTTTGTGGCCGTGTAAGGGCCGTGGAAAAATGTGAGAATGGCTTCGGGAAGGAGTGCCTTAATAGCAGATGGAATCGTAAGGAATCCGTGTTGGATACAAATTATCCTGGATATTTGGAATGGAAAACAACGGTTGAGGCAAGAATTTGCAGAAGCTCTATATCTGTCTTTACAAACAAAGAAAAAAATAATCAGGACATTTACTAATCAATAACCACATACTTCAGACATTACAGCTCAGATAAAATGCAATCTACCATACTCAGAATGACCTAAAACATGATCAAGCCGAGAGGGTTATCATTAAATTTATTTTCATAATCCAGGTATAGACTGTGAGCAATAAACAGGTGAACTTACACAAATCCATGGAACTTTTCTATTAATAAAGAAACTAACACAAGGAATAAATACTGACTTTGAAGCATATCAATTCTGGAAGCATTTTCTTTGGAGGAAAGCCAGAAAGAGGTCCAACGTAGAGAGACGCAGACACTACAAAAGAAGAAAATAACGGAAATCTTAAGCAGACACGACTTCACTACAAAGAATAAAGTAATTTAAAGAGGAGATTGAAGAAATCGAGCATAAACTTAAACACCCATATCAGATTGAAAACAGATCACTAGAACAACAAGCAATTCAAGACATTACAAAACCCAAATATTTCTTTACACATATGCGAAATCAAAAGCAAAATCCACTGCCATTATTGGACCTATTTGTACGAGACAAGGGTTCATACACGGAGTGATTACAAAGATAGATTAGTAATCCTAAAAAGGCAGTGGGACATGTTAGCACTCATAATAAACAGCATGAAAGTGGAAGAAATCGGACAATTTCTTTATGGTAAGATATCTCAAACACCTGTAAAATAACTGATATCAACACTAGCGGGAAATTTTGAAATAAAATTGAAAACCATGCCCAAGCACTCACTCCAGTTCCAGATTCATGGATTCAATATTTATAAAGACATCAAGGCAAGTAGCAAGGACCTCAGTATAGTCGTGTGAGGAAATGCTTGTACACGGGGGAGATATGAGATGCGCTCTTAAAGGCAGCAAAATAGGCCCTCTCTACACAAGTGCAGGAGACAAAGCATGGTAAGAATTATAGACCGGTTACTGCACTGACGTCCCAAATAATAAAACTACTAGAGAGTGATTTAGAGCATTCACCATTCATGGAGACCAATGACCTTCACAAAGCGCGCCACCTAGGAATTTAGAGCGGAAGATTGTGCTCTCACAGCTACTTGACCACTACGACAAAATCACCAGGCATTAAAGAAAATCCAGAATGCAGATGTGGTACACACCAGGCTTCGCAAAGCTTCGCAATTTATATGGTGACATGGAATGTATAGCACACAAAATGAGTTCCCGGTAAAAGTAGGGGACGCTGTTACTCAAGTTTCTTCGAACCGAACACAGAGAGTCAACAGTCAAAAAAACCTTATAAAATCAGTCCCAAGCCCGTCAAATAACACCTCTGTACCAATCAGGGTACATTCCTTGCACACTGATTTTCCTTATTTCTCATATCAGAGTAGATAAAAATACCAGTCACAAGCTTTTATTCATCATCCTTTGCAGGATGACACAAAATTCAGTATGAAAAGTACTAGCGCTGAAGACATTATTAATATTAGCTTGAAGTTTTTAATTTCTTCAGCAAAGGTAATTTTTCGACTGGGCAACGGAAAATAATGATATTTAACAGTGATAATTCAGGTGCTCAGTTCGGTAAAAATGATGACCTTCAACAATAATACAGGATACAAAAAACATCAAAGCTACCCTTAGTGAAAGCAGCTGTAAAGGATTGGGAAGTAATGATGTTTGACGACCTAACCGTTTAAGGAGCAAAACCAAAGCAAATATTGCGTCTAGCCAGAAAATTATATGGAGGATTACGATAAAACTTTCAACATCCAGGATCCCATCACAATGGTTTGTACTCTTACCAATCACTTGTGCTGTCCCGTCTTGAAGTATTGCTCAGTACTCCACGTCCCCCTGCAGAGCAGAGAGATGCTGAAATAGAAGGGAATGCAGAGAACATATACGTCAGTACATAGCACGCTGAATAAAGCACCTAAATTATTGGGTAATCTCTCACTATTCTCATCCGCAATGTACTGCACTAAAAGCGACGAGAGGATATAAATAATTATACACGTGTGAAAATATTGGTGGCCGGTCCCAAATCTACCTAGTCTTAAAATAACAAAGTACTGGAGTGAACGATATGGAAGAAATGCAGACGAACCAGTGAAGACAGAGGTGCCATGGCACAATCAGAGAACTGTATGAACATCAGAGGTCCACGGTTGTTCAACATCCTCCCAGCGACTATTAAAATATGCCGGAACAACCTGGACATCTTTAAGAGAAAACTAGATAATTTCTCCAAGAGTGCTGGACCAACCGGATTCTGGTGGATATGTGGCCCTGCGGGCCGCTTTAAGCAACAGCCTGTGGACCAAACTCACAAATCAAGCCTGGTCCTCGGGCCGGGCTTCGGGAGTAGAAGAACTCCCAGAACCCCATCAACCAAGTATCATCCAGGTAAAATGTGGTGAAGTGACGGACACCGCCTTGACCACTTTCTACGAGAATGTGAACATCTGAGAGACATTAGAAATTGTGTAGAATAATACCCCTATATATTGTTTGAGCAGGAAAAATCTGATTTGTCAAACATAGATACTGATATTAAGATTTCCACACTTTGCACCAGCAGATAACGTAGATTTTATGATTGACGAATGATAATCTTCTAGTTTGATAAGCTGTTCACTTAAGACAGTTAAGCAAGTCTCACCTGTGTCTGGTGTACAAGTGACAGATGAACAACCCAGCGGGTTTTCTTCCTATTGGGGAGTGAGTACATGCTGCTATTGGCGGTGTGCCACTCCAGATGAGTGGCGCTGCCCAAACGGTCACTATGGCAGTGTGTCCACTCACAGGATGAGTGGCGCTGCCCAATAAACTCGCCCCTCGGGCAAAATTAAAAACAAAACAACACAAAAATTAATTCCTGTGGTTGGGGAGAAGAAGCCTGTAATCAGGCTAAGTGACACGACTCCCCTCCCCCCCCCCATCCCGGCCAACTGCTGACCTTCCCTAGCATGCAACCCACATATATATATATATATATATATATATATATATCTATATATATACTATATACTATTATATATATATATATAATATATATATAATATATATATAATATATATATCTCATAAATATATATATATATATATATATATATATATATATATCATGTATATATATCCTGCAGAGATTAAATCCGAGACCCGGTGCGAACCGGGACGTAGACCAGATGTGCACAGGGACCATGGCATACCCCAAGAGGCACAGTGAATCTAGCGACCTTGAGAACAGCCTTGATGGACCCAGTAACTATCCCTGAACACCACCACGGACCTCCACCCCCACCCCCCACCCCCTACCTCCACCCCCACCCCCACCCCTACCAACCCCACCCCCCACCCCTACCGCCACCTCAAAAGTACACAAAAAACTTCTGAAAGCTAAAGAGGTTGGCAAGGAGGCTCTTCCCAGGATTACGGGGAGCCGAGTACAAAGAATGCTTGAAGGAGCTGGATCTGACGACGCTATAAAAAGAGATAAGAGGCGGCGACGTGGGAAGACATCAAAATAAATACTGTGGGGAATTGATAGTAGTAAAGATGACGATGTTTGACGATGATCATCAATACCCCGAAATGACAAGAGGTGAGAGTTCGAAATACGGAAGAGCCAGAGGAGCGATAAAGCGAATTAATAGAACGAAAATGTAATGAATGCGCTAGAATAGTAGATGACAACTAAATCGACAGTGTAAACAGTATATATATGATAGAATAAGCGGTCAGGATTTATTGCATTAGGCAACTGACGGCTGGAATGGTGGGGCCCAAGAGGTGAAGCACGATTCTGAGGGAATAAATTGACGAGTGCAATAAATCCTGACCTGCTTATCTGCATATCATATATATATTATTACTGTTTACATTGTCGATTGTGTCGTCTTGGCCTCCTTCGAGACCAAGCAGGAGGAGAGTGATAATTATTAATTACTAGCTGTACCCGGTCACGCGTTGCTGTGGCTCAGCAACTATGTGTTTGCTGAGCCACAGCAACCTTCCCTTGTCTCCCATTCCTCCCCGCCCATTCCCCCTCTCCCTCGTCCATTTGTTCTCCCAATCATTTCTCACTACCCCAGTGCCCGTTGTCCTCCCAACCCATCCCCACTCCCCCTCGTCTCCCCCACATCCCCCCTCCCCCTTCCCAATCCTCATTCCTTTTGCACACCATCCCACACTCCCCCATCCCCTCGTCCTCAACCATTCCCACCCCTATCCGATTCTTCCCAAATGACTGATGTTCCCATCAGAAAATTGGGAACATCAAATGATCTGATGTTCCCATCATGAAATATAAGAAAAAGTTAAAAAAAATGAAAAACAGGAAAAAAATAATAAAAATAAATTATACTCACAAATGAACGGAATGATAAACAAAATAGCTCAATTCCAATGCAATATCCCACAAAATAATTAAAAATCAAAAATTAAAATAAATCAAATTATTAAAATTCATTTGTCAGTGCAATTGGGAATTGAAATGGAATCGTAACACATTTAGTATAGCGATTGTTGCTTTATGTGCAACAGATGGAGCTGTTTCTTCAAAAAAAAAGAAAATTTTTTTTTACCCGTCACAGGTGTGGCATCTATAATTATACTTACAAAATGAACGGTATGTAAAACACAGCTCAATTCCAATGCAATGTCCACAAAATAATTAAATCAAATGAAAACAATTGAAATCTATGAAAGTTAAATTTATCAGTGCAATCAGAAACATTGAAATGGAATCGTAACATATTAGTATAGTGTGTTGCTATTACGTGCATCAGATGGCACTGTTTACAAAAAACATGTTTTTACCTGTCACAGGTTGGCATCTATATAGTAGGTATATAAAAATATGAGGGTATTCGAATAGAACTTTGTGTCAAAATTTCAAAGCCAATCGGTAAGAACTGGAGATTACAGCGTGTGATGCTCTTACCTCCATACAGAGGCACTGTTTAAAAAAAAAACTGTTTTTCCTGTCACAAGTGAGGGATGTATATAGTAGGTATATAAAAACACGCGCCTATTCGAGTGCAACGTTTTGTCAAATTTCAAAGCTCGGTAAAAAGTTTCGAAGATTTCCCTCACATGAAAAAGTTTAATTGTTTTTTAAGCATGTTTTTTCCCATCACAAGACGTGATATCTATATAGTAGTATATAAAACCCCGCTCAGATGCGAGTGGAATGGTGTGTGAAAATTTCAGAGCAATCGATAAAACTTTCGGAGATTAGCGATTTTGATAAATCGAACATTTACATTTTTTATTATATAGATGTAAATTATTATTATTGTAATTATATAATAATAATTGTTGTATTTAATAATTACATCTTCTCTGCTGGGTCTTGAAGGAGGCCGGGCTCGGGTGAAGGGGGGCTGGAGCAATCTCTGTCTGGAACCCGTATGTGCGGGAGACGGGCCTCCACTCCTGGGCTCAGGGCCCCCACGGTCTGCTGGAGGCCTGGGGTCGTTCTTCCCTGCTGGGGTGTTCTTCTCCGGGCCCCGACGACGGCAGGTCTCCGGGTTTGGGAGTCTCGGCCCTTTTTCACCAACTCGAGTCAACTCGGAGCTCACATTCCTGCGACGGCGCTGGAACCAATCGTATTGGCGTTTTGCCTTTCCTTGGTGACTTTTCGGCGCCGTGGTAGAGGGGAAGACCTGCTCCGGGTACAGCTTCTAACCCGTATCACCTACCTGGCTCTTGCGCCCTTTGAGGCTACTCCTACCACTCCAGAGTGCACACATAGTCTCTTGAGAACTGATGGATGCCTACTACACGCACGCACACACACACCACACACAACACACACACACACACACCACACACACACACACCACACACACACAACAACACGCAACCCAACACACACAATGTGATGTTGTGGAGGCAGACTCCATACACAGTTTCAAATGAAAATGGCAGAGCCCAATAGGCTCGGAATCTGTAAACGAGTTGATAGACGGTGAGAAGCGGAACCAATGGAGGAACAGTGGAGGAACACCTGCAAGAGGAAGCCAAGAGCAGATATTTATAGAAGAGAGTACCTGATGCCACAGAGAATCTCTGAATTATATCGAGCAACGGCGCTGTTATGTCTTCATGGCAGTATAATTAATGTACATATTAATTACTAAGGGAGATCCTGCCCGGGTAATTAATACCCCGTGCACAAGGGGAAAGCACATTAAGACAAAAGGCTGGCCCTGCTGCACCAGGTCGATACACCTTTGTTTGACAGCAAAACAACTGTTAAGATAACATTCTGGACCCCCGAGAACATGTATAAGTTGGTGGCAAGTAAATACGTGAGCCTTCTCTATAAGGTATGAGGCCAGCAAGTACAGCATCGCAAGCTCTAACGCTTTTATAGAAATGACCGCGTTTTTGGATGGTAATCCGCCCCAAAACAATAAAATATCAACCGGACATTTTGTTAGAGAGATAGAAGTTATGGCAGAATGGTTGACGACCACTTATTCTCGACAGAAAACGGACGAGAGGCCGAGTGTGTAATTGGTCACGATGACTAATATACAGCACGGTTCTGCAGTCTCTGATGCACTCGAGACCTCCTGACCAGCACCTGCACTCGACACGGTCTGTTCTGAATCACGATCAGTCCTCGTGAAGTCACTCCAGTACCCATAGCACTCGCAGCGGGACGACGCGTCGCTCTGGTCAGGCGCTCCGGGGGTCTCAACGCTTCCAAGACGATTTGTGTAAACCCGCTTGACCAATGGCAGGCGGTGTTAGGCGTAAGTGTGGCGCAGGAACAGCAGCGCGTCAGTGCGCAGTTTGTACCCAACAATTGCAT
This sequence comes from Procambarus virginalis, assembly GCA_020271785.1. NCBI lineage: Eukaryota > Metazoa > Arthropoda > Malacostraca > Decapoda > Cambaridae > Procambarus > Procambarus virginalis. Next base: position 17,116,258 of record WNGS01004946.1, read on the forward strand.
TCTTGAACAGCTCCAGACAACTCTTCAATGTTTTAGTTTTTAAATTTGTTCACACAAGAACTAGTTTATGATTGTTCTTAATGAACATTGACACAGAAGGTTCCACTAGTGTTTCATAGTGGTATAGTCTAGACCACTGTAGCCCCCGGCTACACCCCCACTGTAGCCCCCGGCTACCGGGGTTGTAGCCCCCGGCTACAACTTCCGTACCCCCCATCTACCCCCGTGGACCCCCATCTGTGGTCGTGCTGGTGACATAAAGCAACGGTTCATATCTTTCAATCTCCATTGTGGTAAAACAAAAAACACATTTTACCCTATGTGTTTTCTTCCTCCCTACCTCCAACTCTCTTCTTTCCTCCCCCCCCCCCCATCCTCCCCTATCCCCCCTCACCTCTCTCACTCATCTCGGTAGCTCCGCCTCTACCGGAAAACAAGTAGTCATTCCTCCCTTCCACCCTAAACTCCCAGGTACTGGGTGCGTCATATAAAGATTTTCCTGGAGGTCAGTGGGAATTTATGATCAGGTGGGCGGGACACAGCGCGATTCACATGTTTCTCAGAGTTTATTTTCAGTATTTTCAATTGTGTTGACCCCACAGGTGTCGTCTGACCAGCCACATGTCGTCTGACCCAGCCACAGTGTCGGCTGACCCCCACAAGTTGTTTCATGTGTTTTTTTTTGTATAAAACAAAAGCATAACAAATAGGTTGGGTAAACGTAATAGATTTACTCTTCAAATCTAAATTTTCGTTTACCCAATATATTATAAACGAATTCAGTCAATATAACCTCCCGAGCTTCCATAGAGTCGTATAGAGGCAGTCTGCGGACTCCCCAATTCACTATCATTTTTAAATAACAAACAAAATCCGCAATAATCATTTCATTATTTTAACCTTTCTTCTATGACTGCTACTGCTACTAAGCTGGACCTTTGACTGTCGCCTCTCCATGTCCCAGCTGCTACAGTGTAGTGCAGGTGGAAGAGAAGTCGGGAAGCCACAATAAATGATAGGAAAGATACGACAAAGAAATTTCTTCAGTATCGTCATGAATCCACATGAGGAACCGCAAGGCGGACATGAAGAGCTAGCTCTGACGTCTACAGTAGTCACTGTTAAACACCTATTATATTATATATACTTGTATATATGAATGCCCACAGCAATATTAATCATTGTGACGCGTTTCTCGTGTTGAGCTGTGTGCACGGTAAAGACTTGAAACAAACTGAATTTGATTACAAAACGCAATCTGGTTTTGTCATATTATTACTAGAGTCTTTCCAGTCCTCGGCTTCGACATGGTCCAGCGACGAATCATACAAGATAACCAGATGGAGCGCCCGTGGCCAGAGACTTTCCCGCGGGGGACCTGGAAGATGGCTATCAGGTGGCAGGCGTGCTCCAGCAGGGACCGGATAGTAGTTTGGGTGTCATGGCTACTGGGGGATGAAGTATGATCGGCTGGGTGTACAAGACACTGATTATTCCAGCAGATATCCGATGATATCCTTTAAACCACTTTTTGCAGACCTTCCAATGATGAGTTTTGAGTGTGCAGGCCCCTACTAAGTGTTTAATAACTGTCAGGAGTATTCCAGCAGTCATGGATGGAGATCTCAATGAGATCTCAAATAATTTGAGATAACCAAGACATCTGAACTGGAAATATATGTTTGATGGATGGGGGGGTTTTGGACCCACAATGCGACACAAAGTAGAGGAGGGAGTGACGGAGGACATGGAAGATGCGCATACGTCCAGGGATAAGGCTCGTGTCCCGTGGAAGTTGGGAGTTGAAGACAATTTACCAGCATCGTCAAGAAAAGTTTTTATGGCAAATACTGAAAAAAAAAATTCGTAGTTTTGGCTAAAGGGAATTGAAGCTCGACGTAGATCTTTTTATTCACATAAAAGGGTCTTGATTAAAGTTTTGGCTAACACGATGTTGGATTATGAAAATGGGGATGTTATTTAACTGAAACGTAAACAGGACAGCTGACCGATGTGGGTAAAAAGAGGTAAATACAACAGCAGCCCAAGACGTCACGCCAACATTAAGGGTAGAGAATGGGGGCAAAAATGTGGAAGGGAGGGGAATGGGAACACAGGAAACTTTTATCTGTGTCCTGGGAAACAAGCTGCGGTTTGGGGAGACAATTGCCTGCAACTTGGTGATAGTTGGCACGACTGGAGGGGTGACACGGCCCATTACAGTCTAATCTTTGGTTATGGGGAGGGTACGTGTGGGTGGGTGGGGGGATAACGAGACTTCAGTCTAACACAGGAACTAATGGGAGAGCAAATTGGCTGGTGGGGGGAATAGAGGGAGCCCATTACAGGAATTGTAGATGGGGGATGGGGTGGGTGAAACCCCTGCCTGTTGGTCCGACAGGTAACACAAGCTGTGAGTGGTCTGGAACACACTCAAGACACAACACGGTCTCCCTACTGAAACTTTATTGCACCATCAGTGTCTTCATCTTATCTCGTTTTAACTCAGGATGTCTTCCACCCTCTCCTTTTATTTCTTGTTCTTCTCTTCACAACCCATCCGTTGATTAGTCTCTCTACCCTACGACGCCCATAAATTTTTCCATCTCTTCTTCCATCTCATTGTCTAGTTTGCATACTCTTCCAGTTTTCCTTAATGCGGGGCGGAGGTCGGGGGGTCTTGCTCTCTTCGTCTCTCTCTCCCTCACCATAACTTTTATCTATTTGTTTTTCCTTCCCATCGTCGCTTCAGCGCCCTTTCATTCTTTTCCTGTCACTTCCCCCTAACATCACCTCCCTCGTCTATGATGTAACCGCTCCCCTTATACTGGGTCCTGTCCCGACCCCTCAACTGCTGCCCTCATCCCTGACCCCCCTCATACTGCTCCCTCTCCCTGCCCCCCCTCATCCTGCGGCCCTCTCCCTGACTCCCCTCATACTGCCACTCTCCCTGACCCCCTCATACTGCATACTGCGCCCTCTCCCAGCCCCTCATCGCGCCTATCCCTGACCCCGCCCCTCATACTGCGCCCTCTCCCTGACCCCCTCCAATACTTCGCCCTCACCCTGACCCCCTCATACTTTCGCCCTCACCCTGCCTGTGTCTTACCCCGCAATATTCATGGAGCAAGTATGAGGTAAGCGAGCCGCGGGGGTCAGACCTCCAGGCCGCTTAAAACTCAAGATACAATTTAAATACGCTGCCAGTTGTGGGGGTTTTCCATACTCTAAATAAAGTCAGAGATGTTGTTTGTTGTTGTTATTTCAGGCTGCATTTTGTGTGTTAATGAAATGCGAATGTTTTTTCTCGAAGCGCCGCCGCCTAAGACGGTATTCCTTGTTAGTTTAGACTAGGAAGGTTGAGTGTTTCAAGCATATGTCTAACTTATGCTTGAAACACTCAACCTTCCTAGTCTAAACTAACAAGAATACCGCTTAGGACGCTGGGCGTCGAGAAACATTCGCATTATTAAACACACAAAAGCAGCCTGAAATAACACAACACAACATCTCTGATCTTTATTTTAGAGGTATGGAAAACACCCACAACTGGCAGCGTATTTAAATTGTATCTTGAGTTTTAAGCGGCCGGGAGGTCTGACCTCCGGGGCTCGCTTCCTCATACTCTGCTCCCTGATATATTGCGGTGGTAAGACACAGGCAGGGTGAGGGCGAAGTATGAGGGGTCATTGTGAGGGCGAATATGAGTGGGTCGGGAGAGGCGCAGTATGAGGGGGGGTCAGGGAGAGGCGCAGTCTGATGGGCTCAGGGAGAGGGCGCAGTATGAGGGGCGGGGTCAGGGAGAGGCGCAGTATGAGGGGGTAGTCCAGGGGAGATGGCGCAGTATAGGGGAGTCAGGGAGAGGGCGCAGTATGAGGGGGGTCAGGGAGAGGGGCGGTATTAGGGTTCAGGGACAGGACACAGTAAAGGGAGCGGGTTACATCCTAGACGAGGTGACATGGCTAAGGGGTTTAAGTGCCCGAGGAATGAAAGCATGAAGGCCCGCTGAAGCCGACGATGAAGGAAAACAAATAGATAAAACGTATGGCTGAGGGAGAGAAAGAGAACGAAGAGAGCAGAGCGATAATTAAGGAAACCCACGGTAAGAGTATGCAAACTACAATGAGCTGGAGAAGATGATGTAAATATTTATAGTGTGCTCGGTAGAGGTATAGAGCATCACGGATGGGGTGAATAGACGACAAGAAAAGAAGAGAGGAGAGGGATTACACATGAGGTAAAACGAGATAAGATGAATACAGCTGATGGTCAAAAGTTTTCCGTAAGGGAAGACTTGTTTGTGCTGTAGTGTGGTTCCAGACCAACTCACACTTGTGTTAAACCTGGTCGGACCACCGGCCGGGTTTTTTCAACCAACGCCCATCCCGCCTCTACAATTCCTGTAAAAATGGCTCCCGCCTATTCCCGGGTTACCCCACGCATTTGCTCTCCCTAGTTCCTGTGTTAACTGTAATTTCTCGTTATCACCCACCACCCACACGTACCCTCCCCATAACCCAGATTAGACTGTAATGGGCCGTGTCACCCCTCCAGTCTTGCCAACTATCACCAAGTTGCAGTCAATTTTGTCTCCCCAACCGACAGCTTGTTTCCCAGTACACAGAGTAAGTTCCTGTGTCCCATCCCCTCTCCTTCCCCATTGCCCCCATGTCCTCCTTAATTTGGCGTGACATGTCATGGCTGCTGTTGTATTCCTATCCCTCTTTTTTCCCACATCCTGTCCAGCTTGTCTGTTACGTTCTTCAGATTAAATCAACATCCCCAATTGTTCATAATTCCAACATTTCGTGGAGCACAAAACTTTTAAATCAAGAACCATTTTAATGTTGAATAAAAAAGAATCTACGTCGACTTTCAATTCCCTTGCCAAACTACGAACTTTTTTTTTTCATATATTGCCATAAAAACTTTTCTTGACGATGCTGGTAAATTGTCTTCAACTCCCAACTTCCACGGGACACGAGCCTTATCCCTGGACGTCGGCAGCTCTCCAGTTCCCATCACTCCTCCTCTACTTTGTTTCCGTCTTGTTGGTCCAACCCCCCCATCCATCAACCATTATTTCCAGTTCAGATGTCTTGGTTATCTCAAATTATTTGAGATCTCATTGAGATCTCCATCCATGACTGCTGGAATACTCCTGACAGTTATTAAACACTTAGTTCGGACTGCACACTCAAGGGGATCATCTTGGAAGGTGTCCCTGCCAACTGGTTTAACGGATATCATCTGGATATCTTGCTGGAACTCATCATACTGTGTCTGTACAACCCAGCGTACTATTCTACCCTCTATCAGTACCCCTTGAACCCAACCACTACTATCCAGGGTCCCTGCTGGAGCACGCCTGCCACCTGATAGCCATCTTCCAGGTCCCCCGCGGGAAAGTCTCTGGCCACGGGCGCTCCATCTGGTTATCTTGTTATCGTCGCTGGAACATGTCGACGCCTGAGGCCTGGAAAGACTCTCGTAAGAATAGTTGACAAATACGCAGATGCGTTTTGTATTCAATTCAGTTGTTTCAAGTCTTTAACCTGTGCAAAGCATCTCAACAAGCAAACGCTCAAATGATTATATTGCTGTTGGCTATCCATTATAAAAGTATATAAAATAATAGGTGTTTAACAGTGACTACTGTAGACGTCAGAGCTAGCTCTTCATGTCCGCCTTGCGGTTCCTCATGTGGATTTCATGACTATACTACAATGAAATTTCTTTGTCGTATCTGTTCCTATCATTATGGTGGCTTCCACGACTTCTCATTCCACTCACTCCACTGTAGCGCTGGAAGAGAGTAAGTCCAGGTCCACTTAGTAGCATAGCATCAGCAAAAAAGGTTTTAAATAATGTAACCTGAGTATGCTGATTTTGTTTGGTTATTAAAAGATCTTTTAATGTGGGGAGTCCCGTGCAAGACTGCATCTATACGACCTCTCTGGAAGCTCTGGGTAGGTTATATTGTACTGAATTCGTTTATTATATAGATTGGGTAAACAAATAGATTTGAAGAGAAATCTATTACGTTTACCCCACATATTTGTTATGCTTTTGTTGTATACAAAAAAAACAAACACATGACACACTTGTGCTGGGGTCAACGACACCTGTTGCCTGGTCAGACGACACCTGTGGCTGGGTCACGACACCTGTTGGTCAACACAATGAAAAATACTGAAAATAAAACTCTGAGCAAACAATGTGAATCTCCGCTGTGTCCCGCCCACCTGATCATAAATTCCCACTGACCTCCAGGAAAATCTTTATATGACGCACCCAGTACCTGGGAGTTTAGGGTGGAAGGTGGGAATGAGTAACGTGTGTTTTCCGGGATGTGAATACACGAGAGGTGTGAGAGTTGAGGGGGGATAGGGGAGTGATGGGGGGGGGTAAAGAAGAGAGTGAGAGGTATGGAGAGAGAGGAAAACACATCAGGGTAAAGTGGTTTTTTGTTTTACCACAATGGATGATTGACATAATGAACGCGTTTTTGCTTTATGTCACCAGCACGACCACAGATGGGGGTCCACGGGGGTAGATGGTTGCTACAGGAGTGTAGCCGGGGGCTACACCCCTGTAGCCGGGGGCTACAGTGGGGGTGTAGCCGGGGGCTACAGTGGTCTAGACTATACCACTATGAAACACTAGTGGAACCTTCTGTGTCAATGTTCATTAAAAACAATCATAAACTAGTTCTTGTGTGAACAAATTTAAAACTAAAACAGTGAGAGTTTCTGGAGCTGTTCAAGAATCATTGTTGGGTACAAACTGCGCACTGACGTTCCTGCGCCACACTTGCGCCTAACGCCGCCTGCCGTTGGTCAAGCGGGTTTACACAAAGGCTGTCTTGGAAGCGTTGAGACCCCCGGAGCGCCTGACCAGAGCGACGCGTCGTCCCGCTGCGAGTGCTATGGGTACTGGAGTGACTTCACGAGGACTGATCGTGATTCAGAACAGACCGTGTCGAGTGCAGGTGCTGGTCAGGAGGTCTCGAGTGCATCAGAGACTGCAGAACCGTGCTGTATATTAGTCATCGTGACCAATTACACACTCGGCCTCTCGTCCGTTTTCTGTCGAGAATAAGTGGTTTTCATCCATATTTCTTCTCCATAACTCTCTAAAATGTCCGTCTGATATTTCGTATACATAAAACGGTGTTTTATAAAGCTTGGACGGGCTGTTTAAGGGGGGGGGGGGGGGGTTGCGGTTCGGGGGGGGGGGGCCCTGCGGGGATGGGGGAGCTTATAAGAAGGCTCCTGTATTTACTATTCCACCAACTTATACTGTTCTTCTAGGTGGGTCCAAATGTTTTATCTTAAAGTGTTTTTGCTGTCAAAAAAACAAAGGTGTATCGACCTGGTGCAGCAGGGCCAGCTGTCTTAATGTGCGCCCCTTGGCCACGGGGGTAATTAATACCCGCAGGATCTCCCTTAGTAATTAATTGTACATAATTATAGCTGCCATGAAGAACATAACAGCGACCCGAACAAACACATTGCTCGATAATAATTCAGAGTTCTCTGTGCTCAGTATCCCTTCTCTTCTATAAAATATCTGCTCTTTGGCTTCCTCTTGCAGGTGTTCCTCCACTGTTCCTCCATTGGTTCCGCTTCTCTACCCCGTCTATCAACTCGTTTACAGATTCCGGAGCCTATTGGGCTCTGCCAATATTTTCATTTTAAACTTTGTTATGGAGTCTTGCCTTCCACAACATCACTTGTGTGTTTGTGTGTGGTGTGTGTGTGTTGTGTGTGTTGTGTGTGTGTGTGTGTTGTGTGTGTGTGTGTGGTGTGTGTTGTGTGTGTGTGCGTGCGTGTAAGTATGCAGCCATCAGTCGCAGAGACTATTGGTGGGTTGCACTCTTATGTTTGTCAGGAGTATCCTCACCGGCGCAAAGTCCAGTGTAGGTTGATACGTGTTATAAGCTGTTAACCCATTCAGCAGGTCTTCCCCCTCTCCCACGGCGCCGAGAAAGTCCAAATGAACGGCAAACGCCATACGGTTGGTTCGCATCGCCGTCTGCAGAACTGTGAGCTCCGAGTTAACTCGATTGGTGAAAAATGCACATGGACTCCAAAGACCCGAGACCGCCGATGTCGGGCGAAGAAGAACCACACCCAGCACCGTGCAAGACAAACGCTCAGCCTCCTGAAGCAGAGGCCCTGGGGGACCGCACAAGCCCAGGAGGTGGACGCCCGGTCCCGAACCTACGGGTTCCAGACAAGAGATCGTCACAGCCCCCCATCACCCGAGGCCGGCCTCCTTCAAGTCCAAGTAGAAGGAAGAAGGGATAATTATTAGATACAACATTATTATTATTATTATTTACAATAATAATAATTTACATCTATCTAAATAGAAAATGTAAATGTTCGTTTATTTCCAAAATCGCTAATCTCCCGAAAGTTCTGCACCGATTGCGCTGAAATTTTCACACACCATTCCACTCGCATCTGAGCGGGGTTTTATATACATACTATATAGATATCACGTCGGGGATGGGAAAAAACATGCTTCAAAAAAAAAGAATCTGTGCTTTTCATGTGAGGGATCTTCGAAACCTCTTTTACGATTGCTTTGAAAATTTGACCCAACGTTGCACTCGCATAGGCGCGTGTTTTTATATACCTAACTATATACATGCCTCACAGTTGTGACAGGAAAAACATGTTTTTTTTTAACAGTGCCATCTGTTGGACGTAAGAGCCTCACACCTGTAATCCCAGTTTCTTCACCTATTGCTTTGAATTTTTGACACAAAGTTGCATTCGATACCTCTCATAATTTTATTATACCTACTATATAGCTGACACACCTGTGACAGGTAAAAACATGTTTTTTTTAAACATTGCCATTTGTTGCCGTAATAGCAACATCACTATATAAATTTGTTTACGATTCCATTTCAATGTTTCTGATGCAACTGGGGGATAAATTTAACTTTCATCGATTTTCAATTTTATTTTCTTTTGATTTAATTATTTTGTGTTACATTGCATTGGAATTGAGCTGTGTTTTACCATACCGTTCTTTTGGTAAGTTATCGATTACTAGATGCCCCACCTGTGACGGGTAAAAACATTCTTTGTTCTTTTTTAAGAAACAACGTCAATTGTTGCACATAAGAGCAACAATCGCTATACTAAATGTGTTACGATTCCATTTCAAATGTTCCCAAGTGCACTGACAAATTTGAATTTAATAAATTTTGATATTATTTTATTTTGATTTTAATTATTTTGTGGGATATTGCATTTGGAATTGAGCTATTTTGTTTACCATTCCGTCCATTTTGTGAGTATAGATTTATTTTATTACAAGACAGCAGATGGCCCTTAGAGGATCCGCTTCCCTCCCGGGGAAGCGGGAAACATGAACCAGCAACCTCCAACCTCCCGGAGCACTCAAGTCACGTCCTCCATGGACCCGCAAACATTGGAGGTGAGAACGATTTTAATTAGTTGACTGGCGGCACGACACGCTGGCGCGCATCAACACGACGCAGAGTCTACACTGAGCCGTCGTCGCAGCTCCATGGTGTCTCTTATCTCCGGTGGCATGGAAAATGGAAAGGAATTATTTTGAAGACGGAGCCTTCCAGGAGTCTCCACCGAGCTTTCCAGGCTCCTCTCGGGAACCTTCCACGAGCCCTGCAAGAAGCTCTCAAGAACCACTGAGGCTTCATAGGGTCTCCCCAAGAGGTCTGTTCCCTCACACCTTAAGAAGGTTGTTCTCATACATGAAGAAGGGTACACAGATCGTGTCAAAAGGAGTGCTTTGAAATCTTACATGTGGGAGAATATGGATCTTGTCCTACAGGGGACGCGTTGCCTGTCCCTCCCTATCCCCCACCACTGCCTCAGCTCCTCACTATCCCCCCACCACTGCCTCACAGTCGTCCTGGTCTTTACCAAGGAAGAGAAAAACTCTGACAATTTATTTCACACTTGTTGGGCGTTGGAGTTTCTGGTCTACTGAGTACAACGGTAACTTGAGCTAAAATATTGGCGCTGCACGCACACACACACACACGCACACACACACACACACACACAACACACACAAACACACACACACACACACACACACACACACACACACACACACACACACACACGGGTTGGGAAATGCAAAATGAATTATTTATAGTGTAGACTAGACCTGAAACGGTGTATGCCGAGGTTGTGTGCTGTCCGCCTCCACCGAAACATTAATACATTCACGTAGATTTCAAAGATATCCAACGAGATGGAGTCCAGCGTCGAGGAAAGACCAACAGTTTGATATTTGCTTAAACTGGGCGGCACAAGGAAAAGCCAAGATCAGTATACATAGCTTCTTCTCATTAAGTATACATAGTATACATACGTTTGTAATAGTTGGTTTGAATATACTGGAAAGTCTAGATCTCAGGAGGCTTTGTTAACCCAACTTTTCAGGCTCCCACTGAGTGTGTTTGCGACAGAGAAGGCGTGGCCCAGGAGCTGAGTCAGGGCCTATAGTACGATGGAGTGGTATAAGGGACAGCCCTCGACGCTGAGTCTGCTACACCTTGTATACCAAACACTTCATAACACGCATTAGGTACCGTGTATGGCAGTACTCCCCCGCGCCTGTCACAGTTTACCGTTGACACGGTGGGAAGATATCAGCTGTGATCAAAAGCATGTTCTTTAAGGACTGAGGCTCAAAGTCATAAGGGAAGAGAGGTGACAGTCTGCTCCAGGTATAACACGTAATGGGATCGATCTTCGTCACCGCCACCTCCCCCACGGCGGTCACAGGTAAACATTACAGAAGCAAGATTGTCAGAGGCGTCACCCCCCACGACGCACCCGCCAGCAAACATGAACTACCACGAGAGCGAGAGAGAGATGTCTAACGTATGACGTGTTTAAGGCCAGGCTCGCTATGCTGGCTATGTATCGGCTAGAGGCAGCCAGGAAAGGTTTTAAGTGCCTCGTCCTCCTGTCGTGGTTTCAGCAAACACTGACACAACATGACTATGAATTACAGCAAGAGTTGATCTCTTACAGCAAGAGCTGATCTCTTACACTAAGAGCTGATCTCTTACACTAAGAGCTGATCTCTTACAGCACGAGCTGATCTCTTACGACTTGCATCTGGTGTTTTATTCCCGCCCGGCCCGGCTCGCTGTCGACCTCTAGAGACGCAGAGGAATGTATATACACAGACTCACAGCCTTCTCCTTCTTCTCCTTCATCTCCATTATCCATTTTCTTTCCTTCTCCCTCTCACCTCTCTCAATATTTCTCTGCGGAGACTTCTTAAAAAAAAATTCAAAGCTTCATTTGAGAGGGGAGAACTACCAGACAGCTGAATGACTGATAACGAACTGATCCGAAAGTGCGAATTAATATCCAACGGGAACTAAGGACGGAAAGTAGTGATTGGGGAGTGAGGTAGTGATTGGGGAGTGAGGTAGTGATTGGGGAGTGAGGTAGTGATTGGGGAGTACCACAGGGCCGACCACCACCACCACCACCCATATTCTCTGTCCACACTGACAAGATATACACACACACACGAGATATTTAACATGATCAGGGCCACCACCAGAGGATATGGGCTAACTCTACCCATCGTTTCAAGAGGTATGAAAACCAGTAAGAAAATCGGGAGTCTTGAAAATAGGACCAGCGACAGAGAAGGCGTGGCCCAGGAGCTGAGTCAGGCCCTATAAGCACACATAGGGGACCAGTTCTATTTCTAGTATATGCTAACGACATGTTTACAGGAGTAGAGTCCTACATGTCGATGTTCGCGGATGACGCAAAATTGATGAGAAGAGTTGTGACAGATGAGGATTGAAGGATCCTTCAAGAGGACTGAACAGGTTGCAGAGATGGTCAGAGAAATGGCTACTGGAGTTCAACACGAGCAAATTTAAAGTTATGGAAATGGGACTAGGAGATAGGAGACCAATGGGACAGTACACAATGAAGGGGAACAGCCTACCTGTGACGACGCGCGAAAGAGACCTGGGTGTGGACGTAACACCTAATCTGTCTCCTGAAGCACATATAAATAGGATAACGACAGCAGCGTACTCTACACTGGCAAAAATTAGAACATCATTCAGAAACCTAAGTAAGGAGGCATTTAGGACGCTTTACACTGCCTACGTGAGACCAGTCTTAGAGTATGCCGCACCATCATTGAGTCCCCAACTGAAGAAACCCATAAGGTAACTGGAAAGGTTCAGAAGTTTGCAACGAGACTCGTCCCAGCGTTACGAGAGGTGGGGGTATGAAGAGCGCCTGAAGGAACTGAGCCTTACGGCACTAGAAAAAAGAAGGGAGAGAGGGGATATGATAGGAACATATCAGATACTCAGGGGGATTGACATGGTGGAAATAGACGAAATGTTCTCACGGAATAGCAACAGAACGAGGGGACATGGGTGGAAGCTGGAAACTCACATGAGTCACAGAGATGTTTGGAAGTTTTCTTTTAGCGTGAGAGTAGTGGAAAAATGGAATGCACTTAAGGAACAGGTTGTGGAAGCAAACTCCATTCATAATTTTAAAACTAGATATGCCAGGGAAATAGGACCAGAGTCATGCTGTAAACAACCGATGGCTCGAAAGGCGGGATCCAAGAGTCAGTACTCGGTCCTGTAAGCACCTATAGGTGAGTAGACAGCCACCTGCCCCCACCAAGAGTTTAGCGAGCGTCCGTGCTGAACCATATATGATGCACTTACCTTCATTTTAAGCCAACTTCAATGTATATATTACCAAGGCTTTCATTACCATTTTCGCCACTTACATAATTACATTTTTCACGCATGTTAATTCACTTTGTATTCCTCTTTATTCACAAATGCATATTTGAGATTCCGTGCCTCGTGCTATGCATATTTAATGCCTAAACTAGTCTCAAGCTTAGTATTCCGAGTATTTTCTTGTATTCTTGAACACTTATAATTACCTCATTATTCCACCACTGTTTCGTAAAAAGGATTCATTTTATTCTGTGGGAATGGACCTGTGCTCTCAGGAGTGCCTTCCCCTGCGACATTCTCCTGGTGGTGGGGGGGGCGCCGCGCCCCCAGCAAGAGCACCACTGCCACTTGTCCTGCTCTACAAAAGCCTTCATTAGCGGTTACGAGTTCCTGGCCGTCTAATGCAGAGCGCGGGGGGGGGGGGAGGGGGGGGGTTGAACAGCGCTTCCACCAGGGGCTTAAACTTCGCTATATTGGTGCAGAAATTCAGCTTTAAGTCAGTATCTCTCATATGGCCTTAAATAACTGTTATTACCAGTGAGGAATATATGTCTCAAGTTATCATTGATATTGGCTCGTTACTGTCTTAGTAGGATGAAAGACTTGGGTCTAATAGGGCAATACGTGACCACTGGGCAAGGTTATGACATGTGTGTGCAGGTGTAGCCCTCCAGTACACGCGGGGGCGACATCTGTTACCTGTGGGGCGCCTCCAGCAGATGTAGCTGGCACCTGTTACCTTTAACAATACCCCGCGCTTAAATACAGCACATCCAGCGATACAATGGAAGCTGCTTCGAAGTGCTGAAATATTCACCCCGGCGCGCTAAAGCATTCAGCCTGGTTCACGCCATATACATCCTCCTCTAAGTCATGCAACGCGCACACTAACTCAAAATACACAACTGTGTATATTCTTAAACACTGTTACCGTCTCGCGGGGCGCTTAGGACAGGGGATGCAAAGTTGGGCTTCAGTGTGAGTGACAGAAATCGACAGAAATCATACTTTGTTTCAAGAATATATAACATATCCCAAACACGGCTATATCTACCAGACTACCGACAGCTGCAGAGACAGGGGGCCCAGGAGCTAAGCCTCGACCAGATAACACACTCGGGTAAACATGCACAAGAGAACCGGAGAGGAGGGGCATGAAAGAGTGGCGGGTGTAGGGAGGAGAGCTGACGAACAGGCAGCTGGGGCTTCAACGGGCAGCAGCAGCAGCAGCAGCAGCACACACAGCAGTGTCCGCCCACACATCGGGGCACCCGTGTGCGCCCTGTGTCACCTGGGTGTCACACCCATGTGTGTCACCAAGGTGTCAGGTGTGAAGCGTGGGGGGGGGGTCAACTGTTCTGTTGCAAAAGCCTGGCGTAGAATGCAATGTAGGAAGGTGAGAGAAGGCCAGCAGGCGGAAGGTGAAGATACACCTATGAAATTATAACAAGGGGCAGGGAAATAGTAAATTCAGAAGTTGTGATGGGAGGGCAGCGGAAGGGGACCTGAGGGCAGCGGAAGTGGACCTGAGGGCAGCGGAAGTGGACCTGAGGGCAGCGGAAGGGGACCTGAGGGCAGCGGAAGTGGACCTGAGGGCAGCGGAAGGGGACCTGAGGGCAGCGGAAGTGGACCTGAGGGCAGCGGAAGTGGACCTGAGGGCAGCGGAAGGGGACCTAAGGGCAGCGGAAGTGGACCTGAGGGCAGCGGAAGTGGACCTGAGGGCAGCGGAAGGGGACCTGAGGGCAGCGGAAGGGGACCTGAGGGCAGCGGAAGTGGACCTGAGGGCAGCGGAAGTGGACCTGAGGGCAGCGGAAGTTGACCTGAGGGCAGCGGAAGTGGACCTGAGGGCAGCGGAAGTGGACCTGAGGGCAGCGGAAGTGGACCTGAGGGCAGCGGAAGGGGACCTGAGGGCAGCGGAAGGGGACCTGAGGGCAGCGGAAGGGGACCTGAGGGCAGCGGAAGGGGACCTGAGGGCAGCGAAGGGGACCTGAGGGCAGCGGAAGTGGACCTGAGGGCAGCGGAAGGGGACCTGAGGGCAGCGGAAGTGGACCTGAGGGCAGCGGAAGGGGACCTGAGGGCAGCGGGAAGGGGACCTGAGGGCAGCGGAAGTGGACCTGAGGGCAGCGGAAGTGGACCTGAGGGCAGCGGAAGGGGGACCTGAGGGCAGCGGAAGTGGACCTGAGGGCAGCGGAAGGGGACCTGAGGGCAGCGGAAGGGGACCTGAGGGCAGCGGAAGGGGACCTGAGGGCAGTGGAAGGGGACCTGAGGGCAGTGGAAGGGGACCTGAGGGCAGCGGAAGGGGGACCTGAGGGCAGCGGAAGGGGACCTGAGGGCAGCGGAAGTGGACCTGAGGGCAGCGGAAGTGGACCTGAGGGCAGCGGAAGTGGACCTGAGGGCAGTGGAAGGGGACCTGAGGGCAGCGGAAGGGGGACCTGAGGGCAGCGGAAGGGGACCTGAGGGCAGCGGAAGGGGGACCTGAGGGCAGCGGAAGGGGGACCTGAGGGCAGCGGAAGGGGGACCTGAGGGCAGCGGAAGGGGACCTGAGGGCAGCGGAAGGGGAATGTGGGGAGTTAGTGGCTCCCCCTCTATTAATTAGAGGGGGAGATGTGAACGAAATGAAATGGCAAATAAAAAGAACTGGTGAGGGACTGAAGATAGAGAATCGTGCAGCAAACTGAGAGATAATCTCAAATAAATTAATAACGAAATTACAGCTTCCAGTTAGAGTACAGACATTGTTTAGTCCGAGGTTAATGATGACCTCAAACGAGGTAGGGTGCAGACAGGCTCAGTAACGACCCAGTGGTTCGGGGAGATAATATTGGTACAGATTATCCCTTCCTCACTCCGGCGCTCGACGGTAGACTTAATTACATCATATTCTAACCTGGAACATCTCACCCAATCATCTGTATCAACAGCAGACTGTTACGGGCTCACCATAGCCCGTGCTACATTGACATTTCCTTCTGAGTAGCTAAATCTAAACAACAACAACAACATTGGCAATGTCTTCACGATGTGCATTCCTCCTGCTTCCATCAGGCAGCTTAGCCTCTATTTACTAAACAGCTTACGAGCTCCTAAGTGCTACGAGGTCGTCTGTAAACAACAATATCCTTGGCTTGACGTCCATCTCGTAGTGCTTCGCAGCTCGTAAATATAGACTTCGCAGCTGTTTAGTAAATATAGACTAAGCCGCCATAATCGACATAAAGATACAGACCTCGTAAGTGGACGCGTAAGAGCTCTAAGAATCCACGATCAGGAACCCTGCCTACGTCACCAACCCATCCACCAATCAGAGAGAATCGGAACTGCGACTGACGAATCACCACGTCCTCCTCTGCACTACAAATACCAGCGAAAAATAAATTTTGTTTGCAAATTTCCAGATGAACAAATTTACACGAGCGCTAAAATAAAACAGCCTGTACAATGAAGACTTTCAGACTACGCTCCAGGATCCTCAGTCTAAACGCATCTGACTTTTAAATGAGAGACGTTGTGAGGGGCGCCCAGGGAGCCACAACACAGATACTTCCCCTCACTTCCCTCTCATACTCTGTCTTAACTAAACTACTTATGTTATCATATAAGGCCAAGACGGTACATTGTCCAGGACGGTACATTGTCCAGGACGGTACATTGTCCAGGACGGTACATTGTCCAGGACGGTACATTCTCCAGGATGACTGGAACACATACCTCCAGACTCCTCCCTGTACCCCACACATACCTCCAGACTCCTCCCTGCACCCCACACATACCTCCAGACTGCTCCCTGCACCCCACACATGCCTCCAGCAACACACACAGGCCCCGCAGACACTCAGTGAGCCAGGCCTCTAACAACTCCTCGCGTCACCTCATTAACAAACAGTTACAGCCTAGATCAATGGAGTGCATCTTCACGCGTTGATGAGTACCAATGTATTTCTCGGTGCGAATGACTGGGCCTAAGTTTTAATTACATTGAACCAAGTTTTATGACTCTAGGGCCATGAAAACTCGGTTAACAAATTGTAAAACTTGGTGGAAGGAGACAAGTTTATTCTGAGTTAAGGCACTCTTGATCCTTATTGCTGGAAAGGTGAAGCGTCTTGAAGAGAATAAGTAAAAGATTTCTGGCCGGATCGCCACTAACGATGCAGTCAGTCGTAGGACTCAGTCGGTCGTAGGGCTCAGTCGGTCGTAGGGCTCAGTCGGTCGTAGGCTCAGTCGGTCGTAGGCTCAGTCGGTCGTAGGCTCAGTCGGTCGTAGGACTTAGTCGGTCGTAGGACTCAGTCGGTCGTAGGACACAGTCGGTCGTAGGACTCAGTCGGTCGTAGGACTCAGTCGGTCGTAGGCTCAGTCGGTCGTAGGACTCAGTCGGTCGTAGGCTCAGTCGGTCGTAGGACTCAGTCGGTCGTAGGACTCAGTCGGTCGTAGGACTCAGTCGGTCGTAGGACACAGTCGGTCGTAGGACACAGTCGGTCGTAGGCTCAGTCAGTCGTAGGACACAGTCGGTCGTAGGACACAGTTGGACGTAGGCTCAGTCAGTCATAGGCTCAGTCAGTCGTAGGCTAAGTCGGTCGTAGGACACAGTCGGTCGTAGGACACAGTCGGTCGTAGGACTCAGTCGGTCGTAGGCTCAGTAACAACTACTCAAATGATGTAGATGGGGCGTACGTCACAGCCTGCTCTCTCAATCTGTCTCTGCGTAAAAATTGCAACTGTTTTTGCCTAACCAGAAACGTCTCCAGGCCAAACACCCCACCTACCCTATTGAGGCTGCTGCCCAGAAAGTCATTATTACGCATGCCGGAGGGAAATGGGGTTAAATTTTGAGTAATAAATCGTATTTTTAACAGATTGGTGAACTCCGTTAAAACTGAGACGAATTTGGAAGTTAAACCTTAAATCACGGTTTAGAATTTGTAAAGATAATTTCTTAATGCAATCTTTTTCCCGGGTGTGGTGTGAGAATCAGGGTAAGGGGGGGCGGCGTTGCTGGTGGTCAGTGCGTCCCTCTCACACACGAACTCATTACTTTCCCAAACTCTACAGTCGTGAGAGACAGCAGGAAGGATGCACCGAATGATGAAAGGAGGAGTAGAGGAATGTCTAACACCACGGCAACATATAAGCCAGGAAGGGGCTAGCACAGTCACCACCACAGCAACATACAAGCCAGGCACTATCACCATGGTCAACACCGGCATCAACATCTCCGGCATGACTAGCCCAGTACCTACACCACATCAACTATAAGCAGTGAACTAGTCCACCATCCTCCCACGCAACATAACACTATAAACCTAACCTATAGACGCACGCTGCAACAAGAAAATGACCCCCGTTTTCAAACATGAACATATTGCACATGCAAACTTCCTACTCAATAATATTTTATTGAGCATATGGCACGTGGACATCTGCAAGCTCTGTAAAAGCGACAAAAACAGCTCCATTCAACCCGTGTGTGTGTGCCCGTGATCACATTACAGGAGTTTTAGACCGGCATTACTTGCCTAAAAGGCCACGAGGGCTCACCATAGATGTGCTACTTGGAACTTTTTGTTCCCATAGCTAAATCATAACAACAACAATTGCCTAATATCACTATTAACAGCGGTTTGAACAAAGAACACGGAGTTCACTACATGGGACCGTCACATCACCCACCGAATAGTACTATTTTTGTTCGGTAAAGTTCGGTTATATATTAAAGTGGGAGAAACTTTCTATTTTTGTTTTCCCTCTACGGATATCTGCTCACCTAGTTGCACTCACTTAGTTGTCTTGCAGGGGTCGAGCCTCTGCTCTTAACCCCACCCCCCCCCCCTCGCCTTTCGGCCACCATCTACAGTAAAATAGGTACCTGGGAGTCAGACGGCTGCTTTCTTTATGGTGGAGGCCTGGTCGAGGACCGGCCGCGGGGACACTAAAACCCCCGAAATCATCTAAGATAACGCTCAAGATAACCATTAGTCTGACAACGGGTGAGGGTCCTTCAATTAGAGAGCGTAATGTGAAGCCATAGTCTAAGTCATTCTTCTACCCAGGGTGTACTGGGGTGGACAGGGCTGACTCGTATGGGTTTATCAACATGATCATTGATCATTTCATCATGTTCTCACTTGATTATGACATAGCGGCAGCGTAACACGACAGGGCAGGTCCCAAAACGAAGAAAGGAGAAGATACATTTGTAATTAGAGTAAACATTTTGGTCAGAGCAGTGAATAAAGAAACAGATCGCTGATTCAATGTACAGTGTAGGAGCCTCTATGGGAGCCTCTATGGGAGCCAGATTTAACGTTTCAGATTACCATGGGATAGAAGAGAGAGAGGCAGCAGCGCTTGTCCTCCCATAGCAAGATAGATACAAAAAACGGATGTTAGTTTTTTTTTCTACAAAACCCTTCACAATATTACCAGTGCTATAAAATGGATGAAAGGCAACTGTATGGCTGCATGGAAAAACTTCCGACCAAAGCAAAAATATTATT
>WNGS01004946.1:17136140-17152778 GCA_020271785.1 Procambarus virginalis
CAGTACATTCAGAGTGCAATATTCAGAGTGTCATATTCAGAGTGCCATATTCGGGGTCCCCCATTCAGAGTGCTATATTCAGAGTGCCATATTCAGAGTGCCATATTCAGAGTGTCATATTCAGAGTGCCATATTCAGTCCCACATTCAGAGTGCTATATTTACAGTGCCACATTCAGAGTAGCACATTCAGAGTGCCACATTCAGAGTAGCACATTCAGAGTGCCACATTCAGAGCGCCAGTCTGTAGAGGTAAACATTTACAAAATAATGGAAGGATGTGAATGTGTGAATTTGCGAAAATCAACGTGACTTAACGAACGTGATTTAATTAAAATTAGGCTCCAACTCCATTAAAAAAGCCGAAATCATAGACTAAAAAGTATTATGCACTGTGGAGGGGGAAAAAGAATATATATAAATATTTAACCAGTGGGTGCTTCCAATCTCAATTAAAATATGTGAAACTTAGTCATTTAAAACCCAACATTATTAAAAAAAATCGAGCCACCGAAACGCGTTGAAAATACAACAGATCAAGTAAACTATGATATCCTAAAATCTGACAATTCAACAAATTAAGAGCTCTATCTTGAGGTTATCTTGAGATGATTTCGGGGCTTTTTAGTGTCCCCGCGGCCCGGTCCTCGACCAGGCTTCCACCCCCAAGAAGCAGCCCGTGGCAGCTGACTAACACCCCAGGTACCTATTTTACTGCTAGGTAACAGGGACATAGGATGAAAGAAACTCTGCCCATTGTTTCTCGCCGGCGCCTGCGATCGAACCGAGGACCACAGAATCACAAGTCCAGCGTGCTGTCCGCTAGGCCGACCCGCTCCCAAAGATGAATCAACTGGTACCATCTCTCCGGTGCTTCGAGACGGAGCCCCCAAGATAAAAATAATTATAAAATTATCCAATTATCGTGACCGAAAAAATATATCAGTCAACATGTAGATATTCACCTACATATGTATCTAAAAGCGTCAGCTCATAGGAGGACAGAAACAAGATTTTTCATGTATTAAATTGAAAAGTAATATACTTCTCATCTCTCGTGAGTTTACAAGTCTATAAACTACGTTACTATTGTGGTATACAGAGAAGGTTTATTACACATATAAGTGACTTCCAACATGTGTACACACGTACTTATATACACAGGTATATCCCCCTCAGAAACAAAACAATAATGCCAGGCGCAGAGTACGATTTAGCACCAGGTAAACCGAGGTACAGGGTGGACCCCCTGGAGGAGGCAAGGAGGGCCCTTAACACGGTCACCAGGGCCCGGTGGAGTAGCATCACCTCTATTACACTAATGGCCCCTGCAAGCCACCGCACCTGCAGGAGCACATCAGGTGTAAATTACAACGCTGGTAATACCCAGATAACGCTCACAGGAACAGCAGAGAAAGGAGAAACTCGAACGCCCTTATCGACGGAGTCTTCCTATAACTATCATACCTATGAACAAATCCACGGGAGCCGTGGATTCTCGTGGATTATATCATTTCTCTGTGTATCATGGCTACTTTATCTCTGCGTATCATCGCTATTTTATCTCTGTGTATCATGGCTACTTTATCTCTGTGTATCATCGCTATTTTATCTCTGTGTATCATGGCTACTTTATCTCTGTGTATCATCGCTATTTTATCTCTGTGTATCATGGCTACTTTATCTCTGTGTATCATCGCTATTTTATCTCTGTGTATCATGGCTACTTTATCTCTGTGTATCATGGCTACTTTATCTCTGTGTATCATGGCTTAACACTCAAAATACCAGCTGCGACACCCAGCCCCACCTTCATAAATGATTTTTTTCTTCCTAATCCGGATACTGACCAGTAGGTTATTCTCGATTCTTTATATATACTAATACTCAGAATTCAGGATCTGCGAGTCCTGAAGGGTTAGAAGCACTGGGCTAAATATATTGTCCTATCAGAAAAGTTCTAAGTGACTCGCACTAAGCATTCACAGGTGATTGAACCTCCCTTCCCCAACCTTCCCAACATCTGTTACCCAATATATAAAAACATCTCCACCAGCCTAGGTGGGCGGGTGGACACATGAAACACATGTGTTCTGGTACACATGAAACATCCCACATCACGTCGTCACCGGGCGGGCCCGAGCGGCAACCCCCCCCCCCCGGCATAAGAGGCTTAGACTAGCTCCCACAGGTGTTCTACTCAACGCCAGCCCTTTAAATTGCACCTAAAGTGTTTATCCTGAGAGGTAACCGAGCAATTCCCTACGAACGTCAACAACAAGTTCATGTCCATTCCTAAATGGACAAAATTGTAAAATCCAAATCAATATAGAATTGTCCAACTTGTTTTCTGAGGTGGTCCAAAAAAAAAACATTTGTTGACAAGTGTGCGTGGTTTAGATGTTAGGGAGGGAAAGAGGGCCGGTGGCTGAGCGGACAGAACACTGGACACGTGATCCTGTGGTCCCGGGTTCGATCCCGGGCGCCGGCGAGAAACAATGGGCAGTTTCTTTCACCCTGATGCCCTGTTACCTAGCAGTAAATAGGTATCTGGGAGTTAGTCAGCAGTCACGGGCTGCTTCCTGGGGGCGGAGGCCTGGTCGAGGACCGGGCCGCGGGGACACTAAAGCCCCGAAATCATCTCAAGATAACCTCAAGATGGGGAGGAGGAGGAGGATGCTTAGTCTGCCACTGGTGTGGCAGTTCCACAGTTATTATGCACCAGTTATGGTGATAAACACCAACCATAGCTGTTCTGTACCAGTTACTGCAGTTACACATCACCGCTACAACAGCTCTCATACATTGGATGGACTGGTTCAGCCTAAGATGATTATACAAGCAATCAGTAAGACAATAATGGGGTGATTAACAGGGTCTAAACCAGTTTATCAATCCCCAACAAATGCTCAGAACCCGAAATAAGTCCCAAGAAACCATAAGCCATCATAGGTTGTAAGTGTGTTAACTACACAGTTTATGTGTTATGTGTTAACTGTAGTTTATGTGCAAATTACACATAAAAGTGTATAAACTTTAAGACACACAGTATAAAGTGTTTTAAGTGTGTCTTGTCATAGACATCAACCACACTTTTACTCGACCGAAACTTTGGTTGCAAGAAGTCATAACTAGTCAGTCATAACTAACTAGGTCTCTCTCTCTCTCTATATGTGTAGGAACTGTTAACAGTTATCATGAAGACAAACTAACCAGAGAAGGAACACGTATAGATATCGTAGACGTCGACCTCCCCACTCAACACAAGTCAATCAAACACAAATATACAAATATATATATATTTATATATAATATAAATATATATTAATAGGACTGGAAATACTTATTAATTCATGGAGATAAACGCCCGCTGTAAACACACCAGAGGTCTGGAGATACAGAGATGTTACAGGGTACAGGTCACCCATCAGACACAGGTACAGACAGGCACAGACACAGGTACAGGTACAGACAGGCACAGACACAACCAGCGGTGAAGAACGGGTTAAACACATTCTTTATGTTCTTCACCTACAAATTCTTCACCTACAAATTCTTTATGTCCTGTCATCGTATTCCTTAAAAGATCAAAATGCAATAATATAAAAATCAAATATTTTAAATCGAGATAAGATTTTCCCCACTAACAATTTATTGTCTTTTTTGTTTTAAAACAAAAGAAGATATGATATTTTCCCGCCCAATTTTGAAGGTGATGAAAATTTCAGCGTTTCACGAGACTTGCTGATGGAGCCAAATGGAACCGTCACGAGTAATGGCCGAACCTGCCAGCCAATGGCGACATTTCACCCCATTAAACACGTTTCCGTTTAAGATTGTGAAACTGATAACGTTATCAAAATGAAGCTTGCACTTCCCTCTTCCTACGAAATGTTGCATTCTAATTAACGGTCTTAGTGCGGGTAGTATAAGTTAATCACGCGTCAGATTAGTCCGACTCTCTATCGTAATTTCTGGAATCACAATTTGAAGTACATTGTAATTTCCCTTTGAGTTATGCAGTATATATGGGAGGAGCTCGGGCTCTGACCCGCCGCCGGCGTCTCCAAGACTCTCCGAGACTATTGTATTGTCGGTCCTTCGTGTCTCAGATCAGGCCCTCCGTGCCTCAGATCAGGTCCTTCGTGTCTCAGATCAGGCCCTTCGTGTCTCAGATCAGGTCCTTCGTGTCTCTGATCAGGCCCTTCGTGTCTCAGATCAGGTCCTCCGTGTCTCAGATCAGGTCCTTCGTGTCTCAGATCAGGCCCTTCGTGTCTCAGATCAGGTCCTTCGTGTCTCAGATCAGGTACTCCGTGTCTCAGATCAGGTCCTTCGTGTCTCAGATCAGGTCCTTCGTGTCTCAGATCAGGCCCTTCGTGTCTCAGATCAGGTCCTTCGTGTCTCAGATCAGGCCCTTCGTGTCTCAGATCAGGTCCTCCGTGTCTCAGATCAGGTCCTTCGTGTCTCAGATCAGGTCCTTCGTGTCTCAGATCAGGTCCTTCGTGTCTCAGATCAGGTCCTCCGTGTCTCAGTTCAGGTCCTTCGTGTCTCAGATCAGGTCCTTCGTGTCTCAGATCAGGTCCTCCGTGTCTCACAGATCAGGTCCTTCGTGTCTCAGATCAGGTCCTCCGTGTCTCAGATCAGGTCCTCCGTGTCTCAGTTCAGGTCCTTCGTGTCTCAGTTCAGGTCCTTCGTGTCTCAGATCAGGTCCTTCGTGTCTCAGATCAGGCTCTTCGTGTCTCAGATCAGGCCCTTCGTGTCTCAGATCAGGTCCTTCGTGTCTCAGATCAGGTCCTTCGTGTCTCAGATCAGGTCCTTCGTGTCTCAGATCAGGTCCTTCGTGTCTCAGATCAGGCTCTTCGTGTCTCAGATCAGGCCCTTCGTGTCTCAGATCAGGCTCTTCGTGTCTCAGATCAGGCCCTTCGTGTCTCAGATCAGGCTCTTCGTGTCTCAGATCAGGCCCTTCGTGTCTCAGATCAGGCCCTTCGTGTCTCAGATCAGGTCCTTCGTGTCTCAGATCAGGCCCTTCGTGTCTCAGATCAGGCCCTTCGTGTCTCAGATCAGGCTCTTCGTGTCTCAGATCAGGCCCTTCGTGTCTCAGATCAGGCCCTTCGTGTCTCAGATCAGGTCCTTCGTGTCTCAGATCAGGTCCTCCGTGTCTCAGATCAGGTCCTCCGTATCTCAGATCAAGTTCTCCGTGTCTCAGATCAGGTCCTCCGTGTCTCACAGATCAGGTCCTTCGTGTCTCAGATCAGGTCCTCCTTGTCTCATAGATCTTGGCCTTCAGTATAACATCTTGTTTGAAAGGGCAACCATCATGGTAGTGGTCCCTCCCTCGCGTACCCAATAGTATACCCTTTTGAAACGACCCAAATGACTGCTTTGGAAACAGGCTTGATGATCTATGTGACAATTTACGGGTACCATAATAGGTGTGTGGGATTGTTTCAAGCGTAGGTCAGACATATACATTAGCGTATATATAAACAGGAGCTGCCTCGTATGGGTCAAAAGGCCTTCTGCACCTCCCTTAATTCTTATGCCGTGTGTTTTTATATTTCATTAACTGGATATTGCCCCTCGATTGTCGGGTATAAGGAACTGTTAATCGACCTTGCAAGCACATCTAGATGAAAAGGTTTACACACACACACTTTTAAAAGTAGATAAGATAGAAGCATAGATCGATAGTTAATTCTTTAGATAACCTGTGGGTCAAGAGGCGTGATCGAAGAGCCAAAACTCGATTCACCAGGCACAAATAGCCGAGTACTCATATAAACACACACAGATGTCTTGCCCTCTCTACTAAATCACATTAAATTCCGGCTGGTATACTGAAGTAAAGACAGCAGATGGCCCTTAGAGACTCCGCTTCCCTCCCGGGGAAGCGGGAACATGAACCAGCAACCTCCAACCTCCCGGAGCACTCAAGTCACGTCCTCCATGGACCCGCAAACATTGGAGGTGAGAACGATTTTAATTAGTTGACTGGCGGCACGACACGCTGGCGCGCATCAACACGACGCAGAGTCTACACTGAGCCGTCGTCGCAGCTCCATGGTGTCTCTTATCTCCGGTGGCATGGAAAATGGAAAGGAATTATTTTGAAGACGGAGCCTTCCAGGAGTCTCCACCGAGCTTTCCAGGCTCCTCTCGGGAACCTTCCACGAGCCCTGCAAGAAGCTCTCAAGAACCACTGAGGCTTCATAGGGTCTCCCCAAGAGGTCTGTTCCCTCACACCTTAAGAAAGGTTGTTCTCATACATGAAGAAGGGTACACAGATCGTGTCAAAAGGAGTGCTTTGAAATCTTACATGTGGGAGAATATGGATCTTGTCCTACAGGGGACGCGTTGCCTGTCCCTCCCTATCCCCCACCACTGCCTCAGCTCCTCACTATCCCCCCACCACTGCCTCACAGTCGTCCTGGTCTTTACCAAGGAAGAGAAAAAACTCTGACAATTTATTTCACACTTGTTGGGCGTTGGAGTTTCTGGTCTACTGAGTACAACGGTAACTTGAGCTAAAATATTGGCGCTGCACGCACACACACACACACGCACACACACACACACACACACACACACACACACCACACACACACACACACACACACACACACACACACACACACACACACACACGGGTTGGGAAATGCAAAATGAATTATTTATAGTGTAGACTAGACCTGAAACGGTGTATGCCGAGGTTGTGTGCTGTCCGCCTCCACCGAAACATTAATACATTCACGTAGATTTCAAAGATATCCAACGAGATGGAGTCCAGCGTCGAGGAAAGACCAACAGTTTGATATTTGCTTAAACTGGGCGGCACAAGGAAAAGCCAAGATCAGTATACATAGCTTCTTCTCATTAAGTATACATAGTATACATACGTTTGTAATAGTTGGTTTGAATATACTGGAAAGTCTAGATCTCAGGAGGCTTTGTTAACCCAACTTTTCAGGCTCCCACTGAGTGTGTTTGCGACAGAGAAGGCGTGGCCCAGGAGCTGAGTCAGGGCCTATAGTACGATGGAGTGGTATAAGGGACAGCCCTCGACGCTGAGTCTGCTACACCTTGTATACCAAACACTTCATAACACGCATTAGGTACCGTGTATGGCAGTACTCCCCCGCGCCTGTCACAGTTTACCGTTGACACGGTGGGAAGATATCAGCTGTGATCAAAAGCATGTTTCTTTAAGGACTGAGGCTCAAAGTCATAAGGGAAGAGAGGTGACAGTCTGCTCCAGGTATAACACGTAATGGGATCGATCTTCGTCACCGCCACCTCCCCCACGGCGGTCACAGGTAAACATTACAGAAGCAAGATTGTCAGAGGCGTCACCCCCCACGACGCACCCGCCAGCAAACATGAACTACCACGAGAGCGAGAGAGAGATGTCTAACGTATGACGTGTTTAAGGCCAGGCTCGCTATGCTGGCTATGTATCGGCTAGAGGCAGCCAGGAAAGGTTTTAAGTGCCTCGTCCTCCTGTCGTGGTTTCAGCAAACACTGACACAACATGACTATGAATTACAGCAAGAGTTGATCTCTTACAGCAAGAGCTGATCTCTTACACTAAGAGCTGATCTCTTACACTAAGAGCTGATCTCTTACAGCACGAGCTGATCTCTTACGACTTGCATCTGGTGTTTTATTCCCGCCCGGCCCGGCTCGCTGTCGACCTCTAGAGACGCAGAGGAATGTATATACACAGACTCACAGCCTTCTCCTTCTTCTCCTTCATCTCCATTATCCATTTTCTTCCTTCTCCCTCTCACCTCTCTCAATATTTCTCTGCGGAGACTTCTTAAAAAAAATTCAAAGCTTCATTTGAGAGGGGAGAACTACCAGACAGCTGAATGACTGATAACGAACTGATCCGAAAGTGCGAATTAATATCCAACGGGAACTAAGGACGGAAAGTAGTGATTGGGGAGTGAGGTAGTGATTGGGGAGTGAGGTAGTGATTGGGGAGTGAGGTAGTGATTGGGGAGTACCACAGGGCCGACCACCACCACCACCACCCATATTCTCTGTCCACACTGACAAGATATACACACACACACGAGATATTTAACATGATCAGGGCCACCACCAGAGGATATGGGCTAACTCTACCCATCGTTTCAAGAGGTATGAAAACCAGTAAGAAAATCGGGAGTCTTGAAAATAGACCAGCGACAGAGAAGGCGTGGCCCAGGAGCTGAGTCAGGCCCTATAAGCACACATAGGGGACCAGTTCTATTTCTAGTATATGCTAACGACATGTTTACAGGAGTAGAGTCCTACATGTCGATGTTCGCGGATGACGCAAAATTGATGAGAAGAGTTGTGACAGATGAGGATTGAAGGATCCTCCAAGAGGACCTGAACAGGTTGCAGAGATGGTCAGAGAAATGGCTACTGGAGTTCAACACGAGCAAATTTAAAGTTATGGAAATGGGACTAGGAGATAGGAGACCAATGGGACAGTACACAATGAAGGGGAACAGCCTACCTGTGACGACGCGCGAAAGAGACCTGGGTGTGGACGTAACACCTAATCTGTCTCCTGAAGCACATATAAATAGGATAACGACAGCAGCGTACTCTACACTGGCAAAAATTAGAACATCATTCAGAAACCTAAGTAAGGAGGCATTTAGGACGCTTTACACTGCCTACGTGAGACCAGTCTTAGAGTATGCCGCACCATCATTGAGTCCCCAACTGAAGAAACCCATAAGGTAACTGGAAAAGGTTCAGAAGTTTGCAACGAGACTCGTCCCAGCGTTACGAGAGGTGGGGGTATGAAGAGCGCCTGAAGGAACTGAGCCTTACGGCACTAGAAAAAAGAAGGGAGAGAGGGGATATGATAGGAACATATCAGATACTCAGGGGGATTGACATGGTGGAAATAGACGAAATGTTCTCACGGAATAGCAACAGAACGAGGGGACATGGGTGGAAGCTGGAAACTCACATGAGTCACAGAGATGTTTGGAAGTTTTCTTTTAGCGTGAGAGTAGTGGAAAAATGGAATGCACTTAAGGAACAGGTTGTGGAAGCAAACTCCATTCATAATTTTAAAACTAGATATGCCAGGGAAATAGGACCAGAGTCATTGCTGTAAACAACCGATGGCTCGAAAGGCGGGATCCAAGAGTCAGTACTCGGTCCTGTAAGCACCTATAGGTGAGTAGACAGCCACCTGCCCCACCAAGAGTTTAGCGAGCGTCCGTGCTGAACCATATATGATGCACTTACCTTCATTTTAAGCCAACTTCAATGTATATATTACCAAGGCTTTCATTACCATTTTCGCCACTTACATAATTACATTTTTCACGCATGTTAATTCACTTTGTATTCCTCTTTATTCACAAATGCATATTTGAGATTCCGTGCCTCGTGCTATGCATATTTAATGCCTAAACTAGTCTCAAGCTTAGTATTCCGAGTATTTTCTTGTATTCTTGAACACTTATAATTACCTCATTATTCCACCACTGTTTCGTAAAAAGGATTAATTTTATTCTGTGGGAATGGACCTGTGCTCTCAGGAGTGCCTTCCCCTGCGACATTCTCCTGGTGGTGGTGGGGGGCGCCGCGCCCCCAGCAAGAGCACCACTGCCACTTGTCCTGCTCTACAAAAGCCTTCATTAGCGGTTACGAGTTCCTGGCCGTCTAATGCAGAGCGGGGGGGAGGGAGGGGGTTGAACAGCGCTTCCACCAGGGGCTTAAACTTCGCTATATTGGTGCAGAAATTCAGCTTTAAAGTCAGTATCTCTCATATGGCCTTAAATAACTGTTATTGCCAGTGAGGAATATATGTCTCAAGTTATCATTGATATTGGCTCGTTACTGTCTTAGTAGGATGAAAGACTTGGGTCTAATAGGGCAATACATGACCACTGGGCAAGGTTATGACATGTGTGTGCATGTGTAGCCCTCCAGTACACGCGGGGGCGACATCTGTTACCTGTGGGGCGCCCTCCAGCAGATGTGGCTGGCACCTGTTACCTTTAACAATACCCCCCGCTTAAATACAGCACATCCAGCGATACAATGGAAGCTGCTTCGAAGTGCTGAAATATTCACCCCGGCGCGCTAAAGCATTCAGCCTGGTTCACGCCATATACATCCTCCTCTAAGTCATGCAACGCGCACACTAACTCAAAATACACAACTGTGTATATTCTTAAACACTGTTACCGTCTCGCGGGGCGCTTAGGACAGGGGATGCAAAGTTGGGCTTCAGTGTGAGTGACAGAAATCGACAGAAATCATACTTTGTTTCAAGAATATATAACATATCCCAAACACGGCTATATCTACCAGACTACCGACAGCTGCAGAGACAGGGGGCCCAGGAGCTAAGCCTCGACCAGATAACACACTCGGGTAAACATGCACAAGAGAACCGGAGAGGAGGGGCATGAAAGAGTGGCGGTGTAGGGAGGAGAGCTGACGAACAGGCAGCTGGGGCTTCAACGGGCAGCAGCAGCAGCAGCGCACACACAGCAGTGTCCGCCCACACATCGGGGCACCCGTGTGCGCCCTGTGTCACCTGGGTGTCACACCCATGTGTGTCACCAAGGTGTCATGTGTGAAGCGTGGGGGGGGGGGGGTCAACTGTTCTGTTGCAAAAGCCTGGCGTAGAATGCAATGTAGGAAGGTGAGAGAAGGCCAGCAGGCGGAAGGTGAAGATACACCTATGAAATTATAACAAGGGGCAGGGAAATAGTAAATTCAGAAGTTGTGATGGGAGGGCAGCGGAAGGGGACCTGAGGGCAGCGGAAGTGGACCTGAGGGCAGCGGAAGTGGACCTGAGGGCAGCGGAAGGGGGACCTGAGGGCAGCGGAAGGGGACCTGAGGGCAGCGGAAGTGGACCTGAGGGCAGCGGAAGTGGACCTGAGGGCAGCGGAAGGGGGACCTGAGGGCAGCGGAAGGGGGACCTGAGGGCAGCGGAAGTGGACCTGAGGGCAGCGGAAGTGGACCTGAGGGCAGCGGAAGGGGGACCTGAGGGCAGCGGAAGGGGGACCTGAGGGCAGCGGAAGGGGGACCTGAGGGCAGCGGAAGTGGACCTGAGGGCAGCGGAAGTGGACCTGAGGGCAGCGGAAGTGGACCTGAGGGCAGCGGAAGGGGGACCTGAGGGCAGCGGAAGTGGACCTAAGGGCAGCGGAAGTGGACCTGAGGGCAGCGGAAGGGGACCTGAGGGCAGCGGAAGGGGAATGTGGGGAGTTAGTGGCTCCCCCTCTATTAATTAGAGGGGGAGATGTGAACGAAATGAAATGGCAAATAAAAAGAACTGGTGAGGGACTGAAGATAAAGAATCGTGCAGCAAACTGAGAGATAATCTCAAAATAAATTAATAACGAAATTACAGCTTCCAGTTAGAGTACAGACATTGTTTAGTCCGAGGTTAATGATGACCTCAAACGAGGTAGGGTGCAGACAGGCTCAGTAACGACCCAGTGGTTCGGGGAGATAATATTGGCACAGATTATCCCTTCCTCACTCCGGCGCTCGACGGAAGACTTAATTACATCATATTCTAACCTGGAACATCTCACCCAATCATCTGTATCAACAGCAGACTGTTACGGGCTCACCATAGCCCGTGCTACATGGACATTTCCTTCTGAGCAGCTACATCTAAAACAACAACAACAACATTGGCAATGTCTTCACGATGTGTGTTCCTTTTGCTTCCATCAGGCCACCTTAGCCTCTATTTACTAAACAGCTTACGAGCTCCTAAGTGCTACGAGGTCGTCTGTAAACAACAATATCCTTGGCTTGACGTCCATCTCGTAGTGCTTCGCAGCTCGTAAATATAGACTTCGCAGCTGTTTAGTAAATATAGACTAAGCCGCCATAATCGACATAAAGAGATACAGACCTCGTAAGTGGACGCGTAAGAGCTCTAAGAATCCACGATCAGGAACCCTGCCTACGTCACCAACCCATCCACCAATCAGAGAGAATCGGAACTGCGACTGACGAATCACCACGTCCTCCTCTGCACTACAAATACCAGCGAAAAATAAATTTTGTTTGCAAATTTCCAGATGAACAAATTTACACGAGCGCTAAAATAAAACAGCCTGTACAATGAAGACTTTCAGACTACGCTCCAGGATCCTCAGTCTAAACGCATCTGACTTTTAAATGAGAGACGTTGTGAGGGGCCGCCCAGGGAGCCACAACACAGATACTTCCCCTCACTTCCCTCTCACACTCTGTCTTAACTAAACTACTTATGTTATCATATAAGGCCAAGACGGTACATTGTCCAGGACGGTACATTGTCCAGGACGGTACATTGTCCAGGACGGTACATTCTCCAGGACGGTACATTGTCCAGGACGGTACATTCTCCAGGATGACTGTAACACATACCTCCAGACTCCTCCCTGCACCCCACACATACCTCCAGACTGCTCCCTGCACCCCACACATGCCTCCAGACTGCTCCCTGCACCCCACACATGCCTCCAGACTGCTCCCTGCACCCCACACATGCCTCCAGACTGCTCCCTGCACCCCACACATGCCTCCAGACTGCTCCCTGCACCCCACACATGCCTCCAGACTGCTCCCTGCACCCCACACATGCCTCCAGCCTGCTCCCTGCACCCCACACATACCTCCAGACGCCTCCCTGCACCCCACACATACCTCCAGACGCCTCCCTGCACCCCACACATACCTCCAGACGCCTCCCTGCACCCCACACATACCTCCAGACGCCTCCCTGCACCCCACACATACCTCCAGACTCCTCCCTGCACCCCACACATACCTCCAGACTCCTCCCTGCACCCCACACATACCTCCAGACTGCTCCCTGCACCCCACACATACCTCCATACTCCTCCCTGCACCCCACACATGCCTCCAGCAACACACACACAGGCCCCGCAGACACTCAGTGAGCCAGGCCTCTAACAACTCCTCGTATCACCTCATTAACAAACAGTTACAGCCTAGATCAATGGAGTGCATCTTCACGCGTTGATGAGTACCAATGTATTTCTCGGTGCGAATGACTGGGCCTAAGTTTTAATTACATTGAACCAAGTTTTATGACTCTAGGGCCATGAAAACTCGGTTAACAAATTGTAAAACTTGGTGGAAGGAGACAAGTTTATTCTGAGTTAAGGCATTCTTGATCCTTATTGCTGGAAAGGTGAAGCGTCTTGAAGAGAATAAGTAAAAGATTTCTGGCCGGATCGCCACTAACGATGCAGTCGGTCGTAGGACTCAGTCGGTCGTAGGAGTCAGTCGGTCGTAGGAGTCAGTCGGTCGTAGGAGTCAGTCGGTCGTAGGAGTCAGTCGGTCGTAGGAGTCAGTCGGTCGTAGGACTCAGTCGGTCGTAGGGCTCAGTCGGTCGTAGGACTCAGTCGGTCGTAGGACTCAGTCGGTCGTAGGAGTCAGTCGGTCGTAGGAGTCAGTCGGTCGTAGGAGTCAGTCGGTCGTAGGACTCAGTCGGTCGTAGGGCTCAGTCGGTCGTAGGACTCAGTCGGTCGTAGGACTCAGTCGGTCGTAGGACTCAGTCGGTCGTAGGACTCAGTCGGTCGTAGGACTCAGTCGGTCGTAGGACTCAGTCGGTCGTAGGCTCAGTCGGTCGTAGGACTCAGTCGGTCGTAGGCTCAGTCAGTCGTAGGACACAGTCGGTCGTAGGACACAGTCGGTCGTAGGCTCAGTCAGTCATAGGCTCAGTCAGTCGTAGGCTAAGTCGGTCGTAGGACTCAGTCGGTCGTAGGACTCAGTCGGTCGTAGGACACAGTCGGTCGTAGGACTCAGTCGGTCGTAGGACTCAGTCGGTCGTAGGACACAGTTGGTCGTAGGACTCAGTCAGTCGTAGGCTCAGTCAGTCGTAGGCTAAGTCGGTCGTAGGGCACAGTCGGTCGTAGGACTCAGTCGGTCGTAGGACTCAGTCGGTCGTAGGACACAGTTGGTCGTAGGACTCAGTCAGTCGTAGGCTCAGTCAGTCGTAGGCTAAGTCGGTCGTAGGACTCAGTCGGTCGTAGGACTCAGTCGGTCGTAGGACACAGTCGGTCGTAGGACTCAGTCGGTCGTAGGACACAGTCGGTCGTAGGACTCAGTCGGTCGTAGGACACAGTCGGTCGTAGGACTCAGTCGGTCGTAGGACTCAGTCGGTCGTAGGACTCAGTCGGTCGTAGGCTCAGTAACAACTACTCAAATGATGTAGGTGGGGCGTACGTCACAGCCTGCTCTCTCAATCTGTCTCTCCGTAAAAATTTCAACTGTTTTTGCCTAAGCAGAAACGTCTCCAGGCCAAACACCCCACCTACCCTATTGAGGCTGCTACCCAGAAAGTCATTATTACGCATGCCGAAGGGAAATGGGGTTAAATTTTGAGTAATAAATCGTATTTTTAACGGATTGGTGAACTCCGTTAAAACTGAGACGAATTTGGAAGTTAAACCTTAAATCACGGTTTAGAATTTCTAAAGATAATTTCTTTAATGCAATCTTTTTTAGGGGCGCCTGACAGCTGGGTGGACAGCGTTTCGGATTCGTAGTCCCGAGGTTTCTGGTTCGATCCCCGGTGGAGGCGGAGACAAATGGGCAAAATGTTTCTTTCACCCCGATGCCCCCTGTTACCTTGCAGTAAATAGGTACCTGGGAGTTAGACAGCTGCTATGGGCTGCTTCCTGGGGGTGGAGGCCTGGTCGAGGACCGGGCCGCGGGGACACTAAGCCCGAAATCATCTCAAGATAACCTCAAGAAGATCTGAATAGTGCCTTGAACACAGCAGATGACACTCGAGACATAAACAGATGTACTCAAGACGCAAACACAAGTACTCAAGACGCCAGCAGACATACTCAAGATGCAAGCAGAAATATTGAAGACGCAAGCAGATGTACTCAAGGTGTAAGCAGACTTACTCAAGATGAAAGCAGAAGCATTCAAGACGTAAGCAAACAGAAACAGACATAAACAGACATAATGAAGACGCAAGCAGATATATACTCAAGAAACGAACATGTAATCAAGAAATATATAGTGACTTCTTCAGATCACTGTGCAGGTGTGGTCCAGGAGAGTTTTAAAGCAAAATTAAAAACAGTAAAAAAAAATGCAAAGATGAAGAGCCAAAACCGAAAAAAAACAATAGAGAATTCTGGCAGGTTGTTGAAAATGTTGAGACTCAGCTGAGCACCGCCCACGACGCCCACGACGCCCACGACGCCTCACATGTTAACCTTCAATAAATATGTATACGCTGCATCGCAAAACGCCAACATTGAATAAAAAAAATGAGAATCTGCAATACATTTCTGGACAAGGGGGCGGCCCAGCACCGCCCGCCTCACCATGACACAGACGGATCACAGGCGTCCATGGGGGCTGAGCGGCTCCATATCTCTTCGGTAAAAGGTCCTTGAGACCAATTATATATATATTACCGTCGTGGGGGGGTTCCTCCCGGAGAGGAGGAGCAGCGGGGTCTTAAGCCGATGACGGATCACATTTTACCATTCGGCATAATCTTCAGCAGACCAGGAGTCTGCCGTATATGCCTTTCAGCAACTTTTACCAGAAACTCGGTAAATGATGTCTTCTAAAACGTATCTCGACCAGGGAGTTTGGCCATTCACTTTCGTTTACGATCGACTTTAAATTCGGTACGACATGTTGTAAGCGACATTTTTCCCCTCACACGACCACCTGACGACCCCCGGGGACGACTATCTACAAGACCATCTGGACAATGGCGTCTCTTCTTCCAAATAAAAGAGAGATACGAACCGGGAAGAGAATAATGCCGAAGAGAAGTAATATTCCCCCCCCCCTTCATCCCCCCCTCCTGGTGACCCAGACCGTTCTCTCCATTAACCACTCCGTTAAAAATGCAACTGTTTTGCCCACCACTAACGAACAAACAAACCCACTTAACGTCCCAAGTCCGAGGCACAGAAAACGTTAATAGCGTTAATATTACGCTGCTGTGTTCTTTTTAACTAATATGTCGCATTTTTAACGGATTGGTCGATTTCGTAAAACATGGAAGGTGTTGAGTGAGAGGAGGCGGGTTGGGCAGCACTCCTGGCCTCGGCACTTACACCAGAGGCCGTCCAGGGAGAGTATCTGAGGTGTTGACATGTATATTACTAAGCCAATAGTCCGCCAGACCACGGACGACGCCACAAACACATTCAGAATTATTAAGTTCTTCGTTTTTCCCGCCTCGCTGTGGTGGTGACGCCTCCGGACCTGCTGCTGTCTCTGACCTCTTGTTGCATCTCTCTTGCTGCTGCTGCTCTGCTGCTTGCCTTCTCTACTCTTGCTGTCCCCTGCTGAAGCTGCTGAAGCTGCTGAAGCTGATGAAGCTGCTGAAGCTGCTGTTGCTGCTGTAGCTGCTCCCCCCTGCTGCTGCTGCTGCTCTTGCCTGTCAACTCTGTCCTCTCCCGTTGGTTCTCTGCGTCAATCCCCGTCTTATCCAGATGACGGAAAAAATATAATACGACATCGCCGCGTTGCCAGATCGCCCATGGAAACGTGGCTTAAATTCAGTTTATATCAAAGAACAGTTCCAATATTATATTGTTTAGCGTGGAAAGCAGCGGCAATAAATCAGAGCGGAGCCTTTGCAGTCAGGGAATAATTCATG
>WNGS01004946.1:17159584-17170430 GCA_020271785.1 Procambarus virginalis
GAGGATTGAAACTGAGGACGATAGTAGGAGGCTACAAGACGACCTAGACAGACGGAGTGAATGGTCCAACAAATGGCTGTTGAAGTTCAACCGAGTAAATGCAAAGTAATGAAACTAGGCAGTGGAAACAGGAGGCCAGACACAGGATACAGAATAGGAGATGAAGTACTTAATGAAACGGACAGAGAGAAAGATCTAGGAGTTGATATCACACCAAACCTGTCTCCTGAAGCCCACATAAAGAGGATAACATCTGCGGCATATGCGAGGCTGGCTAACATCAGAACAGCGTTCAGGAACCTGTGTAAGGAATCATTCAGAATCTTGTACACCACATATGTAAGACCAATCCTGGAGTATGCAGCCCCAGCATGGAGCCCGTACCTTGTCAAGCACAAGACGAAGCTGGAAAAAGTCCAAAGGTATGCCACTAGACTAGTCCCAGAACTAAGAGGCATGAGTTACGAGGAAAGGCTGCGGGAAATGCACCTTACGACACTGGAAGACAGAAGAGTAAGGGGAGATATGATCACAACCTACAAAATCCTCAGAGGAATCGACCGGGTAGACAAGGACAAACTATTCAACACTGGGGGGACGCGAACAAGGGACACAGGTGGAAACTGAGTACCCACATGAGCCACAGAGACGTTAGAAGGAACTTTTTCAGTGTCAGAGTAGTTAACGGATGGAATGCATTAGGCAGTGATGTGGTGGAGGCTGACTCCATACACAGTTTCAAGGGTAGATATGATAGAGCCCAGTAGGCTCGGGAATCTGTACACCGGTTGATTGACAGTTGAGAGGCGGGACCAAAGAGCCAAGCTCAACCCCCGCAAGCACAAATAGGTGAGTACAAATAGGTGAGTACACACACACACACACACACACACACACACACACACACACACACACACACACACATTCTTAGCTGGAAAAAGCTTCTTAGCTTCTTTCTTAGCTGGAAAAAGTCCAAAGGTATGCCACTAGACTAGTCCAGAACTAAGAGGCATGAGTTACGAGGAAAGGCTGCGGAAATGCACCTTACGACACTGGAAGACAGAAGAGTAAGGGGAGATATGATCATAACCTACAAAATCCTCAGAGGAATCGACCGGGTAGACAAGGACAAACTATCAACACTGGGGGGACGCGAACAAGGGGACACAGGTGGAAACTGAGTACCCACATGAGCCACAGTGACGTTAGAAGGAACTTTTTCAGTATCAGAGTAGTTAACGGATGGAATGCTTTAGGCAGTGATGTGGTGGAGGCTGACTCCATACACAGTTTATAATGTAGATATGATAGAGCCCAGTAGGCTCAGGAACCTGTACACCAGTTGATTGACAGTTGAGAGGCGGGACCAAAGAGCCAAAGCTCAACCCCCGCAAGCACAAATAGGTGAGTACAAATAGGTGAGTACACACACACACACACACACACTGCCAGCACGGTCACACGTCATATTTCTCATATATTACCAATACTGTAGGCCTTGTGGGACGATACCATGGCCGTCATGAGTGCCTGTGAGGCCCTGGCAGCCACACCTATCTCTCCACACCTGACGCCACACCAACTTTTCCACACCTGACGGCCACACAAACCTGTCAACAGGGAGAAATACCTCAGTTAATGCAATCGTCTTCACAACATGGACAGATAATTAAGAGAAAATACAGATACAAATAAAATAGAAACAATCAACAACGCTGCAAGGATGCAACATCTTAAGACGAAACACTCTCCCTGAAGCAGCAAGGAGCTGAGCCCCAAGAAAGCTTGCACTGCAGTGTTGCATCAAATTGCATAATTTATGCAGACATTGTCACGAATATTTGACTACATTCTACAGCTAACATTTGAGATGTAAAAATATTGTGGTAAGATAACTCAAGAATTACTGGGTGACGGGTAACGGGTGACGGGTGACGGGTGACGGGTGACGGGGAGACGGGTGACGGGTGACGGGTGAAGTGTAATGTCTGTGCTAAGTTAAACAGAACAGCAGAACAAATGAAACTATTGGGAGCAGCTGTCATCAGTCCAGACGAGGTCAATGATACTTCATAGCAGAGTCAGGTCACTGGCTGGGTCAGGTCACTGGTTGGGTTAGGTCACTGACTGGGTCAGGTCGCTGGTTGGGTCAGGTCAATGGTTGGGTCAGGTCACTGGTTGGGTCAGGTCACTGGCTGGGTCAGGTCACTGGTTGGGTCAGGTCACTGGTTGGGTCAGGTCACTGGCTGGGTCAGGTCACTGGTTGGGTCAGGTCACTGGTTGGGTCAGGTCACTGGCTGGGTCAGGTCACTGGTTGGGTCAGGTCACTGGTTGGTCAGGTCACTGACTGGGTCAGGTCACTGGTGGGTCAGGTCACTGGCTGGGTCAGGTCACTGGTTGGGTCAGGTCACTGGTTGGGTCAGGTCACTGGCTGGGTCAGGTCACTGGTTGGGGTCAGGTCACTGGCTGGGTCAGGTCACTGGCTGGGTCAGGTCACTGGCTGGGTCAAGTCACTGGCTGGGTCAGGTCACTGGCTGGGTCAGGTCACTGGCTGGGTCAGGTCACTGGCTGGGTCAAGTCACTGGCTGGGTCAGGTCACTGGTTGAGTCAGGTCACTGGCTGGGTCATGTCACTGGCTGGGTCAGGTCACTGGCTGGGTCAGGTCACTGGCTGGGTCAGATCACTGGCTGGGTCAGGTCACTGGCTGGGTCAGGTCACTGGCTGGGTCAGTCACTGGCTGGACAGTGACTGTCTGGGTCAGTCACTGACCCAGCCAGTGACCTGACCCAGCCAGTGACCTGACCCAGCCAGTGATCTGACCCAGCCAGTGACCTGACCCAGCCAGTGACCTGACCCAGCCAGTGACATGACCCAGCCATGACCTGACTCAACCAGTGACCTGACCCAGCCAGTGACTTGACCCAGCCAGTGACCTGACCCAGCCAGTGACCTGACCCAGCCAGTGACCTGACCCAGCCAGTGACTTGACCCAGCCAGTGACCTGACCCCAGCCAGTGACCTGACCCAGCCAGTGACCTGACCCCAACCAGTGACCTGACCCAGCCAGTGACCTGACCAACCAGTGACCTGACCCAACCAGTGACCTGACCCAGCCAGTGACCTGACCCAACCAGTGACCTGACCAGTCAGTGACCTGACCAACCAGTGACCTGACCCAACCAGTGACCTGACCCAGCCAGTGACCTGACCCAACCAGTGACCTGACCCAACCAGTGACCTGACCCAGCCAGTGACCTGACCCAACCAGTGACCTGACCCAACCAGTGACCTGACCCAGCCAGTGACCTGACCCAACCAGTGACCTGACCCAACCATTGACCTGACCCAACCAGCGACCTGACCCAGTCAGTGACCTAACCCAACCAGTGACCTGACCCAGCCAGTGACCTGACTCTGCTATGAAGTATCATTGACCTCGTCTGGACTGATGACAGCTGCTCCCAATAGTTTCATTTGTTCTGCTGTTCTGTTTAACTTAGCACAGACATTACACTTCACCCGTCACCCGTCACCCGTCTCCCGTCACCCGTCACCGTCACCCGTCACCCGTTACCCGTCACCCAGTAATTCTTGAGTTATCTTACCACAATATTTTTACATCTCAAATGTTAGCTGTAGAATGTAGTCAAATATTCGTGACAATGTCTGCATAAATTATGCAATTTGATGCAACACTGCAGTGCAAGCTTTCTTGGGGCTCAGCTCCTTGCTGCTTCAGGGAGAGTGTTTCGTCTTAAGATGTTGCATCCTTGCAGCGTTGTTGATTGTTCTATTTTATTTGTATCTGTATTTTCTCTTAATTATCTGTCCATGTTGTGAAGACGATTGCATTAACTGAGGTATTTCTCCCTGTTGACAGGTTTGTGTGGCCGTCAGGTGTGGAAAAGTTGGTGTGGCGTCAGGTGTGGAGAGATAGGTGTGGCTGCCAGGGCCTCACAGGCACTCATGACGGCCATGGTATCGTCCCACAAGGCCTACAGTATTGGTAATATATGAGAAATATGACGTGTGACCGTGCTGGCAGTGTGTGTGTGTGTGTGTGTGTACTCACCTATTTGTACTCACCTATTTGTGCTTGCGGGGGTTGAGCTTTGGCTCTTTGGTCCCGCCTCTCAACTGTCAATCAACTGGTGTACAGGTTCCTGAGCCTACTGGGCTCTATCATATCTACATTATAAACTGTGTATGGAGTCAGCCTCCACCACATCACTGCCTAAAGCATTCCATCCGTTAACTACTCTGATACTGAAAAAGTTCCTTCTAACGTCACTGTGGCTCATGTGGGTACTCAGTTTCCACCTGTGTCCCCTTGTTCGCGTCCCCCAGTGTTGAATAGTTTGTCCTTGTCTACCCGGTCGATTCCTCTGAGGATTTTGTAGGTTATGATCATATCTCCCCTTACTCTTCTGTCTTCCAGTGTCGTAAGGTGCATTTCCCCGCAGCCTTTCCTCGTAACTCATGCCTCTTAGTTCTGGGACTAGTCTAGTGGCATACCTTTGGACTTTTTCCAGCTAAGAAAAGAAGCTAAGAAGCTTTTTTGCTGTGTGTGTGTGTGTGTGTGTGTGTGTGTGTGTGTGTGTGTGTGTGTGTGTGTGTGTGTG
Organism: Procambarus virginalis; assembly: GCA_020271785.1. NCBI lineage: Eukaryota > Metazoa > Arthropoda > Malacostraca > Decapoda > Cambaridae > Procambarus > Procambarus virginalis. Next base: position 17,164,207 of record WNGS01004946.1, read on the forward strand.
TGTACTCACCTATTTGTACTCACCTATTTGTGCTTGCGGGGGTTGAGCTTTGGCTCTTTGGTCCCGCCTCTCAACTGTCAATCAACTGGTGTACAGATTCCCGAGCCTACTGGGCTCTATCATATCTACCCTTGAAACTGTGTATGGAGTCAGCCTCCACCACATCACTGCCTAATGCATTCCATCCGTTAACTACTCTGACACTGAAAAAGTTCCTTCTAACGTCTCTGTGGCTCATGTGGGTACTCAGTTTCCACCTGTGTCCCTTGTTCGCGTCCCCCCAGTGTTGAATAGTTTGTCCTTGTCTACCCGGTCGATTCCTCTGAGGATTTTGTAGGTTGTGATCATATCTCCCCTTACTCTTCTGTCTTCCAGTGTCGTAAGGTGCATTTCCCGCAGCCTTTCCTCGTAACTCATGCCTCTTAGTTCTGGGACTAGTCTAGTGGCATACCTTTGGACTTTTTCCAGCTTCGTCTTGTGCTTGACAAGGTACGGGCTCCATGCTGGGGCTGCATACTCCAGGATTGGTCTTACATATGTGGTGTACAAGATTCTGAATGATTCCTTACACAGGTTCCTGAACGCTGTTCTGATGTTAGCCAGCCTCGCATATGCCGCAGATGTTATCCTCTTTATGTGGGCTTCAGGAGACAGGTTTGGTGTGATATCAACTCCTAGATCTTTCTCTCTGTCCGTTTCATTAAGTACTTCATCTCCTATTCTGTATCCTGTGTCTGGCCTCCTGTTTCCACTGCCTAGTTTCATTACTTTGCATTTACTCGGGTTGAACTTCAACAGCCATTTGTTGGACCATTCACTCAGTCTGTCTAGGTCGTCTTGTAGCCTCCTACTATCGTCCTCAGTTTCAATCCTCCTCATAATTTTTGCATCATCGGCAAACATTGAGAGAAACGAGTCTATACCCTCTGGGAGATCATTTACATATATCAGAAACAGTATAGGTCCAAGGACTGACCCCTGCGGGACTCTACTTGTAACGTCTCGCCAATTTGAGACCTCACCCCTCACACTGACTCATTGTCTTCTGTTACTTAGGTACTCCTTTATCCAATGGAGTACCTTCCCTTTCACTCCAGCCTGTATCTCCAGCTTTATCACTAGCCTCTTGTGTGGTACTGTATCAAGGCTTTCTGACAATCCGTGTGGTGTGTGTGTGTGTGGTGTGTGGTGTGTGTGTGTGGTGTGTGTGTGTGTGTGTGTGTGTGTTTGTGTGTGTGTGTGTAATATCAACAGTGTTGTCAGCTGCTGATTAGGTAAACAAAAAAATATCGAGATGTCTGGCAGTGCTCAAGAATACCAGGAAGATTATTTATTTCAATTTTTTCAATTCCCATTTCCGATTCTCTTTATTAACAAGGTTAACACGCGCACATGATAATATAATTTGCAATATAACATCAAAGTTTGTATAGCTTGATTAAAACAAAACATTCTCGGTCACTGCAATGGATTAAATCATTTGTGTTGTAGTTTAAAGTAATTTCAACTATTTTTATATTCACATTGATAAAGTGTTTATTGAATAAATGTATTGAATTAACTTCACCGTTTTTTTTGTAAAGTTGAGGAAGTCAGTTTGGGGGGACATGACATTTGGGTGACCTGGAGGGCCAGTGGTTGACCTGGAGGGCCAGTAGTTGACCTGGAAGGCCAGTGGTTGACCTGGAGGGCCAGTGGTTGACCTGGAGGGTCAATGGTTGACCTGGAGGGCCAGGGGTTGACCTGGAGGGCCAGGGGTTGACCTGGAGGGCCAGGGGTTGACCTGGAGGGCCAGTAGTTGACCTGGAGGGTCAGTGGTTGACCTGGAGGGTCAGTGCTTGACCTGGAGGGTCAGTGGTTGACCTGGAGGGCCAGTGGTTGACCTGGAGGGCCAGTAGTTGACCTGGAGGGCCAGTAGTTGACCTGGAGGACCAGTGGTTGACCTGGAGGGCCAGTGGTTGACCTGGAGGGCCAGTGGTTGACCTGGAGGGCCAGTGGTTGACCTGGAGGGCCAGTGGTTGACCTGGAGGGCCAGTGGTTGACCTGGAGAGCCAGTGGTTGACATGGAGGGTCAGTGGTTGACCTGGAGAGCCAGTGGTTGACCTGGAGGGCCAGTGGTTGACCTGGAGGGCCAGGGGTTGACCTGGAGGGTCAGTGGTTGACCTGGAGAGCCAGTGGTTGACCTGGAGGGCCAGGGGTTAACCTGGAGGGTCAGTGGTTGACCTGGAGAGCCAGTGGTTGACCTGGAGGGCCAGGGGTTGACCTGGAGGGCCAGTAGTTGACCTGGAGGGCCAGTGGTTGACCTGGAGGGCCAGTGGTTGACCTGGAGGGCCAGTGGTTGACCTGGAGGGCCAGGGGTTGACCTGGAGGGCCAGGGGTTGACCTGGAGGGCCAGGGGTTGACCTGGAGGACCAGTAGTTGACCTGGAGGGTCAGTGGTTGACCTGGAGGGTCAGTGGTTGACCTGGAGGGTCAGTGGTTGACCTGGAGGGCCAGTGGTTGACCTGGAGGGCCAGTAGTTGACCTGGAGGGCCAGTAGTTGACCTGGAGGACCAGTGGTTGACCTGGAGGGCCAGTGGTTGACCTGGAGGGCCAGTGGTTGACCTGGAGGGCCAGTGGTTGACCTGGAGGGCCAGTGGTTGACCTGGAGGGCCAGTGGTTGACCTGGAGAGCCAGTGGTTGACATGGAGGGTCAGTGGTTGACCTGGAGAGCCAGTGGTTGACCTGGAGGGCCAGTGGTTGACCTGGAGGGTCAGTGGTTGACCTGGAGGGTCAGTGGTTGACCTGGAGAACCAGTGGTTGACCTGGAGGGCCAGGGGTTGACCTGGAGAGCCAGTGGTTGACCTGGAGGGCCAGGGGTAGACCTGGAGGGCCAGGGTTGACCTGGAGGGTCAGTGGTTGACCTGGAGGGTCAGTGGTTGACCTGGAGGGCCAGGGGTTGACCTGGAGGGTCAGTGGTTGACCTGGAGAGCCAGTGGTTGACCTGGAGGGCCAGGGGTTGACCTGGAGGGTCAGTGGTTGACCTGGAGAGCCAGTGGTTGACCTGGAGGGCCAGGGGTTGACCTGGAGGGTCAGTGGTTGACCTGGAGGGTCAGTGGTTGACCTGGAGGGCCAGGGGTTGACCTGGAGGGCCAGGGGTTGACCTGGAGAGCCAGTGGTTGACCTGGAGGGCCAGGGGTAGACCTGGAGGGTCAGTGGTTGATCTGAAGGGTCAGTGGTTGACCTGGAGAGCCAGTGGTTGACCTGGAGGGTCTGTGGTTTATATGTTATATTTAGGAAATTATATATCCAAAGGGAGAAATTAGAAGATAATTCAGCGTGTCTCCAGCACGGATTCATCAACATTAGAGTGGGCATCACGTACACCCCCCCCCCACCACCCTGGATATACACCCAGGCTCCCTGGCACCCCAGGCAAGATAACAGCATAATTTAACTTGGTCACTTAACACCATAACAAAAGAAGCTTAGAGGACACATGCGAAGGATATTACCCCATTTGTTTCTGATGGGTGATGGCCCCCCCCCCTCTCTCTCTCCTGTTGACTCTCTCTCTCTCTCTCCTGTTGCCTCTCTCTCTCTCTCTCCTGTTGCCTCTCTCTCTCCTGTTGACCCCCTCTATCATGTTGGCCCACCTCTCTCATGTTGGCCCACCTCTCTCTCATGTTGGCCCACCTCTCTCTCATGTTGGCCCACCTCTCTCTCATGTTGGCCCACCTCTCTCATGTTGGCCCACCTCTGTCATGTTGGCCCACCTCTCTCTCTCATGTTGGCCCACTTCTCTCTCATGTTGGCCCACCTCTCTCTCATGTTGGCCCACCTCTCTCTCATGTTGGCCCACCTCTCTCTCATGTTGGCCCACCTCTCTCTCATGTTGGCCCACCTCTCTCTCATGTTGGCCCACCTCTCTCTCATGTTGGCCCACCTCTCTCTCATGTTGGCCCACCTCTCTCTCATGTTGGCCCACCTCTCTCTCATGTTGGCCCACCTCTCTCTCATGTTGGCCCACCTCTCTCTCATGTTGGCCCACCTCTCTCTCATGTTGGCCCACCTCTCTCTCATGTTGGCCCACCTCTCTCTCATGTTGGCCCACCTCTCTCTATAGTGAGACAAGGGTTTACCAGTAAGCACACCACCCCAAGGGGTCATATCTACCTACGACCATCGGAGCAGACTTCCTGTACACGCAAATAATGTGTATCACCAAAGGTGTCAAGAGATGATCCATCAGGACATAATTGAGCTGTCAGTTGTGTTAGTGAAGAAGATTAATAACACCTGTAACTTTTACACTATCACAAGACGAATGAATTAACTAATTATGCATATTCTCTCCTTTTAATAAAACAAAATAAATAGCTTACGTGTCACAAAAGCTGTATTGAATGCTGAGGCAGCATACTGAACTATTTCTGTGACAGAGAAATATGGATATAAATGCATTTTATTTTAGCATTTTTTTAGGAATGCAGGCGATGAGTCACAATAACGTGGCTGAAGTATGTGGACCAGACCACACACTAGAAGGTGAAGGGACGACGACGTTTCGATCCGTCCTGAACCATTCTCAAGTCGTCCCTTCACCTTCTAATGTGTGGTCTGGTCAACATTTTTAGGAATGATTTTTTTTCGAAGTATAGCATCTTTCTCCTTTGGAATGGTCATCAATGGCATTCAAGGTATAGTTTTATTATTATTATTATGATTTTTCTACCACAGACGTGGCCACACATTTACAATGCTAACCAGAATATACATTTTCTTCTGTCCTCAATGGACAGGGTTAGAGATCTGTTAAACATATTGTTCAGTGATTCTTGAACAGTCAGATGTTTATTGTAGTGCTTATAAGGTCTAGTGGCAGGAAGACATTCACTTGCCCAGCTAGACGCCGTTGTCCTGTACTCCAGCCTCCAAGAGCATCACCACAGTGTAAGGAAGACCTCCACACTCTTGATTCAAACTGAAGGAGCAGCCATAGTGTTGGCTGGTGTCTCAGATATCATCATTTTTAGATTTCCAGTTCAGTAGTGGTGACTCAGGCCCTTATACTTGCTGGGCCGTGACAGTTGTGCTCGCAACTCCACCAATAGGGATAGTGCGCACATTCTTGGAGCAGCCTTGGACTTTCCTCATTTTGGTGTGAAACAATATGCAGGGGGAAGGGGACGGCTAAGAAATTAAAATCAGAAAGAAACACAGCCACAATAGTTGAATTCTGCCAGAAGGTTCTTGCTCTATCAATCACGTGAGTGAATAAGCTCATTCAGGTCACTGGCAGAATTAAAATATTTTGTATCTTTTAAAATAAAATTTTTTTAATTAAAAAGGTGTACAAATCTTATACAGAAATAAATTTAAATTTGAGTGAGGACATTGTTTTTTAATACACAGTGTACATTAAAATAGATGAATAGGTCTTGTGGGTCGTCTGCCACTTGGACGAGGCAGGCGTGAGGACGGGTTGTGGCGGCAGACGTGAGGACGGGTTGTGAGCGGCAGCCGTGAGGACGGGTTGTGGGCGGCAGGCGTGAGGACGGGTTGTGGGCGGCAGGCGTGAGGACGGGTTGTGGGCGGCAGGCATGAGGACGGGTTGTGGGCGGCAGCTGTTTGTGAATATTGTTCACAAACAGAAGACGACGACTGCTGTCCGAGTAACGATCACCTGTTCAGTGTTCTGATGATGGCCAACAGCTGCTCGATATTCAGACTGAACTGCCCTCACATCTCTGTGAAGATCTCTTCATGTAAACATTAACCAGACTAACAAGGCAATTGGTCGAGGCTGTTAGGCCGGTTCAGGCGCTGATGCTTCGCTCTCATGAATATTACTTCCATTCACGAGGCAGTTTGCCCCTATTTCACCACTAATGTCTGTTCCGAGGGCCACCCTTGTGTCGCTATTGGTTCCTAGAGTGGCTGGTACACACTGATCTCGTTACTGTGGTGTCTCACTGGAGGGAGAGCCAGGCACCAGCGTCCTGGCGGCCAGGGCGGGGCGGGGGCGGGCGCGGGGGCGGCGGCCCTCTCCATAACTGTGTCACACGACCTCCGCTAGAGAAGATATCAACTAAACTCACTAATATTTAAGCCACGTTACGAGCTGCGAACGGCCCGACACTATTACCATGTGATCAATGTGTTATTTCTCCACTTCTCTCTCTCTCTCCTCTCTCTCTCTCTCTCCTCTCTCTCTCTCTCTCTCTCTCTCTCTCTCTCTCTCTC
>WNGS01004946.1:17195650-17220062 GCA_020271785.1 Procambarus virginalis
TTTATACACGACTACAACTGCTGACGTTCGAACACTTCCGGAACAAGTGCTTCACTGACGAATTTGTTCGAACCACAACGCTGTAAATGCTTCACCCACGTACTACAAACACAAATAATCGCCAACAGAACCTAAACACCTAACCTAACCTATGCATATATATATATATAATATATATATATATATATATATATATATATATATATATATATATTATATATAATATATATATGCACAATATGTAATATATTAAATATTAACTTATATTGAGAAAATTCCTGTTTTGAATGAAACAGCATGTTAAAATAGATGAATGTGTCTGTGGGGTCGACCGCTGGATGGAATGAACAACGCCAGAGGACGACCTAAACTATACAAAGAGCCTTAACATATAATATACAAAGAGCCTTAATATAATAATAGTATAACTAACATACACCGACAAACCTATTTTTAATATAGTACGGAAACATTGGCGAATGCGTCTTTGGGATGGCCGCTGCTTTAACGAGCCTAGCTTGAGGCCAGCTGAATCAGTCTTTAGAGCGCCATTACATCATGAGACTAACCGCCTCCTGACTGGTTAATGTTTCATCTTATTGTAGATAAAGTAACATTCTCATTGGTTACCTCTGACTATTTTACGGTAAATTAATAATTTCTTAATAGGTTAAGAAATTATTAATAGGTTATGAGATGAGGAAATAGGTTATGATAAGGAGAGAGAGAGAGTGTGTGATTGAGTGTGTGAGTATGTGTATTCACCTATGTGTATTCGCCTATTTGTTCTTCCGGGGGTTGAGCTCTGCTCTTTCGGCCCGCTTCTCAACTGTCAATTAAGTGTAACTACTATTTTTTTCTCTCACACACATACACACATCCCCAGGAAGCAGCTACGTGACAGCTGACTAACTTCCAGGTACCTATTTACTGCTAGGTAACAGGGGCATTCAGGGTGAAAGAAACTTTGCCCATTTGTTTCTGCCTGGTGCGGGAATCGAACCCGCGCCACAGAATTACGAGTCCTTGCGCGCTATCCACCAGGCTACCAGGCCCCCGTGTGTGTACTCACCTAATTGTACTCACCTAATTGTGCTTGCGGGGGTTGAGCTTTGGCTCTTTGGTCCCGCCTCTCAACTGTCAATCAACTGGTGTACAGTTTCCTGAGCCTACTGGGCTCTATCATATCTAGCCTACTGGGCTCTATCATATCTAGCCTACTGGGCTCTATCATATCTGTGTGCGCGTGTGTGTGTGTGTATGTGTGTGTGTGTGTGTGTGTGTGTGTGTGTGTGTGTGTGTGTGTGTGTGTGTGTGTGTGTGTGTGTGTGTGTGTGGGTGTGTGTGCGTGTGTGTGTGTGTGTGTGCGCGTGTGTGTGTGTGTGTAGCATCATAAACAATGTGAGTGTGGCCGGGGTACCCGAGTTTAGTCCGGGCAACAGTGAAGGTTTGCTTTAATTCATTTTCAAGTGTCGCAATAATTCTCCAGCCTGGTGCATATACGTAATTCTCACCTGTTCTTAGACACGCCCACGCACGCACTCACGCACTCACGCACGCACTCGCACATATAACACTCACATTATTTCCACGTGAGTGGAAATAATGTGAGTGTTAAGTGAAGATTAGACTTGCAATGTGAGTACAAGTGAAGATTTCCACCTTTGTTCCCTCTTGTATGTGATACTTGGAGTAGTGAGGCGTTATGTAGTAAGCAAGATGAAGAGTCAGACCTGACTGGTCCAGGTGGAGGACCAGAGTGACCTGACCTGACTGTGGTCCAGGTGGAGGACCAGAGTGACCTGACCTGACTGTGGTCCAGGTGGAGGACCAGAGTGACCTGACCTGACTGTGGTCCAGGTGGAGGACTAGAGTGACCTGACCTGACTGTGGTCCAGGTGGAGAGTAAGTAACTTGGTTTGAGGTCCCAATCTGTTACTTGTGGTTCCTGTTGCCTGCGTTTAGTCTTGATTGTGGTACCTGTTGATTGTAGTTCCTGTTGACTGTGGTACCTGTTGATTGTAGTTCCTGTTGACTGTGGTACCTGTTGATTGTAGTTCCTGTTGACTGTGGTACCTGTTGATTGTAGTTCCTGTTGATTGTGTTACCTGTTGATTGTAGTTCCTGTTGATTGTGGTACCTGTTGATTGTAGTTCCTGTTGATTGTGGTACCTGGTGATTGTAGTTCCTGTTGACTGTGGTGCCTGTTGATTGTAGTTCATGTTGACTGTGGTACCTGTTGATTGTAGTTCCTGTTGACTGTGGTGCCTGTTGATTGTAGTTCCTGTTGACTGTGGTACCTGTTGATTGTAGTTCCTGTTGATTGTGTTACCTGTTGATTGTAGTTCCTGTTGATTGTGGTACCTGGTGATTGTAGTTCCTGTTGATTGTGGTACCTGGTGATTGTAGTTCCTGTTGACTGTGGTGCCTGTTGATTGTAGTTCCTGTTGATTGTGGTACCTGCTGATAGCGGTACCTGTTGATTGTGGTGCCTGATATATGCAGCCTGTGTTGGCTGCGGTTTCTATTGACTGCTCAGCTTCCCCCATCCCCCCCCCCCTTAGTGTCAAAAACAAACAAATCTTGGATTTGGGATTACAAATTATCCCTATTCCAACCCTCCCCACACACACACGCGTTCCTCTACGGGCCGTCAGAGGCTGCCAAAGAGTGCGTAAGCATAACTCTATCACTCTGATAGAGTACCATCATATAAACCCTGAACCGCCCAGCCCTGAAATCCGCATAAGCCACTCAGAGAGGGTAGGGCAGAGTGGGGTGAAGAGACGCATAAGGTTCAATTAGCAAGTGGGCAGCAGTTATGTGATGTGTGGTTAATCCCTCGGTGATACGGTTAATTGTAGAGAGCCCATATGGTGATTCATGGGTGGTATGGTGACCCCAGGGTGCCATGGAGATTACCCAGGGTGCCATGGTAATCCCAGGGTGCCATGGAGAATACCCAGGATAACGGGGCGTTAACATTTAATAACACGTTTTATTTGTAACGGATTGGTCGACCCCGTAACGAAATAGGATGTGCTAAGTGAGATGACGCCTCCATGCTAATTTGTTACGACTAATGCGACGGTACTCGCGTGCAGGGTCACCCCGGACGCACGCATTACCCACTTAACCACGACGAGCTAAACAGGGAAGACAAACCCCGAAGATGTTCTGAGATTGTAAGGAGCATGGAGAGCATATCCCGCTGGTGCCCAAATCCAATATTGACCCGTGTCTCCCGAGCCCGCTGCGGTGTATGTAATCTCCCACCGGTGTCTTTCATAGCTGGTAGTGGAGCGTTGAAGTCTGTGATGTTGACGCCCTTCTTATTGCACTAATGGCACCACTAGCTCCTTCTTCTCCTCCTCCTGAGGCTAAAATGGCTTTACCTTCCCTGCCGCTTCTCTCAGTCTCGTGAGATGTTACTGGGAGTAACGTGTGCTGAAGACGGACTACACGGTAAGTACATGTGAGTCTCTCACATGTACAGACAGAGATAAGTACATGTCTCTCGGCTGTGTTCAAGTACGTTTATTGAGAAACGGTAAAATACATCTCAAAGGGATAGAGTAGCTTAGGTTATTTCTACCCCTCCTCGCGTGTGTTCCACTGTCCCCAGTACTCTGACAGCGGGCGGTCTGAGTAGTTCAGAGGCTCTGCCTTTTCTATGTGAGCAGTGGGAGAGGAGTGTGAACAGAAAGCAGTGTTCTGAAAAGAACGCATTACCGTTTTTGTTTTGTTTAACAAGAGAATAGAGAAGTATTCTACAGCGGAAAACCACCTCTCCACTGACCCCCTCCACCTTACCTTCCCACCTGACCCCCTCCACCTGACCCCTTCCACCTGACCCCTTCCACCTGACCTCTCCACCTGACCTCCCCACTTACCCATCCACCTGACCTCCGCCACCATCCCGGCTGTGCTACACCTGCTATAGACCTGGAGCTTGGCACCAGCAAAAACATTGTCAACAATAAAGGCTTCTTGTGTGAAATTTTCTTTCATGTGTTCGTCGCCCTACGCCACGCTTTAAGCTTATGATTGTGTAAGTTCATGGAACTTCACCAGAATGGTGGCGAGAGTTTTACGCTGGCACTGACTTCTCTAGATGTGTGTCAGGTCATGTCCTGTTGTTGCAGTAGCCATACTTATCAACACAAAGTATAAACATCTTGAGAAACATATACAGCGGAGGTGCTCGAGGCTCTGCTAATTTCAGCCGGATTATGCCAAATATGAGCGAAGGAAATCTCCCAAATTCGCTTACTCGGCTTCAACATCGGATAAAGAGCCTGTAACCGGCCGTAAATTGTGCAGCAGGTAAACACATTGGATTTGTTACCGGCCTGCATACATTTACAATANGCAGTTACTGTAATTGTTGACTCATCATTGGTACAGGTTCTGTAATGTTGACTCATCAGTAGTACAGGTTCTGCAATGCTGACTCATCGGTGGCACAGGTTATGTAATGTTGACTCATCAGTGGTTGCATATGGTAGTAACTCTTCAGATGACCTGTGATGCGCCTCATCCCTCTCGTTCCCCTGTTAAGCCAAATATAATACTACCCCCTTCAAAATCACCACAAGCAGCCAACGAGACTACCGCATCTCACTGGGACATGAATGGCACTGGACGCAGCAATCATCACCATGCACCTGTTTTGGCTGGGCAATGTGACCTGCGCTCCCGCGTGAGCGCTCGCCCTCGCATGCCATTTAAACCACGGCGGCGAACAGATCCCGGCGTGACTAAACAGACGTTTCGCAAACCCAATTCTTAACAGCGTGGGCGAGGTGTCGCTAACGTCGGTTTTTGTCCTGGGGAAGACGAGGCCGCAGGGCGCCAGCGTGGGCCGGTCTCTTCATTACACACTGACCACTAGTTTAGTCCACCTTCCCTCCACCTGGCTTTCCCTCCACCTGGCTTTCCCTCCACCTGGCCTTCCCTTCACCTGGCTTTCCCTCCACCTCTTTTCCCTCCACCTGGCTTTCTCTCCACCTGGCTTTCTCTCCACCTGGCCTTCCCTTCCTGCTGGCCCTCTCCCCCTCCCTTAATTTCTTCCTTTAATGTTCTTCCTTCCCTCCTTATTACGTTTCCCTCCCCTCTTCCCTTCCACTTTCTTTAATTGCGTTCCTCCCCCTCAATATCTCTATACTCTCCTTCGTCCTCTTCCTCCCCTTGCCTTTATTTTCCTCTATATTACTTTCTCTCCTCGTTTCCTCCCATTCTCTCTTTCTTGCTCTACACCTGCTCTCTCTCTCTCTCTCTCTCTCCTCTCTCTCTCTCTCTCTCTCTCTCTCTCTCTCTCTTCTTCCTTTCCCATACAGGAAAAATCTTGAAATGCTCAATCCTCAAATGACATTTCTAGTAACTACTACGTTTAAACGACTCGTTACAAGAGGACAAACAACGGGACCCTGGCGAGTGTCTCAGCACACCGCAGCCGCGTTAGCTCAGCACTGTCCATATATATATTCTGTACTATTATTGGAGGAAAAAAAAGCTTAAACCCATTATGAAAGGCAACATCAAAACTCCCGACTATAATTACAGATCACAAATATTTTCACAACAAAAAATATCATATTAACATATCTATGTGAATGTTGAAGTTGTAACCCCGACGAATTTAATAACACCTGGGCCTGGAGAGCGACATTTAATCACTCTCAAAGACAATAACGAGAAAAACGTATAGTTACTAATATTGTGTAACGTTACTTTGGGTTTTACCTTGAAGCCCCATGAAACAACGCTTGTACACATTTGATTGGCCTCGGGGGGTAATTATTGGCCTCGGGGGGTAATTATTGGCCTCGGGGGGGGGGGTAATTATTGGCCTCGGGGGGGGGGGGTAATTGTTGGTCTGGGGGTAATTGTTGCCTCGGGGGTAATTATTGGCCTCGGGGGTAATTATTGGCCTCGGGGGTAATTGTTGGCCTCGGGTAATTATTGGCCTTGGGGTAATTATTGGCCTTGGGGTAATTATTGGCCTCGGGGGTAATTATTGGCCTCGGGGGTAATTATTGCCTCGGGTAATTTCGTGCACTTAGAGAAAGTAGTATTGGCAGCCACTACCCCCCCCCCCTTCCACCCCCGGGGCCGGGCGTGGGCTCCTCGCCTTCACAGTGACACTACGCTGGAGACAGTGTGGACATTTTCGGAATTTCTTCAGTTTGCGGGACCAGCTAAACAGGGAGGTGGTCTGTGTGTGTGTTGTGTGTGTGTGTGTGTGTGTGTGTGTGTGTGTGTGTGTGTGTGTGTGTGTGTGTGTACTCACCTGGTTGTGCTTGCGGGGGTTGAGCTCCGGCTCTTTCGTCTCGCCTCTCGGCCTTATCTACACGGGTGGTTTGACGAGATAAAAAAAAAATCTTGCGCGGGTGCCGTATATATTTCAACATGTTCCCGCCAGATGTGTGGGGCGCGCCATTTGACAATTTTTTTTCCATTTATATCTATAAAACCACAAGCAAATTAATAAAAATTTACCATGATGGTTATTAGGGCCAAAGTCCAGACCTCATTACATTTTGGTGAGTTGGGCTTGCATATTATTGGCGGATTTGCATAATTATACAAAACTCTCAGATAGGGCCTCTCAGGAGGCCTGGTCGACGACCGGGCCGCGGGGACGCTAAGCCCCGGAAGCACCTCAAGGTAGGGGCCCCCCCCTGACGGCTCAGCAGACAGCGCTCGGGATTGGTAGTCCTAAGGATCCGGGTTCGATATTCTGGATGAAGGTCGCCCTTGCCACACACATCATGTTAAATAATTTGAAATGGAACATGGAAAAAAAAGGCCAAAGACTTTGTAGAATTAATAATATTTGTAAAATGTCGTAATGAGACTAGCCGACGGCGACAACTTTTAGCGTCGGAGCCGGGATTGTCCCACAAAATGTGTTCATGTAATTATTAGAGTGAAGAATTAGAGCACCGGTGCTCGTTGGCTGCTGGAAGGGGGGGGGGAGGGGGTGCGTGGGAGAGTGCGCATGGGAGGACGAGGTGCGTGGGAGGTGCGGTGCGCAGGTACTGCCATGGTAAGTCTTACTTTACGAGCTCTCCCTGGAACACGACCCGCCCAATCGGTCTACAACCACGACCAAAATGTCTGCTGGATGAACTGTATTGGTGCCCTGTCAACCTTCCCTGGGCCGGGCTCGAACCACGACGAGATCCCTCGAAGTGCGAATGTACAACCACTGCGCCATCATGATTGCATTAAGCATTCTTCCCTTCTTTTCCTCCTCCTTATATCTTCCTCCTCCTCATCTTCCTCCTCCTAATACCCCTCCAAGATGGCACGTTCATTCCCAGAGCAATATTCAATTTGCTCAGAACAGCTCCCGATATTTACAGCTCTACATATATACAATTTATATTCTGAAAGGTCTTGTATTTTTGGCTACAAATAGAAGCGCCATTTCAGCAGGACCTGGAGAGACTGTTGAGCCACTGATTGATACCACACAAACAGCTGAACTAGCCATTATAGTCACCTGATGGTTATTGTGAGCGCAGTTCACAACGATTCTTTATACAAAGTGATTTCTTTAGTTATGCAGCTGTTAGAGCAAGAGATCTCCACCACAAGCACTGGTTATGTCACGTGTATGAACCTAGTTGTTCTTGCGGGGTTGAGCTCTGCTCTTTCGGCCCGCCTCTCAACTGTCAATTAACTGTAACTAACTATTAACTATTTTTTTTCCAGACACATACCCAGGAAGCAGCCCCGTAACAGCTGTCTAACTCCCAGGTACCTATTTACTGCTAGGTAACAGGGGGGGGGGCATCAAGGTGAAAGAAACTTTGCCCATTTGTTTCTGCCTGGTCCGGGAATCGAACCCGGGCCACAGAATTACTAGTCCTGCCCGCTGTCCCCTCAGCTACCAGACCCCCCCCCCCCAGACCCGACATGTGTACATCGCTGGGTTGTTTGTTGCTGTTTAAGATTCCCTACCTGGAACAAAAAGTTCCAAGTAGCACGGGCTATGGTGAGCCCGTAGTACATCGCATGCACACACATGTGTACACTCAGCATAAGGTGAGTGTACATCACTCCATAAGAGTCCTTCCACTGTAGATACAGGAGGGGGGGGAAGGACCCCTATAGAGGCCTCCGGTACACACACTGTATAGAGGAGCGCTCTTGGGGGCGCCTCACATCGTTACCCGTGAAACAGTACTCTCAAGAGGTAACGTAACCGAGGTTTGTCGATCACCAACGAGGTGGTTGCGCAGTTAGTGCCAAATACCTTTGCTTTGACCTTTGGATTGTATACAGTTCTTGATTGGTGTTTTTTAACGCTAACAAAACCCCCTCTCAAATTATTGTCATAATCGAGCATAAAACATTGCAAATATGGCCACCAGAGGTCTACGGACACTAATGTCAACAGGAAAGCACTTTATTTTACGAACATAATCATGGGCAAGTGTCAAGTCCAAGTTTTTTCAGATAAAATATTTTAAGAGAATAGGACAGCTTAGCCGACCTCTATCCAGGTCTTAAGGCAATGCAGACTGCCATTCTGAATTGAATAACTAATTAGAAATGAACACGAGAAAATAAAAAAAATATTATATCATGAAAATGACCACTTGGTCATTTTATTTCCCTCTATATAAAGGAAGTTCTGTGTAGCATTCCGAAGTTGTCTACAGCGCTTGGGTATTGCTCTGCCTAGTTGCAATATGGACAAGTTCTGTCACTCACAGACTCCCATAGAGGAAGGAGTTGTCACTCACAGACTCCCATAGAGGAAGAAGTTGTCACTCACACACTCCCATAGAGGAAGGAGTTGTCACTCACACACTCCCATAGAGGAAGGAGTTGTCACTCACACACTCCCATAGAGGAAGAAGTTGTCACTCACACACGACCATCCAAAGACTGTAGCTGAGTTATTCATCACTCTGAGACTATCCAAATGAACTTTATAAAAGTTATTTCGTGAAATTTGCAAAACTAAAAACAAAATATTTTTGGCGAAATATTTACTAAACAAACCTGGCTTTTAGTGCACAGGGAGATTTGTGAGAGCCAATGAATATGAATTAGGATTATAGAGAGAGTTTATCGACCAAGAGAAGTTAGTGATGCAGCATGTACAGTGTGGCCCAAGACCTCTCGACCCAGGGAGTCTCACGAAGGCTTGCTAACACCGTCACAATACTTCACACTTAACGGGGCTCCATATGTACAGTCGCAACTCACCCTGTTGTCACCTCTCGGCGACACATTTCCCCGAGAATCTCCTTGGGAGACCTTGTTTCAAGTGAGTCAGGACTAAATGCTAGATGGAGTGTCCTGCGGTGCCCGGGTCGCGCCCAAAACGTTGTGTTAAGTGTTGGGGTCCAGGTCTCGAGCCCAACACCAACCATTTTTTGTTCGTTTTTATTAACACATGTTGAGGTTATCTTGAGATGATTTCGGGGCTTTTAGCTTCCCCGCGGCCCGGTCCTCGACCAGGCCTCCGTTTTTTTGTTACACATCCCCAGGAAGCAGCCGTCTAACTCCCAGGTACCTATTTACTGCTAGGTAACAGGGGCATCAGGGTGAAGGAAACATTTTGCCCATTTGTCTCCGCCTCCACCGGGAATCGAACCCGGAACCTCAGGACTACGAATCCGAAGCGCTGTCCACCCAGCTGTCAGGCGATCATCTGTATTTGTGCAGCTACTCTCGACTAAATGAAGGGGAGTACAGTGTGTCAAAAAGCTAGCTACGTGATGCTAAAAAATCCCCATCACACAGGATGGTTAGTCATACAGAGGCATGTGATGGGCAGTCTGCACTGACAAACTCTAGGAGCATTATGAGGATATCATCAACACAAGAGTGAATAAGGCAGTAGTGATACTAAAAGTCCCCATCTCGCAGGATGGTTAGTCATACAGGGCCATATGTTTAGTAGCCTGCACTGGCAAATTTTGGGTACACTGTGAGGATATCTTCAAGAACACGAGAGGGAATAAAGTAATTGCAAAACTCCAGGTACCTCATGCCAACGGGTCTGAATGGTCTAATAACTGGACATTCGGTGATGTAGTGTGGGAGATCATGCCGTAGTTCCTGCTCGCAGAGTTTGCACCTGGAGTGCTCAGGATTGGGAGATCCGTCACCTGTAGCCATGTTACGACCCTGGGTTCTTAATTGGCGCTGTCAGGATACCAGGCTCAAATAAGGTTCTGTTTTATATTCTTGCAGGAACCATCCACTTATGTATTTTCTGGTGATAGGCCCCGATTGGTTGGGATTATGTGTGGGTTTTTGAGTAAGTAAATATTTGAACATTAATTGATAGGTTGGGTTATGTAGGAGGGATATTTATCTAGCAGTATAGATTTGTATTTAAAGGGAACCTGGAACTTGCTTGGTTGATGGTTCCACTTCCCTGCCAGACGTAGGAATAACCTTGTTGCTCACAGAGCTGGTATACTCTGTGTTAATTGAGTATTAGTATAATGTAAAACTAGATGTTAGTTATACTTAGAACTGTTCAAGTAGCAAGTAAAGGCTTATCTTGGAAGACTATTGTCTCATTATGATGGGGTATATTTGTGTGTGATGGTTAGGTTATCTTGAGGTTATCTTGAGATGATTTCGGGGCTTTTAGTGTCCCCGGGGCCCGGTCCTCGACCAGGCCTCCACCCCCAGGAAGCAGCCCGTGACAGCTGACTAACACCCAGGTACCTATTTTACTGCTAGGTAACAGGGGCATAGGGTGAAGAAATTCTGCCCATTGTTTCTCGCCGGTGTCCGGGATCGAACCCGGGACCACAGGATCACAAGTCCAGCGTGCTGTCCGCTCGGCCGACCGGCCGATTGTATGGTATCCATACAAAGGACATTCGCCAACCATGACACTTTAAATTGAAGAAAGTCTAGGGACTCTGCACCCCACCTTCCGCTGATTTCATTGGGGGTCGCCACGGGTGCCTCGTTTTCCTTGGGATCTGGCCACCTGGGGGTCAGGTCAGGGACGTGGCTGCCTCCCTCTCTCTGCTCCTCTGATCCAATCTTAGTTACTGAAGAAGGCTTAACCGGCCGAAAACATTATATAACTCCTTTCCCAGTTCACTGTGGTTTTCCGCACACCTATGATCAGTGTTGTGTGAGCGCCGGTTTAACCCAACACCCGACAGCACTCGCTGGTCAATTTTCGAAGACAGTTATTTCATCGAATCACCTCGCATGTTGAGGCCACGTGAGTAACACAAATTAAAGGTTAAGGGTCTAATGAGTTCCAATTCTTAACAGTTAGTGTGGTCTAGCGGGTTAAGTACTATAGATAAGCAATCGAGACCCTTCCACAATCACACACACATGTTCAGCCTCATTGTGAGGTTGGCTACACCTGTCTGTGTAACATTGTGAGGTTGGCTACACCTGTGTGTGTAACATTGTGAGGTTGGCTACACCTGTGTGTGTAACATTGTGAGGTTGGCTACACCTGTGTGTGTAACATTCTGAGGTTGGCTACACCTGTGTGTGTAACATTCTGAAGTTGGCTACACCTGTGCGTGTAACATTCTGAAGTTGGCTACACCTGTGTGTGTAACATTGTGAGGTTGGCTACACCTGTGTGTGTAACATTGTGAGGTTGGCTATACCTGTGTGTGTAACATTGTGAGGTTGGCTACACCTGTGTGTGTAACATTGTGAGGTTGGCTACACCTGTGTGTGTAACATTGTGAGGTTGGCTACACCTGTGTGTGTAACATTCTGAGGTTGGCTACACCTGTGTGTGTAACATTCTGAAGTTGGCTACACCTGTGTGTGTAACATTCTGAAGTTGGCTACACCTGTGTGTGTAACATTCTGAGGTTGGCTACACCTGTGTGTGTAACATTCTGAGATTGGCTACACCTGTGTGTGTAACATTCTTAGATTAGCTACACCTGTGTGTGTAACATTCTGAGATTGGCTACACCTGTGTGTGTAACATCTTTCCACCGATCCCAATGAAGAACAGACATTTATTACACCCTGTGTATGTCTTTATATCTCTATGTTACCCCTGCCTTCCATCCCACCACTGATGCACAGCCAATCTTTTACCATGCCTCCCCCCTCTCTCCTCTGTGTTCTTCCACGTGAGCACACACACACTATACCAATCAAACATTTTCCCTTCCTTTTGGTTTTCCCCCTTTCTCACCTGTCCTATTCACAGGTCTCTCTCACCTGTGTCTCCCTCCCTCTCTCGCCTCGCAGACTGCTGCTCCACCACGTATCACAACAACCATTTACAGAGAGAGAGATCAAAGAAACTTGTATCGAGGAATGCTATTTTTCATGTGTTGAGGCGCCGTGTTCCATTTGATTGCTGTGCTCTGTTGATTGGATTCCTGGTTTGTCACCCACTGCTGACTGCTTCACGGATTCACCCACTTCTTCACGGATTCATCCACTGCTCTACGGATTCATCCACTGCTTCACGGATTCACCCACTGCTTCACGGATTCATCCACTGCTTCACGGATTCACCCACTGCTGACTGCTTCACAGATTCACCCACTGCTTCACGGATTCATCCACTGCTTCACGGATTCATCCCCTGCTTAACAGATTCATCCCCTGCTTCACGGATTCACACACTGCTGAGTGCTTCATTAACTGCTGTGCAGAGAAAGCCAGATGGGGAAAGGGTAGCAGGCAGGGAAGCTGTGATATTACACAAAGCAGCAGATGGCCGGTGAGTAGAACAGTGGAGAGAAACATTGCACACACACAGAGCTGCCACCAGGCAACCCGTCCTCGCAAATTCGTATAGTCAATATTGACTTATTAGTTACGTGCATAGGTGACATACTTAACATAATAGTTTCCCTTGAAAAGCTTCATAGAAAACACCGACCTTACCTAACCTACTTAATATATCAAAATAATTATCTTATAGCTTCGTAATTACAATTGTTACTTAACCTATTATAGGTATAGGTTAGGTAATAATTGTAATTACGAAGCAATAAGATGCTTATCTTAACATACTAAGTAGGTTAGGTAAGGTCGGTGTTTTCTATGAAGCTTTTCAAGGGAAACTATTATGTTAAGTATGTCACCTATGCACATATTTAATAAGTCAATATTGACTATACGAATTTGCGAGGACGGGTTGCACCAGGAGACAGTGTACACACCAGGAGACAGTGTACACACCAGCAGCATTGTACACACCAGGAGACAGTGTATACACTAGCAGCATTGTACACACCGGCAGCATTGTACACAGTGTGCAGACAGCAAGAGTGCGCGCACGATACATAATGCTGCCCAACATGGCCGTCAAGGGTGTCTGGTGGTATCTGGCGGCGGCAGTAATGGAGGCGCCGGACTCAAACACAGGCGCCATAAAGGACAATTCAATTTGAGACTCGTCACATTCCCGTCCTTTGTTGACCTCGTCCCTGGGTCGTCGTGGCCGGGGGGCGGCCCTCCACTGTGGCCTGGCCAAGGGTGGCCCTCCACTGTGGCCTGGCCAGGAGTGGCCCTCCACTGTGGCCTGGACAGGGGTGGCCCTCCACTGTGGCCTGGGCAGGGGTGGCCCTCCACTGTGGCCTGGCCAGGAGTGGCCCTCCACTGTGGCCAGGAGTGGCCCTCCACTGTGGCCAGGAGTGGCCCTCCACTGTGGCCAGGAGTGGCCCTCCACTGTGGCCTGGCCAGGGGTGGCCCTCCACTGTGGCCTGGCCAGGAGTGGCCCTCCACTGTGGCCTGGACAGGGGTGGCCCTCCACTGTGGCCTGGGCAGGGGTGGCCCTCCACTGTGGCCTGGCCAGGAGTGGCCCTCCACTGTGGCCAGGAGTGGCCCTCCACTGTGGCCTGGCCAGGGGTGGCCTTCCACTGTGGCCTGGCCAGGGGTGGCCCTCCACTGTGGCCTGGCCAGGGGTGGCCCCTCCACTGTGGCCTGGCCAGGGGTGGCCCTCCACTGTGGCCTGGCCAGGGGTGGCCCTCCACTGTGGCCTGGCCAGGGGTTGCCCCTCCACTGTGGCCTGGCCAGGGGTGGCCCTCCACTGTGGCCTGGCCAGGAGTGGCCCTCCACTGTGGCCTGGACAGGGGTGGCCCTCCACTGTGGCCTGGGCAGGGGTGGCCGTCCACTGTGGCCTGGCCAGGAGTGGCCCTCCACTGTGGCCAGGAGTGGCCCTCCACTGTGGCCGGGGGCGGCGCTCCACCCCTGGCTCCCCAGAATGCATTAGGACAGTACCAAACCTACGTCGCGAGAACAAATTAGATTCAGCCTTTCAGCGAGGACGGGTTGACGAGGACGGGTTGACGAGGAAGGGTTGACAAGGAGGGTGTGACGAGGAGGGTGTGGCCAGCCTGGTGCTGGGTAAGTAAGTGCGCGGTGAGTTGAGCCTAACATGAAGCGGGGCGTGGCTGGACATGTTGGCTCATGTCTCTCAACACTTGCAGTGATGCAAGAGATGCACTTGGAGTGCATTTCTGAACTCTTCATCCATCTTCCTCTCTTCGCAACACGCACATGTGCACACACACCACACACACACAGGAGATAGTTCAAGTGGCGACTCGTTTACAACTACTAGTACAGGCGTGAGGCTGAACGGCCAGGACGCTCCCAGACACCATTTGCCAAGTGTGTTGACAATGTCTCTCCCTACCTCTTCCTCCCTCTCCCTCGCCTGGTACCCCCCCCCCATCCACCACACCTGGCGCCCCCCATCCCTAAACACCCCTCCCCCCACCACCGTGTCAACACTACCCTCCCAACTTCGACAGTGCACTTTTATCTTTTAGAATTTCCCGCCAGAACTTTTGTGAAGAGTCGCGTTATTATTACGCGGTCCCGTCCTTGTCTCTCCCACTCTCTCCCCCTCTCTCCACACTTGTCTCTCCCACTCTCTCCCGCCCCTGCCCCTCCCACTCTCTCCCGCCCCTGCCCCCCACTCTCTCCCATCCCTGCCACCTTTCACTGGGGAAAAGTTGGGGTAGGAGAGAGGGCGCGCGGAGACATCTGTATAACAGTGTCTTAGTGACTATATTTACAACTACCAAACGTAGCGAAACATACCATGACAGACACAGTTTTTCGACGATGTTTAAGGAGTGGCGTCTTTGCCGAGAGCTTTCCTAGGGTCGTGTGCCAGCTCCTGGGCCATGATTTTCCATCAATGGGCTGTGAGTTGCACTGACTATATTAAAACATTGATTGTAACTAGATTAGGCAAATTGTAATTAATTTTGTCAATAAGATGTTAATAATAATAATAACTGACTCCAAACCTCCCTGCTCGTTTATTCGCATATATGCTGCTAAAAGTTGTGTAGTTAACTTTCCATATCACCCGCCATTAACTGGTTCACTGAAAGTAACGAGGACAAGAGCTGGGATATGAGACGGAGGGAAATGGACGGTGACAAACCACTTGGACCATTTGGATTNGTGAGCGCTCGCCCTCGCATGCCATTTAAACCACGGCGGCGAACAGATCCCGGCGTGACTAACAGAGACGGTTCGCAAACCCAATTCTTAACAGCGTGGGCGAGGTGTCGCTAACGTCGGTGTTTTGTCCTGGGGAAGACGAGCCGGCAGGGCCCAGCAGTGGGCCGGTCTCTTCAGTACACACTGACCACTAGTTTAGTCCACACTTCCCTCCCCTGGCTTTCTCTCCACCTGGCTTTCCCTTCACCTGGCTTTCCCTCCACCTGCTTTCCCCACCTGGCTTTCTCTCCACCTGGCTTTCTCTCCACCTGGCTTTCTCTCCACCTGGCTTTCTCTCCACCTGGCTTTCCTTCACCTGGCTTTCTCTCCACCTGGCTTTCCCTCCACCTGGCTTTCCCTCCACCTGGCTTTCCTCCACCTGGCTTTCTCTCCACCTGGCTTTCTCTCCACCTGGCCTTCCCTTCCTGCTGGCCCTCTCCCCCTCCCTTAATTTCTTCCTTTAATGTTCTTCCTTCCCTCCTTATTACGTTTCCCTCCCCTCTTCCTTCCACTTTCTTTAATTGCGTTCCTTCCCCCTCAATATCTCTATACTCTCCTTCGTCCTCTTCCTCCCCCTTGTCCTTTATTTTCCTCTATATTACTTTCTCTCCTCGTTTCCTCCCATTCTCTCTTCTCTTGCTCTACACCTGCTCTCTCTCTCTCTCTCTCTCTCTCTCTCTCTCTCTCTCTCTCTCTCTCTCTCTCTCTCTCTTCTTCCTTTCCCATACAGGAAAAATCTTGAAATGCTCAATCCTCAAATGACATTTCTAGTAACTACTACGTTTAACGACTCGTTACAAGAGGACAAACAACGGGACCCTGGCGAGTGTCTCAGCAACGCAGCCGCGTTAGCTCAGCACTGTCCATATATATATTCTGTACTATTATTGGAGGAAAAAAAAAAGCTTAAACCCATTATGAAAGGCAACATCAAATCTCCCGACTATAATTACAGATCACAAATATTTTCACAACAAAAAAATATCATATTAACACATCTATGTGAATGTTGAAGTTGTAACCCCGACGAATTTAATAACACCTGGGCCTGGAGAGCGACATTTAATCACTCTCAAAGACAATAACGAGAAAAACGTATAGTTACTAATATTGTGTAACGTTACTTTGGGTTTTACCTTGACGGCCCCATGAAACAACGCTTGTACACATTTGATTGGCCTCGGGGGGTAATTATTGACCTCGGGGGTAATTGTTGGCCTCGGGGGGGTAATTATTGGCCTCGGGGGTAATTATTGGCCTCGGGGGTAATTATTGGCCTCGGGGGTAATTATTGGCCTCGGGGGTAATTATTGGCCTCGGGGGTAATTGTTGGCCTCGGGGGTAATTATTGGCCTCGGGGGTAATTATTGGCCTCGGGGGGTAATTTCGTGCACTTAGAGAAAGTAGTATTGGCAGCCACTACCCCCCCCCCACCCCGGGGGTCGGGCGTGGGCTCCTGGCCTTCACAGTGACACTATGCTGGAGACAGTGTGGACATTTTCGGAATTTCTTCAGTTTGTGGGACCAGTTAAACAGGGAGGTGGTCTGTGTGTGTGTGTGTGTGTGTGTGTGTGTGTGTGTGTGTGTGTGTGTGTGTGTGTGTGTGTGTGTGTGTGTGTGTGTGTGTACTCACCTAGTTGTGTGCTTGCGGGGGTTGAACTCCGGCTCTTTCGGCTCGCCTCTCGGCCTTATCTACACGGGTGGTTTGACGAGATAAAAAAAAATCTTGCGCGGGTGCCGTATATATTTCAACATGTTCCCGCCAGATGTGTGGGGCGCGCCATTTGACAATTTTTTTTCCATTTATATCTATAAAACCACAAGCAAATTTAATAAAAATTTACCATGATGGTTATTAGGGCCAAAGTCCAGACCTCATTACATTTTGGTGAGTTGGGCTTGCATATTATTGGCGGATTTGCATAATTATACAAAACTCTCAGATAGGGCCTCTCAGGAGGCCTGGTCGACGACCGGGCCGCGGGGACGCTAAGCCTCGGAAGCACCTCAAGGTAGGGCCCCCCTGACGGCTCAGCGGACAGCGCTCGGGATTGGTAGTCCTAAGGGTCCGGGTTCGATATTCTGGATGAAGGTCGCCCTTGCCACACGCATCATGTTAAATAATTTGAAATGGAACATGGAAAAAAAAGGCCAAAGACTTTGTAGAATTTAATAATATTTGTAAAATGTCGTAATGAGACTAGCCGACTGCGACAACTTTTAGCGTCGGAGCCGGGATTGTCCCACAAAATGTGTTCATGTAATTATTAGAGTGAAGAATTAGAGCACCGGTGCTCGTTGGCTGCTGGGAGGGGGGGGGGAGGGGGTGCGTGGGAGAGTGCGCATGGGAGGACGAGGTGCGTGGGAGGTGCGGTGCGCAGGTACTGCCATGGTAAGTCTTACTTTACGAGCTCTCCCTGGAACACGACCCGCCCAATCGGTCTACAACCACGACCAAAATGTCTGCTGGATGAACTGTATTGGTGCCCTGTCAACCTTCCCTGGGCCGGGCTCGAACCACGACGAGATCCCTCGAAGTGCGAATGTACAACCACTGCGCCATCATGATTGCATTAAGCATTCTTCCCTTCTTTTCCTCCTCCTTATATCTTCCTCCTCCTCATCTTCCTCCTCCTAATACCCCTCCAAGATGGCACGTTCATTCCCAGAGCAATATTCAATTTGCTCAGAACAGCTCCCGATATTTACAGCTCTACATATATACAATTTATATTCTGAAAGGTCTTGTATTTTTGGCTACAAATAGAAGCGCCATTTCAGCAGGACCTGGAGAGACTGTTGAGCCACTGATTGATACCACACAAACAGCTGAACTACCCATTATAGTCACCTGATGGTTATTGTGAGCGCAGTTCACAACGATTCTTTATACAAAGTGATTTCTTTAGTTATGCAGCTGTTAGAGCAAGAGATCTCCACCACAAGCACTGGTTATGTCACGTGTATGAACCTAGTTGTTCTTGCGGGGGTTGAGCTCTGCTCTTTCGGCCCGCCTCTCAACTGTCAATTAACTGTAACTAACTATTAACTATTTTTTTTCCAGACACATACCCAGGAAGCAGCCCCGTAACAGCTGTCTAACTCCCAGGTACCTATTTACTGCTAGGTAACAGGGGGGGGGGCATCAAGGTGAAAGAAACTTTGCCCATTTGTTTCTGCCTGGTCCGGGAATCGAACCCGGGCCACAGAATTACTAGTCCTGCCCGCTGTCTCCTCAGCTACCAGACCCCCCCCCAGACCCGACATGTGTACATCGCTGGGTTGTTTGTTGCTGTTTAAGATTCCCTACCTGGAACAAAAAGTTCCAAGTAGCACGGGCTATGGTGAGCCCGTAGTACATCGCAGGGTGCACACGGGCGTTACATGGTACACATGTGTACACTCAGCATAAGGTGAGTGTACATCACTCCATAAGAGTCCTTCCACT
Organism: Procambarus virginalis; assembly: GCA_020271785.1. Lineage (NCBI taxonomy): Eukaryota > Metazoa > Arthropoda > Malacostraca > Decapoda > Cambaridae > Procambarus > Procambarus virginalis. The sequence continues at coordinate 17,214,555 of WNGS01004946.1, forward strand.
GTAGATACAGGAGGGGGGAAGGACCCCTATAGAGGCCTCCGGTACACACACTGTATAGAGGAGCGCTCTTGGGGGCGCCTCACATCGTTACCCGTGAAACAGTACTCTCAAGAGGTAACGTAACCGAGGTTTGTCGATCACCAACGAGGTGGTTGCGCAGTTAGTGCCAAATACCTTTGCTTTGACCTTTGGATTGTATACAGTTCTTGATTGGTGTTTTTTAACGCTAACAAAACCCCCTCTCAAATTATTGTCATAATCGAGCATAAAACATTGCAAATATGGCCACCAGAGGTCTACGGACACTAATGTCAACAGGAAAGCACTTTATTTTACGAACATAATCATGGGCAAGTGTCAAGTCCAAGTTTTTTCAGATAAAATATATTTTAAGAGAATAGGGCAGCTTAGCCGACCTCTATCCAGGTCTTAAGGCAATGCAGACTGCCATTCTGAATTGAATAACTAATTAGAAATGAACACGAGAAAATAAAAAAAATATTATATCATGAAAATGACCACTTGGTCATTTTATTTTCTTTATTTCCCTCTATATAAAGGAAGTTCTGTGTAGCATTCCGAAGTTGTCTACAGCACTTGGGTATTGCTCTGCCTAGTTGCAATATGGACAAGTTCTGTCACTCACAGACTCCCATAGAGGAAGGAGTGGTCACTCACAGACTCCCATAGAGGAAGGAGTTGTCACTCACAGACTCCCATAGAGGAAGGAGTTGTCACTCACAGACTCCCATAGAGGAAGGAGTTGTCACTCACAGACTCCCATAGAGGAAGGAGTTGTCACTCACAGACTCCCATAGAGGAAGGAGTTGTCACTCACAGACTCCCATAGAGGAAGGAGTTGTCACTCACAGACTCCCATAGAGGAAGGAGTTGTCACTCACAGACTCCCATAGAGGAAGGAGTTGTCACTCACACACTCCCATAGAGGAAGGAGTTGTCACTCACAGACTCCCATAGAGGAAGCAGTTGTCACTCACACACTCCCATAGAGGAAGCAGTTGTCACTCACACACTCCCATAGAGGAATGAGTGGTCACTCACACACTCCCATAGAGGAAGAAGTTGTCACTCACACACTCCCATGGAGGAAGGAGTGGTCACTCACAGACTCCCATAGAGGAAGGAGTTGTCACTCACAGACTCCCATAGAGGAAGGAGTTGTCACTCACAGACTCCCATAGAGGAAGGAGTGGTCACTCACACACTCCCATAGAGGAAGGAGTGGTCACTCACACACTCCCATAGAGGAAGGAGTGGTCACTCACACACTCCCATAGAGGAAGGAGTGGTCACTCACAGACTCCCATAGAGGAAGGAGTGGTCACTCACACACTCCCATAGAGGAAGGAGTGGTCACTCACACACGCCCATAGAGGAAGCAGTTGTCACTCACACACGACCATCCAAGGACTGTAGCTGAGTTATTCATCACTCTGAGACTATCCAAATGAACTTTATAAAAGTTATTTCGTGAAATTTGCAAAACTAAAAACAAAATATTTTTGGCGAAATATTTACTAAACAAACCTGGCTTTCAGTGCACCGGGAGATTTGTGAGAGCCAATGAATATGAATTAGGATTATAGAGAGAGTTTATCGACCAAGAGAAGTTAGTGATGCAGCATGTACAGTGTGGCCCAAGACCTCTCGACCCAGGGAGTCTCACGGAGGCTTGCTAACACCGTCACAATACTTCACACTTAACGGGGCTCCATACGTACAGTCGCAACTCACCCTGTTGTCATCTCTCGGCGACACATTTCCCCGAGAATCTCCTTGGGAGACCTTGTTTCAAGTGAGTTAGGAATAAATGCTAGATCGAGTGTCCTGCGGTGCCCGGGTCGCGCCCAAAACGTTGTGTTAAGTGTTGGGGTCCAGGTCTCGAGCCCAACACCAACCATTTTTTGTTTGTTTTTATTAACACATGTTGAGGTTATCTTGAGATGATTTCGGGGCTTATAGCTTCCCCGCGGCCCGGTCCTCGACCAGGCCTCCATTTTTTTGTTACACATCCCCAGGAAGCAGCCGTCTAACTCCCAGGTACCTATTTACTGCTAGGTAACAGGGGCATCAGGGTGAAGGAAACATTTTGCCCATTTGTCTCCGCCTCCACCGGGAATCGAACCCGGAACCTCAGGATTACGAATCCGAAGCGCTGTCCACCCAGCTGTCAGGCGATCATCTGTATTTGTGCAGCTACTCTAGACTAAATGAAGGGGAGTACAGTGTGTCAAAAAGCTAGCTACGTGATGCTAAAAAATCCCCATCACACAAGATGGTTAGTCATACAGAGGCATGTGATAAGCAGTCTGCACTGACAAACTCCGGGTGCATTATGAGGATATCATCAATCATCAACACAAGAGTGAATAAGGTAGCAGTGGTACTACAAGTCTCCATCTCGCAGGATGGTTAGTCATACAGGGCCATATGTTCAGTAGCCTGCACTGACAAATTTTGGGTACAATATGAGGATATCTTCAAGAACACGAGAGGGAATAAAGTAATTGCAAAACTCCAGGTACCTCATGCCAACTGGTCTGAATGGTCTAATAACTGGGCATTCGGTGATGTAGTGTGGGAGATCATGCCGCGGTTCCTGCTCGCAGAGTTTGCACCTGGAGTGCTCAGGATTGGGCGACCCGTCACCTGCAGCCATGTTACGACCCTGGGTTCTTAATTGGCGCTGTCAGGATACCAGGCTCAAATAAGGTTCTGTTTTATATTCGTGCAGGAACCATCCACTTATGTAATTTCTGGTGATAGGCCCCGATTGGTTGGGATTATGTGTGGGTTTTTGAGGAAGTAAATATTTGAACATTAATTGATAGGTTGGGTTATGTAGGACGGATATTTATCTAGCAGTATAGACTTGTATTTAAAGGGAACCTGCAACTTGCTTGGTTGATGGTTCCACTTCCCTGCCAGACGTAGGAATAACCTTGTTGCTCACAGAGCTGGCATACTCTGTGTTAATTGAGTATTAGTATAATGTAATGCTAGATGTTAGTTATACTTAGAACTGTTCAAGTAGCAAGTAAAGGCTTATCTTGGAAGACTATTGTCTCATTATGATGGGGTATATTTGTGTGTGATGGTTAGGTTATCTTGAGGTTATCTTGAGATGATTTCGGGGCTTTTAGTGTCCCCGCGGCCCGGTCCTCGACCAGGCCTCCACCCCCAGGAAGCAGCCCGTGACAGCTGACTAACACCCAGGTACCTATTTACTGCTAGGTAACAGGGGCATAGGGTGATATGCCCATTGTTTCTCGCCGATGCCCGGGATCGAACCCGGGACTACAGGATCACAAGCCCAGCGTGCTGTCCGCTCGGCCGACCGGCCGATTGTATGGTATCCATACAAAGGACATTCGCCAACCATGACACTTTAAATTGAAGAAAGTCTAGAGGACTCTGCACCCCACCTTCCGCCGATTTCATTGGGGGTCGCCACGGGTGCCTCGTTTTCCTTGGGATCTGGCCACCTGGGGGTCAGGTCAGGGACATGGCTGCCTCCCTCCCTCTGCTCCTCTGATCCAATCTTAGTTACTGAAGAAGGCTTAACCGGCCGAAAACATTATATAACTCCTTTCCCAGTTCACTGTGGTTTTCCGCACACCTATGATCAGTGTTGTGTGAGCGCCGGTTTAACCCAACACCCGACAGCACTCGCTGGTCAATTTTCGAAGACAGTTATTTCATCGAATCACCTCGCATGTTGAGGCCACGTGAGTAACACAAATTAAAGGTTAAGGGTCTGATGACTTCCGATTCTTAACAGTTAGTGTGGTCTAGCGGGTTAAGTACTATAGATAAGCAATCGAGACCCTTCCACAATCACACACACATGTTCAGCCTCATTGTGAGGTTGGCTACACCTGTGTGTAACATTGTGAGGTTGGCTATACCTGTGTGTGTAACATTGTGAGGTTGGCTACACCTGTGTGTGTAACATTGTGAGGTGTGGCTACACCTGTGTGTGTAACATTGTGAGGTTGGCTACACCTGTGTGTGTAACATTCTGAGGTTGGCTACACCTGTGTGGCTGTAACATTGTGAGGTTGGCTACACCTGTGTGTGTAAGTCATTCTGAGGCTGGCTACACCTGTGTGTGTGTAACATTGTGAGGTTGGCTACCCTGTGTGTAACATTCTGAGGTTGTGCTACACCTGTGTGTGTAACATTCTGAGGTTGGCTACACCTGTGTGTGTAACAGTTCTCCACCGATCTCCACCAATGAAGAACATACATTTATTACACCCTGTGTATGTCTTTATATCTCTATGTTACCCCTGCCTTCCATCCCACCCACCACTGATGCACAGCCAATCTTTTACCATGCCTCCCCCCCTCTCTCTCCTCTGTGTTCTTCCACGTGAGCACACACACACTATACCAATCAAACATTTTCCCTTCCTTTTGGTTTTCCCCCTTTCTCACCTGTCCTATTCACAGGTCTCTCTCACCTGTGTCTCCCTCCCTCTCTCGCCTCGCAGACTGCTGCTCCACCACGTATCACAACAACCATTTACAGAGAGAGAGAGATCAAAGAAACTTGTATCGAGGAATGCTATTTTTCATGTGTTAGGCGCCGTGTTCCATTTGATTGCTGTGCTCTGTTGATTGGATTCCTGGTTTGTCACCCACTGCTGACTGCTTCACGGATTCACCCACTTCTTCACGGATTCATCCACTGCTTCACGGATTCACCCAACTGCTTCACGGATTCATCCACTGCTTCACGGATTCACCCACTGCTGACTGCTTCACGATTCACCCACTGCTTCACACAGGATTCATCCACTGCTTCACGGATTCATCCACTGCTTAACAGATTTCATCCCCTGCTTAACAGATTCATCCCTGCTTCACGGATTCACACACTGCTGAGTGCTTCATTAACTGCTGTGCAGAGAAAGCCAGATGGGAAAGGTAGCAGGCAGGAAGCTGTGATATTACACAAAGCAGCAGATGGCCGGTGAGTAGAACAGTGGAGAGAAACATTGCACATCACACACAGAGCTGCACCAGGAGACAGTGTACAAACCACACAGAGACAGTGTACACACCAGCAGCATTGTACACACCAGGAGACAGTGTATACACTAGCAGCATTGTACACACCGGCAGCATTGTACACAGTGTGCAGACAGCAAGAGTGCGCGCACGATACATAATGCTGCCCAACATGGCCGTCAAGGGTGTCTGGTGGTATCTGGCGGCGGGGCAGTAATGGCGGCGCCGGACTCAAAACACAAGGGCGCCATAAAGGACAATTCAATTTGAGACTCGTCACATTCCCCGTCCTTTGTTGACCTCGTCCTGGGTCGTCGTGGCCGGGGAGGCGGCCCTCCACTGTGGCCTGCCAGGGGGGCCCTCCACTGTGCCTGGCCAGGAGTGGCCCTCCACTGTGGCGCTGGCCAGGGGTGGCCCTCCACTGTGGCCTGGCCAGGAGTGGCGCCCTCCACTGTGGCCTGGACAGGGGTG
>WNGS01004946.1:17228634-17249001 GCA_020271785.1 Procambarus virginalis
CACCCAAATGCGAGTATAAGTATGGATGTAATTTGCGTGTTTACAGGTTAAGTTGTGTGTGTAACTAAAGTCTTTGAAAATGTAATAAGTTATTACGAAACGCGTTGAGGGGCGTCGCGTCAGACTAGAAATAAAAATGAATTTTGAAAATTGATTTTTCAAATTACCATCGACAGTGAAAAGAAACATAATAAATAATATATATATATACTATATATATATATATACTATATATATATATTATATATATCTATATATCTACTATATATATCTATATATCATCTCTATCTCTCTCTATCTATATATCGATATACTATATATAAAGTCCTCACAGCCACACTAATACCTTGACCTATATATCTTAGTGAATTATCGAAGACACGAATTAATGTAATCTGACTACATCAGTTTTTTCACCCTTCTCATCGCTCAATAAAAGCTCAAAATGTTTAAAGTTCTGTTTATGAAATATCGTATCCTTTTCTCTTTAGCTCTTCTCTGATGTCGTTTTCTATTACCCCTTCTTTCTCTCCTGCGTTATTTATCGGAACATGTCGGAGATGTTTGTGTTTTGAGCGCCTATCATCTGACATTAAAAACAAATCAGTAGAGTTCCCCCCATTTGCTTTCCTGCTGGCAAAACTCATTATCTCCGTTTTCTGTGGGTTTCAGCTGGTTGGGGGGGAGTCTCTTCTTTATTTTTCGGCTCGTTTTCGTGATTTGACAAGAGTTGAATACGGTTTCTCCAATTGTCGGAGGACGGAACGCTGGTAGGTTTTGATGTTCCTCTGGGTCTAGCCCAACTATACAGACCCTTCCCAGGAGCATTAAATTTATTATTATGAATTAGAAGTTAGGAGGTGAAAACGTTGAATTATTATTATGTGTATGATTATTTTGGGACTTACATACCAACCTTAGCATATCAATCGGGAATATATAATTTTATTTATGTTAATAATATTGATGACTAAGTCAGTGACAATATTGCTCCTGATGATTAAGTCAGTGATAATATTGCTCCTGATAATGTTGGTAGTGATGGCATAAACAGCACGTAGCAACATTGCTCGTCTATTGATATATATTGACTATTGTATACTGACGTCATGTAACATTAATATTGTCTCTAAACTGTAGTAAAGACTAAGACTGGGCAGCATAGCAGTTTTAACTTTTCTAGTTGATGTCAGTAGAATAACAACGGGGATCGAGCGAATTTCCGTCGCTGGTGTATTTCTGGTCATCTGTCTATCGAGGGACCCGCTAATGAGTACAGATTCGTTTTATGCCGCCCTCAATGAGACTGCGGCTACGAGCGAGTAACGGAGAGAGACAAATTGGATATCTCCGGAAAGAATACATCATCGTGTAGTCGATACCAGTTCGCTCTCGCTCCCCTATAATCACATTCAAGAATTTTAATGACCGCTGTGGGGGGTGTAATGGGCTCTAATCTTGTTTGGGGTTTTTAAACCTTTTGTGCAGGAATTTAGTTATTTTATTATGATTTTGTATTATTGGATTATGTCAGACTTTGCCATCGTTTCACCTTATCTTTCAGTTCCCCTCTCTCGGGGAGAGGAAACTTGCTATGGTTGTCGAGGCTGAACGACCTATTTTTCTCCGGGATGTAACCCTCAACGGTTGCCTATTCAAGGTACCTATTTACTGTTAGGCGAACAAAACGCATCAGGTGCAAGGAAATATATTCAAGCGTCTGCGCATTGCCCGGGATTCGAACTCGGGTTCTGGCATAGACCCCCAGTAATGCCGTTTAAACCCCAACATAACCTTCGGGTTGTAACTCATTCTCATGTTAGGTCGTCCAACGGCGCGGCCGACCCCACTGATGCATTAGTAAAATTTACGTATTGTGTTATTATATTGTTTTTACATATTGCGTTTACGTATCACTTTGAAATGCGGTTTCGAAAATAATTTTTTTGTATATTATAAAGTATTAGTATTATTATTATTAGAATTTCGTGTAAGTTAAGTCTAGGCGACGTTAGGTTAAGTGTTTATATTCATATTGTCATTTTTTGCATTTCATTACATAGGTATAGCATTAACAGAGGTGTGATTCGAACATAGAAACAAAATGAAGCATAGTTTAAGCAAAGTCAAGAACGTCATCAAATTTTGAGTAGTGAGTCACAGATTATTCATTCGTAAACAGGAGGTTTGGCTCTTGGGTTAACGAGTATTTGTCTATATTGTCATTTTTGCGTTTTCTCTTCACAATTTTTCTCTCTTTAATTAACGAGCTTAGCCAATAGTTTTTTAGCCGGGCTGCAGGGTCGCAGCCCAATTCCAGGTCATGTAATAGAAGTCTGTTATGGCTTCAGTAATATTAATCTTCAAGCTGGAGTCTTAACTCAATCCAAGCTAACTTTTTTTTATTTATAAAATAAACACGAGCATACAAAATAATGTGATAATAAAGAACAGACAGAGAGCATGAAACAAGACATGAAGGGGTAAGCAAATAACACATCAAGAAGTACAGAAAAGAACAGAAAAAAATCCAAAACAATTCAATACCCAGTGCAACGATGAAAAGCACACTAACACCTAAACACACAAAACCTTGGAATACAAGCAGACCCACACACACACAGCAAGCCAAAGGGCCACACATAACCCACGTACACAAACACATAACGTAACACGCAAGGAAAGGTGAACACAAACCCGAACTACACCCACATGCAACCACACACACGCTCACAATCACACACAGACACAAACACCGCAACACATAGGAACAGGTGCAACAGAAACAAACCAGTCATGATCAAAACCCCAATACTTTGAGGGTAATCATCATCGATACGTCTTACCTTAAGCATCCCAAACCATCCATTTCCTCTTGGTAGGGTGGACATCCCCCACGGCGCCGTGGGCGCCTCATGAAATCCGGAACCACTATATCAGGCGGAAACCCAGGCGGGAGGCGGAAGCCCCGAGCAGAGGACACCGAAGACGAAGGAAGAGACTGGAAGAGGCGCAAGACCGCCAGCCGACGAAAGCGAAGGCGGGGGCACGGTACCCGCGACAGCAGCCTTCTTCAGAACCACTACATAAGCCATTATTCTCACCAGCATCGACGGCATGGGGAACCCCCCCCACGATGATCCGGAACAATCGGACGCGGGCGAGGCATCCGAAGCATGAGATTCCAAGGGGCCCGGCACCGCCCCCACCCGACACAACAGGGTCGCACACCAGGGCCCACGCCACCCCGTACGCGGAACCAACATCAGACAACCCGGCACAACCACAGTAGGAGAGCCGATCTGGCAGAGGAGGAGGAGACGGTGAGGCAAGTGAGCCTGCAGAGGCTATTGAAGTGCGCCGCGGGCGGAGAAGGTCCGCTGCTACCACTGGGGCCAGACTGCGGAGGGCGGGTCGGCAGCGCACACCACCACTCTGTCACGCACACTACCAACCGCATTCACGGGCACACAGGCCGAGGACCCAGGCAAATACCGTGATGAGCAGACGGCAGCGAGTGCCTCTCCCACCACTTCATCAGCATGCGACATGTCGTGACCCACCAACGGGGAACGTCTTCCTCCCTAAACAAAATCACCGGCGCAGCCGCTACTCCCACACATGCCGCCGCCTGGGTCTCTCACCGCCACATCGAAAACATGTCCTGGGTTGTCCGTGCGTAGGAATGCACGTCAGGGTATACAGCCCATCAACGTCCAGTGGTCGGGACAGGTGATTTGAGACGCAGTGGCCGAGTAAGTCCTGTACACACGAGACCCCTCGCCACCTACCGGAAGAGACAGAAATTCATCCAGAGGGAAACCACAGTGCCATATTTCCCAAAGTACCGCCTGTAGCAGGGCCTCCGTGAACTCGAAGGGCACACCATGTGGTAGCGCCACATACGTTAGAGACCAAACAGCCGTCGGGGGAGATAGAGGACGGTACCACCATCGCCAGGGTAGGGTAAACGACAGGCCCATCATAACGGGCCACGAAAGTCGTCTAACACCGGGGAGAGGAACATCGACAAGTGCTCTGGGGTCTGTTAACAGCTGGACACCAAACACATCAGTCACACGAATACGGAACATATCTAAGAGAATAATCTCAACAGCAAGGTACGACGCCCACTCGAAGAACTCGAAACCAATGGTGCTTCTGAACGACGAATAGGGGGAAGGTGGGTCCCCATTGCGCCAACTCCTAACAGCCAGAGGGCCTTGTCCCCGGTGCAGAGAGGTGACTGCAGATGGGTCAAAACTAAGTAAAAGTTGCTCCTCTCACACGCACACAGCTCCCTCACACTGAGCCGACCATGCTAGCGGCCGAATCGCCATCTCAACAGGTGCAAAACTTGTAAGAAACTGTATGGGATCGTAGTAGTCTCGCTGGAGAGTTTAGGCGCATAACAAGACAATCAAAACCACACATACGTTCCGAATCGTTCACATGCCACAAGCCGTGATAAGAGGACATAACTATCCGTTAAGTGAGGTTAAATACCGTTGGGTCTGGTCAGTAGCCGAATGTTTGACCCCTGTGGACACAACCCCGCCGTTTGCCTGAGGGAACATTGTCAAATCATGTACGAGTTTCCTGTCGAGAGCAGAATACAAGGGCCACCGACACATGCAATGGTTAAACGCAAGCAGAACTCAGCGGAGAGAGAGAGAGAGGGAGAGAGCAAACTACTGGGAATTGACAAAAAATATGCAGATAATATTTAATATTATTATTATAATATTATTAGGAATTATAAAATATAATTTTCTCGTGAATTTATTATAAATATTTGCATTATTGCTCATATTATTATTATTTAATATTATTAACACTCTTAATTATTTTTATAATTTTTATTAATAATAATAATATTATTTATTATTTCGCGTGTTTACACACTATATTAAGTACAGATTAAATCTGCAATATAAAAGGGCGAACGCATACATATTCTGCTCATGACTTTATTAACCAGTAATCGCTTTAATCCGTGCATAATGTAAATAAACGTGACTATAGTTCGTCTTCATCCAGTGCGTTGAATAATATGGCAAGTAATGTTTAACAAGTCATGACCATCAGACGAGTTTGAGGAGTTCTAATAGACTTCTTTCTGAGTAAACTCACGGAGACCGCTGGTTATAAAACAAAGTTTCCCCTTATGTTTTGGGCACCTTGTCTCCCGATGACGCAAGCAGTTATTGATCCGGAGAGGGAGAGAAAGAGAGGAGAGAGAGAGAGGAGAGCGAAGCTAGGAGAGGAGAAAGGCTTGGGAGGGGAAAGGATGTGTGTGCAAGAAGAGATACTATATGAAAAGGGGAGAGAATGTGGGGAAGGAGAGAGTTGGTATTGGACGGTAGAGGAGAGAAATCAGAGGAAGGTTGGAAGGGGGATATGTGGGAAGTGAGAGCAGGAATGGGAAAGGGTGTGGGGGGATGATGAGGATTCGTGAGATGGAAAAAACTTATAGAAAGTAAAAGAAGTATGGGATAGACGATAAAATGCGAAGGAAGATAAGACAAGGCAAGATAGAGAAAGAGAGCGAGCAACGTGGGAAAGAAGACGTAGTGTGGGCATGGAATAGGAAGCATACGAATAAAAGAAAAGCGTGACACGGGATGAGGACATAAAAGAGGTAAACAAAAAAGTTCAGAGAACAATAGGAAATATAGTGTGAGCAGTTGACGGAAATCTTAAACGGGATCGAATACAAGATTTCCAACTTGCATTTAACAGGTTACCGGCGGTCGCCCCACACCAGCCTGGTCTTCAAGCAGGGTCAGAAATCAGCACAGATATGTTACGGGTGATTATAAATTACGGTTGAAGGTCACCTCTATTCAAGGGCGACGCTTACATACCCAATTAGCTGGAGCTTTCAATTTGCCATTTTAATTGAGTGCCGAGACCTCTGCAGCCACTTTCTCATTCCCTGGCCGCTGTTCCGAGTCCCTGGCCGCTGTTCCGAGTCCCTGGCCACTGTTCTCAGTCCTTGGCCACTGTTCCGAGTCCCTGGCCACTGTCCCGAGCCCCTGGCCACTGTTCGCAGTTCTAGGCCACTGTTTTTGAGACCACATATAAATACTGTTTTAAGTTCTAGGGGGGGGGGGGGGGAAGTGGTCTGACTTCCTGAACACTATTTGTATTGAACACTTCTTGAACATCGTTTTTGTGAGACCAGATACTTTTTTGAAACTTTGGGCACTCTTTCAAGACCCTGAGCACTTTTTCAAGACCCTGGGCATTCTTTCAAGTCCCTGGGCACTCTTTCAAAACCCTGGGCACTCTTTCAAGTCCCTGAGCACTCTTTCAAGACCCTGGGCCCTCTTTCAAGAGCCTAGGAACTCTTCCAAGACCCTGGGCAGTCTTTCAAGACCCTGGATATTGTTCTGATAATCCTGAACAGTAAACTATTTTAAGCCCCCTGGCCACTGTACTAAAAGAGTGGGAGGCTCTTCACGTGTGTTATGAAGGCCAAGACCATATTCATTATGTTCCGTATTGTGGAGCACAGCTGATGGTCCACCTTTAATAATCTCTATAAGGACTTTTATATATATATTATATAAAACCCCACTTCTCTCTCTCTCTCATCAAGAGATATTTAAACTCGATATTTAGGGTTTGTGAATAAATATTTTGTTATTTTTGTGATTTTAACTACTGATAGAAATTTTCGTATGAGTCTTGCATGACTAAAGTCTGTCAAAAGTTTTACTGACACTTGCAGCACGTGACTAGATGTCACTCAACACATTCCTCTGTTATGTCTAAGGTAAAAAATTAAAAATAGAAACAATTACAGTGAAGGAAATTTTAAAAATGCTTCATTGCGTATTAATCATTATGTCTAAACTAAAGGAATATAAACATATATCTCTATTATGTTCATATTCTATTATATTATATTTTGAACATATTCTATGTTATATGTTTGTATTATATTTGGTTATGTTATAAACCATATGTTTATGTTGTTCGAATTTGGTATAGATTGTAATATCTAAGTATCTAGTATTAGATATGTAATATTTAATATCTACCAATGAATTGTAATATCCAGAATCAATTAAAATTTTCGCCTCGGACGAAGAATGTGGCAATATAATTTTCTCTGGAGACGATTGATTGATTCATGAAGATTAAGCCACCCAAGAGGTGGCACGGGCATGAATAGCCCGTAATACCTCTGGAGACGTATCCAGAAGGTTTTTATTACCTACTTGGGAAAGACACCAGGAACCTGTGAGGTGCCAGCAGGCAAGGTGCCAGTCTCGTGGAACAACACTTCAGACGATCTCATCTTTCCACTATTGGATATCCTCGAGGACAGTCGCTATCGAGGGGAGGGGGGGGAGGGGGGGAGGGGGGACACTTATGACTTGGTCTGGTGTTTTAGATTTTAAGGCCTATATCACCTGCCTCTGGACGGGAGACATCTCCCTTCCACGAGGCTAACCATAGCCCGTGCTTCTTGCCCCGCTCCTGTGCCAGGTAAGTTACGGGCTCACCATAGCATGTGCTACTTGGAACTTGTTCCGAGTAGATGAATCTATAACAACAACAACCTGCCTCTGGAGGGTTGTCAAGGTACCCAACACAACTGAGACTGTCTAACCAGCAAATATATATTTTAGTACTGCACAGGTGAAGTAATGTTTTCCTTCTCTTCCTGAGAGAGACTGACATCTGTGGACAAATGTATAATTGCGTTGATTTCTTGATTACCTCACGAATTCAGTATTGCAGCCGTACCCCCACTGTAAAGTTGTCTGAAGCTGCAAATTAACTTTACTGGGAGGGGGTTTAACAGCCTGGTTGACCAGACCACTGACCAGGAGACCGGGACGCCGGGACATTGATCCTCGAAACCAGCTCGAGGTAACCTCAACCCAACGGTCCAAATACAGAGTGTGACCTCTAGCTCATTAATTAATTAAACACACAATAGATTATTTGTAATGATTACAATAGGTTAATTTTATTGATATACCGCATTATGATAGCCTGGTTTCGGTCCACTTGTCGCCGTCTGTGTGATAGAACAATGTAATAGAACCCGTGGTAGTTAACCCTCCCACAGTGGGTTGTGACAGGTTGGTGAGGGGTAGTTAACCCTCCCACAGTGGGCAGTGACAGGTTGGTGAGTGCCGCAGTCCGAAGTGCCTGAACGATCGTCGTTCATTTATCTTTCCCGTCAGCCTCGAAGCTCGATGGTAAGTTGCTCTTTGGACCCAAGTTGGGAAGTTATTTGACAGAGACACAGTGGCTGCAGGTGGAGACTTAGTGGCTGCAGGTGGGGACTCAGTGGCTGCAGGTGGGGACTCGACGGGGGTCACCGGAATACTTAAACACTTGGGACGCGACTGGTCGGAATGGGTGAACTGAATCCTTAATTAAATGTGGACAATTGAATTAATGATCGGACCATTCTAAAGAGGCACTGAACATGGCGTACAGGGAGATTCATCCTCGCTGATACGTATCTTACAGTGATTAACAGTCTCTTACAGTTCAGAGTACAACTAGGTGAGTACAACTAGGTCCAATCGTATTGGCGTTTGCCTTTCCATTGGCGACCTTCGGCGCCGTGGAGAGGTGGGACCTGTTGCATGGGTAACAGCTTCTCCCGCCCCATATCAATCTACCCCTGGCTTTGCACCAGGGAGAAGCCACTCCAGACCGACAACCAGAGTGCAACTCCACATAGTCTCCTGAGACTGATGGATGCCAACTACTAATAATACTATTACAGTTCAGATCATAATTCTTTAACAATCTGTACAGCAGTGTAATATAGGGACCTGACGACCACACGGCTATACAATATTCTAAGAGAACATGTCTCTGTACCATGGTATCCCTCGAACCGTAACGAGATACTGTTATATCCGTTCGAAATTCTCTTCTATTGATAGGTCGCAAAAAATGCTGATTTTTTTTCTCCTGCTCTCGTGAACTATAGCAACAATCAGGTTACTTGGCCAGTTTTTAAGTCAAACTTTGATATATATATATATATATATATATATATATATATATATATATATATATATATATATATATATATATATATATATATATATATATACAACTTGATCCCCATCCCTCCTCAACGCAAAAACCGTCGTGGAAGACCCAAGAGTTCCAATGATAATTTTAAGCTTGGAACACAAGTGACCAAGAAAATTGAAGAGGGCAACACAGTAGGGGCAATTAGGTTACTTACCAGTGAAGAAACAATCGCCCCTAGAGATACAGCAACTGCCGACTCACTGAGAGAGAAGCACCCTCCCAGAGTACCATGGGAACCCACTGCTCGGGACACAAATGCCCCAGACATGGGACCTCTATTCCTCCAAGCATCAGAGGTATACAAAGCCATCATGTCATTTCCACCAGGCTCAGCAGGGGGATACACTGGAGTAAGACCTCAGCACCTCAAGGAGATGACAAACCCAGTTCTCGGCGAAGTTGCCGAGACACTACTGTCAGAGATCACGAAGTTTGTCAACGACTGTCTCTCCGGGTTGATCCCAGACACAATTAAACCGTTCTTCTTCGGAGCATCCCTTTGTGCCCTTAAGAAGAAGGATGGTGGAGTCAGACCCATTGCCGTGGGCAACACACTTCGGCGCCTTGTTGCTAGGGCAGCTGTCAGAAAAATCAGCATAGACGCTGCAACGATGCTTCGACCCCATCAACTAGGTTTTGGTGTCCCCCATGGCTGTGAAGCAGCAGCTCATGCAGCACGAGCCTATATCAAGGACCTCCCAGTGAATAAGGCATTAATTAAATTAGACTTTAAAAATGCCTTCAACCAGGTAAAAAGGGATGTGGTACTGGAAGCAGTTCGAACCAGCTTTCCTTGTCTACTTCCTTTCGTTTCAGCAGGGTACAGTAGGGAATCGACACTGTTGTTTGGGGAACATGAAGTTGTTTCCGCAGAAGGTGTCCAGCAGGGAGACCCACTTGCCCCTTTTCTTTTCTGCATGGCAGCTAAGGAGGTCACAAGTAGGTTGTCCAGCGAATTCAACATCTGGTTCCTGGACGATGGCACCCTGGCAGGGACACAGGAATCCCTACTAGGAGATCTTCAGCTAGTGAAATCTAGGGGAGAGGAGTTAGGCCTTACACTAAATCCATCAAAGTGTGAAATCATCTCGTCCAACCAATCAATCATAAATGCAGTACAAATCTTATTGCCAGGAGCCCAAGTGATCGCTCCCACCGACAGTGTGCTGCTAGGGGCACCTCTGGGCTCGAACGCCATTGAGGTAGTCCTCGAAGAAAAGCTTAAAGACCTGAGGAGGATGGAGGCGCGAATAGGGGCTTTGGATGCTCATGATGCGTTGTACCTTCTTACAAGGTGCCTGGCCTTGCCCAGACTTACCTATTTCCTCAGGTGTGCTCCTTCTTTTGACAGCCCAAAATTAACGGAATACGATTCACTCCTAAAGACAATAACTATGAAAGTGTTAAACCTCTCCCTGCAAGATGACCAGTGGGACCAAGCAACGCTCCCAGTTAGACTTGGGGGTATAGGTATTCGCAAGGCGACACAGTTAGCATTGCCGGCATTCTTATCCTCGACCAGTGCTACAAGTGAATTAGTGAAGGAAATACTACCAGAATACCTAAGGAACTCCATTGGGATTCGTGATCCCAAATTTGTGGAAGGAGCTGGTCGGTGGGACACACTCGCCAATTCACACACCCGACCAACTTGTCCAAACGACGGTAAACAGGCCAAATGGGATAGCCCTATAGTGGAGAACATCGCCAAAGCATTGCTGGACGTAGCTTCTCAGAAGGACAGAGCGCGTCTCCTAGCTGTGCAAGCCCCCCATGCTGGGGACTTCCTGTTGGCAGTCCCTAATTCCGCCTTGGGCACCCGCCTGGATCATCGGGCCCTAAGTATTGGTGTTGCTCTGCGCCTTGCCGCCCCTATCTCCACCGAGCACCGGTGTATTTGCGGCCAGGCACGGGCAGACCAATACGGCAGCCATGGTCTCATCTGTCGTAAGACACAGGGAAAGATTGCCAGACACGAGGCAGTCAATGACATCATCAAGAGAAGTTTGGCTACAGCTGGGTGTCCAGCACAAAGGGAACCCCAGCTGTGCAGACCTGACAACAGCCAAAAACGCCCAGATGGAGTCACCCTGCAGCCATGGAGGGAAGGTAAACAGGTCGTATGGGATTACACCTGTGCATCTACATTGGCTGATACCTATTTACGTTACAGCTCAGCGGAGGGAGGTGGGGCAGCCACCTTCAGGGAGACCCAGAAAATCCACAAGTACAGAAACCTAGAACGTTGTTACAGGTTCGTGCCGATAGGCTCAGAGACTCTGGGCGCCTGGGGTAAATGTGCACTCAAGTTTTTAAAGGAGGTTGGTGAGGAACTCATTGGGAAAACTAGAGACCCACGAGCAGCCAGTTTCCTATTCCAGCGCCTCAGTGTCGCAGTGCAGAGGGGAAATGCGTGCTGTATCCTGGGTACGCACCCAACCTCCGAGGAGCTGGACGAGGTCTTCGAACGCTGATTGTTTAATTGTTATATATTTGTGTGTGTGTGTGTGTGTTCTCTGTAAACTGTAGCATTGCAATAAAATAAAACAAAACATACAAAAAAATAATAGGGGTGGTAGGAGAAGAAAAGAATAAGTATTCAGTGAGAATCCACAAGATCTTCTCTGAATGCTCTTGTTTTCTTCTTCGAGGATGTGGGTCCCTGCAATTGCACCAGAGGTGGTACCCCTAATATATATATATATATATATATATATATATATAATATATATATATATATATATATATATATATATATATATATATGTATGTATATATGGGTGTGTGTGTGTGTGGTGTGTGTTGTGTACTCACCTAGTTGTACTCACCTAGTTTGCTTGCGGGGGTTGAGCTCTGGCTCTTTGGTCCCGCCTCTCAACCGTATCAACAGGTGTACAGTTTCCTGAGCCTATGGGCTCTATCATATCTACATTTGAAACTGTGTATGGAGTCAGCCTCCACCACATCGCTTCCTAATGCATTCCATTTGTCAACCACTCTGACACTAAAAAAGTTCTTTCTAATATCTCTGTGGCTCATTTGGGCACTCAGTTTCCACCTGTGTCCCCTAGTGCGTGTGCCCCTTGTGTTAAACAGCCTGTCTTTATCAACCCTGTCGATTCCCCTGAGAATCTTGAATGTGGTGATCATGTCCCCCCTAACTCTTCTGTCTTCCAACGAAGTGAGGTTTAATTCCTGCAGTCGCTCCTCGTAGCTCATACCTCTCAGCTCGGGTACTAGTCTGGTGGCAAACCTTTGAACCTTTTCCAGTTTAGTCTTATGCTTGACTAGATAGGGACTCCATGCTGGAGCCGCATACTCCAGGATTGGTGACATATGTGGGTATATAATGTTCTGAAAGATTCCTTACACAAGTTTCTAAAGGCCGTTCTTATGTTAGCCAACCTGGCATATGCTGCTGATGTTATCCTCTTGATATGAGCTTCAGGGGACAGGTCTGGCGTGATATCAACCCCCAGGTCTTTCTCTCTCTCTGACTCTTGAAGTATTTCATCTCCCAAATGATACCTTGTATCTGGTCTCCTGCTTCCTACCCCTATCTTCATTACATTACATTTGCTTGGGTTAAACTCTAACAGCCATTTGTTCGACCATTCCTGCAGCTTGTCCAGGTCTTCTTGAAGTCTCAAGCTGTCCTCCTCTGTCTTAATCCTTCTCATAATTTTGGCGTCGTCAGCAAACATTGAGAGGAATGAGTCTATACCCTCTGGGAGATCATTTACGTATATCAGAAACAGGATAGGTCCAAGTACAGAGCCCTGTGGGACTCCACTGGTGACTTCACGCCAGTCTGAGGTCTCCCCTCACTGTAACTCTCTGTTTCTATTGCTTAGGTACTCCCTTATCCACGAGCGCCCCTACCTGTTACTCCTGCCTGTTTCTCCAGCTTATGCATCAACCTTTTATGGGTACTGTGTCAAAGGCTTTCCGACAGTCCAAAAAAAATGCAGTCCGCCCACCCTTCTCTTTCTTGCTTAATTCTTGTCACCTGATCGTAGAATTCTATCAAGCCTGTAAGGCAAGATTTACCCTCCCTGAACCCATGTTGATGGGTTGTCACGAAGTCTCTTCTCTCCAGATGTGTTACTAGGTTTTTTCTCACAATCTTCTCCATCACCTTGCATGGTATACAAGTTAAGGACACTGGCCTGTAGTTCAGTGCCTCTTGTCTGTCACCCTTTTTGTATATTGGTACTACATTAGCAGTCTTCCATATTTCTGGTAGGTCCCCGTTTCCAGTGACTTACTATACACTATGGAGAGTGGTAAGCAAAGTGCTCCTGCACACTCTTTCAATACCCATGGCGAGATTCCATCCGGCCCAACAGCTTTTCTCACATCCAGCTCCAATAGGTGCTTTTTGACCTCATCTCTTGTAATTTCGAACCTATCCAAGGTCACCTGGTTGCTGCTGCCACCTCCCAGCGCCGTGATATCTCCCTGTTCTATTGTAAAGACCTCCTGGAACCTTTTGTTGAGTTCTTCACACACCTCTTTGTCATTCTCTGTGTACCTGTCCTCGCCCACCCTAAGTTTAATCACCTGTTCCTTCACTGTTGTCTTCCTCCTGATGTGACTGTGTAGTAGCTTTGGTTCAGTCTTGGCTTTGTTAGCTATATCATTTTCATACCTTTTCTCAGCTGCTCTTCTCACACTACATACTCGTTCCTGGTTCTCTGGTATCTCTCTCTACTTTCTGGTGTTCTGTTATTACGGAAGTTCCTCCATGCTTTTGTTCAGCTCCTTTGCTTTCATACATTCCCTATTAAACCACGGATTCTTCCTTTGCTTCTCTGTTTTTCCTGTTGGGCTGGGACAAACCTGCTTACAGCCTCCTGACATTTTTGGGTGACATAGTCCATCATGTCTTGTACGGACTTGGTTCNACACACACACACACACCAACACACACACACCACACACACACACACACACACACACACACACACACCACACACGTAAGGAATCTTTCAGAACATTATATACCACATATGTCAGACCAATCCTAGAGTATGCGGCTCCAGCATGGAGTCTATATCTAGTCAAGCATAAGACTAAACTGGAAAAGGTTCAAAGGTTTGCCACCAGACTAGTACCCAAGCTGAGAGGTATGAGCTAAGAGGAGAGACTACGGGAATTAACCTCACTTCGTTTGAAGACAGAAGCGTTAGGGGGGGGACATGATCACCACATTCAAGATTCTCAAGGGAATCGACAGGGTTGATAAAGACAGGCTATTTAACACAAGCGGCACACGCACTAAGGGGCACAGGTGGAAACTGAATACCCAAATGAGCCACAGAGATATTAGAAAGAACTTTTTTAGTGTCAGAGTGGTTGACAAATGGAATGCATTAGGAAGTGATGTGGTGGAGGCTGACTCCATACACAGTTTCAAGTGTAGATATGATAGAGCCCAATAGGCTCAGGAACCTGTACACCTGTTGATTGACGGTTGAGAGGCGGGACCAAAGAGCCAGAGCTCAACCCCCGCAAACACAACTAGGTGAGTACACAAACACACACACACACACACATCGGGATATAGGGGTCTGGTAGCTGAGTGGACAGCGCACGGGATTCGCAATCCTGTGGCCTGGGTTTGATTCCCGTCACCGGCAGAGGCAAATGGACAGTTTCCTTCACCCTGATGCCCCCTGTTATCAAGCAGTAAATATGTACCTGGGAGTTCGACAGCTGGTACGGGCTTCTTCCTGGGTGTGTGTATGTGTGTGTGTGTGTGAAAGTGTAAAAAACAATAGTTAGTAACAGTTGACTGATTGACAGTTGAGAGGCGGGCTGAAAGAGCAGTACTCAACCCCCGCAAGCACAACTAGGTGAATACCAGTTCAAAAGAAAATAAAATTTCTGGTGTTCACCTAATTGTTCGTACCCTAACCCCAGGAAGCCACTCTGCGAGCGACAAAACTGCCCACTTGCATCCTTCGGGACGTGTCCTTGATCCAGACAAGGGTGTTGGGTTTCCCTGTTCCCCTGGCTGGGCACCGGCACTGTCTACACCTCACTAATGGGTATTAATGGGCCCGAGTGGCCACGGTGGTAATGGGACTGGGAATTTGCACTCATTTGCGATTCAGATGCGCAGAGCGTAAATTGGACCTCGGCAGGCAGGTGTGTGGGTGTTCGCTTGACGCCGCGAGAGTGTTGATCCTTAACCACGATATCTTCAACGTATGTGTGACACACTGATCAATACATGATATGCGCTCTGGCAACATTCAAATGTGTGTGTCTTCCTATGACGTGAATTGTGTGTCGATGGAAAACAACAACTGCAAGACTATCTAACCCAAGGAACATATGAGATGAAATGAAAAATGTTGGTGTTAGGGGCTGAAGGCCTATAACAAACTCTGGAGGGTTATTACGCCTACCTCAGTAGCCTAGTGACCAGACAGGAAATATTCGCTATGTCTGAATACAGTTCAAAAAAAAGAAACTCAGTGTTCAGTGTATATATATATGTGTATATATATCAGTCTTTCTTGTAAACATATGTTGTTGAATATGACCGAAAAGGTAAGATTAATAATTCTAACACGAATTTTCTCAATATTTCTTATATTTCTTTTTACTGTCGATGGTAATTGAAAAATCAATTCTCCAAAATTCATTTTTATTTCTAGTCTGACGCTACGCCTGAACTCGTTTCGTAATAACTTATTACATTTTCAAAGACTTTATCATGGGCCAATAGGCCTTCTGCAGTTACTTTTCTTATGTTTTAATACCCATTGGTTCGTGTTCTATCAAGTGTAAATGTCAATCACTTCACCCAAAACTTTTGTACCATATCACCTCACCCAAATGCGAGTATAAGTATGGATGTATTAGGCGTGTTTACAGGTTACAGTTGTGTGTGTAAACTAAAGTCTTTGAAAATGTAATAAGTTATTACGAAACGCGTTGAGGCGTCGCGTCAGACTAGAAATAAAAATGAATTTTGAAAATTGATTTTTCAATTACCATCGACAGTGAAAAGAAACATAATAAATATATATATATATATATATATATATATATATATATATATATATATATATATATATATATATATATATATATATATATATATATATATATATATATATATATATATATATATATATATATATATATATATATATATATATATATATATATATATATATATAAAGTCCTCACAGCCACACTAATACCTTGACCTATATATCTTAGTGAATTATCGAAGACACGAATTAATGTAATCTGACTACATCAGTTTTTTCACCCTTCTCATCGCTCAATAAAAGCTCAAAATGTTTAAAGTTCTGTTTATGAAATATCGTATCTTTTCTCTTTAGCTCTTCTCTGATGTCGTTTTCTATTACCCCTTCTTTCTCTCCTGCGTTATTTATCGGAACATGTCGGAGATGTTTGTGTTTTGAGCGCCTATCATCTGACATTAAAAACAATCAGTAGAGTTCCCCCCATTTGCTTTCCTGCTGGCAAAACTCATTATCTCCGTTTTCTGTGGGTTTCAGCTGGTTGGGGGGGAGTCTCTTCTTTATTTTTCGGCTCGTTTTCGTGATTTGACAAGAGTTGAATACGGTTTCTCCAATTGTCGGAGGACAGGAAGCCTGGTACGGTTATTGATGTTCCTCTGGGTCTAGCCCAACTATACAGACCTTCCCAAGGATGCAATTAATTTATTATTATGAATTAGAAAGTTGGGGAAAACGTTGAATTAGATTATGTGTATATTATTTTGGGACATTACATACCAACTTAAGCATATCAATCGGGAATATAATTTTATTTATGTTAATAATATTGATGACTAAGTCAGTGACAATATTGCTCCTGATGATTAAGTCAGTGATAATATTGCTCCTGATAATGTTGGTAGTGATGGCATAAACAGCACGTAGCAACATTGCTCGTCTATTGATATATATTGACTATTGATACTGACGTCAGTAACATTAATATTGTCTCTACTGTATTAAAGACTAAGACTGGGCAGCATAGCAGTTTTAACTTTTCTAGTTGATGTCAGTAGAATAAACTAACGGGGATCGAGCGAATTTCCGTCGCTGGTGTATATTCTGGATCATCTGTCTATCGAGGGAGCCCGCTAATGAGACAGATTCGTTATGCCGCCCGTCATGAGGACTGCGGCTACGAAGCGAGTAACGAGAGAGACAAATTGGATATCTCCGGAAAGAATACATCATCGTGTAGTCGATACCAGTTCGCTCTCGCTCCCCTATAATCACATTCAAGAATTTTAATGACCGCTGTGGGGGCTGTAATGGCTGCTAATCTTGTGGTGGGTTTTTAAACCTTTTGTGCAGGAATTTAGGTATTTTAATTATGATTTTGTATTTGATTATGTCAGACTTTGCCATCGTTTCACCTTATCTTTCAGTTCCCCTCTCTCGGGGATAGGAAAACTTGCGTAGGTTGTCGAGCTGAACGACCTATTTTCTCCGGGATGTAACCCTCAACGGTTGCCTATTTCAAGGGTACCTATTTACTGTTAGGCGAACAAACGCATTCAGGTGCAAGGAAATATATTCAAGCGTCTCGCATTGCCCGGGATTCGAACTCGGGTTCTGGCATAGAGCCCCAGTAATGCCGTTAAACCCCAACATAAACCTTCGGGTTGTAACTCATTCTCAGGTTAGGTTCGTCCAAGCGGCGGGCCGACCCCACTGATGCATTAGTAAAATTTACGTATTGTGTTATTATATTGTTTTTACATATTGCGTTTACGTATCACTTTGAAAGTGCGGTTTCGAAAATAATTTTTTTGTTCTATTATAAATTATTAGTATTATTACTTATTAGAATTTCGTGTATAGTTAAGTCTAGGCGACGTTAGGTTAAGTGTTTATATTCTATTGGCAATTTTTTGCATTTGCATTACATAGGTATAGCATTTAAAGAGGTGTGATTCGAACATAGAAACAAAATGAAGCATAGTTTAAGCAAAGTCAAGAACGTCATCAAATTTGAGTAGTGAGTCAAGAATTATTCATTCGTAAACAGGAGGTTTGGCTCTTGGGTTAACGAGTATTTGTCTATATTGTCATTTTTGCGTTTTCTCTTCACAATTTTTCTCTCTTTAATTAACGAGCATTTAGCCCAATATGTTTTTTAGCCCGGGCTGCAGGGTCGGCAGCCCAACTTCCAGGTCATGTAATAGAAGTCTGTTATGGCTTCAGTAATATTAATCTTCAAGCTGGAGTCTTAACTCAATCCAAGCTAACTTTTTTTTATTTATAAAATAAACACAGAGCATACAAAATAAGGATAATAAAGAACAGACAGAGAGCATGAAACAGACATGAAGGGGTAAGCCAAATAACACTAGCAAGAAGTACAGAAAAGAACAGAAAAAATCCAAAACAATTCAATACCGGGCACATGAAAAGCACACTATACACCTAAACACACAAAAACCTTGGAATACAAAGCAGACCCACACACACACAGCAAGCCAGAAGGGCCACACATAACCCAACGTACACAAACACATAACCGGAACACGCAGGAACAGGGAACACAAACCCGAACTACACACACATGCAACCACCCACCTCACAATCACACACAGACAAAACACCGCAACACATAGGAAACAGGTGCAACAGAAACAAACCAGTCATGATCAAAACCCCCATACTTGTGAGGGTATCATCATCGGATACGTCTTAACCTTAAGCATCCCAAACCATCCATTCCTCTTGGTAGGGTGGACATCCCCCACGGCGCCGTGGGCGCCTCATGAAATCCGGAACCACTATATCAGGCGGAAACCCAGGCGGAGGCGGAAGCCCCCGAGCAGAGGACACCGAAGACGAAGGAAGAGACTGGAGAGGCGGCAAGACCGCCGCCGACGAAGCAGAAGGCGGGGGCACGGTACCCGCCGGACGAGCAGCCTTCTTCAGAACCACTACTAAGCCATTATTCTCACCAGCATCGACGGCATGGGGAACCACCCCCACGATGATCGGAACAATCGGACGCGGGCGAGGCATCCGAAGCAGGATCCAAGGGGCCCGGCACCGGCCCCCACCCGAACAACAGGGTCCACACCAGGGCCCACGCCACCCGCCGGAACCACATCAGCACCCGGCAACCACAGAGGAGAGCCGGATCTGGCAGAGGAGGAGGAGACGGTAGAGGCAAGGGAGCTGCAGAGGCTATGAAGGCGCCGCGGCGAGAAGGTCCGCTGCTACCACGGGGCCGACTGCGGGGGCGGGTCGGCACACACCACCACTCTGTCACGCACACTACCACCCGCATTCACGGGCACACAGGCCGAGGACCCAGGCAATACCACCGGATGAGCAGAGGCAGCGATGGCCTCTCCCACCACTTCATCACAAGGCGACATGTCGTGACCCACCAACGGGGGAACGTCTTCCTCCCTAAACAAAATCACCGCGCAGCCGCTACTCCAAGCACATGCCGCCGCCTGGTGTCTCTCACCGCCACATCTAAACATTCCTGGGTTCGTCCTGCGTAGGAAGCACGCATAGTACAGCCCATCAACGTCACAGTGGTCGGGACAGGTGATTTGAGACGCAGGGCGAGAGTCCTGGTACCACACGAGACCCCTCGCCACCTACCGGAAGAGACAGATTCATCCAGAGGGAAACCACAGTGCCATATTTCCCAAAGTACCGCCGTAGCAGGGCCTCCGTGAACTCGAAGGGAACACCATGTAGCGCCACATACGTTAGAGACCAACAGCCGTCGGAGATAGAGACGGTACCACCATCGCCAGGGAGGGTAAACGAGCGCCCATCATAACGGGCCACGAAATCTCAATACACAGCCGGGGAGAGGAACATGACAAGTGCTCGGTGGGTCGTTAACAGCTGGACACCAAACACATCAGTCACACGAATACGGAACATATCTAAGAGAATAATCTCAACAGCAAGGTCGACGCCCACTCGAAGAACTCGAAACAATGTCTCTGAACGACGAATAGGGGGAAGGTGGGTCCCCATTGCGCCAACTCCTAACAGCCAGAGGGCCTCGTCCCCGGTGCAGAGAGGTGACTGCAGATGGGTCAAAACAAGAAAGTGACATTCCTCTCAGCAGCACACACCTTCACACGGCGACCTCTAGCGGCCGAATCGCCATCCAACAGTGTCAAAACTTTAAGAAACTGTATGTGGACGTATGTCTCTCTGGAGAGTTAGGCGCATCTAACAAGACAATCAAAACCACACATACGTTCCGAATCGTTCACATGCCACAAGCCGT
>WNGS01004946.1:17250001-17267719 GCA_020271785.1 Procambarus virginalis
TTAATGTAACTGAAAGGTTTACATCATTTTTTTTTTTTTTTTTTTTTTTTTTTGAGATATACAAGAGTTGTTACATTCTTGTACAGCCACTAGTACGCGTAGCGTTTCGGGCAGGTCCCTGGAATACGATCCCCGCCGCGAAGAATCGTTTTTCATCCAAGTACACATTTTACTGTTGCGTTAAACAGAGGCTACAGTTAAGGAATTGCGCCCAGTAAATCCTCCCCGGCCAGGATACGAACCCATGACATAGCGCTCGCGGAACGCCAGGCGAGTGTCTTACCACTACACCACGGAGACTGCAAATTAATTATGGTGCGAATCTTCCACATATATATTTTTATATATGTGGAAAATGCCCCTGTTCACCTAATGCCTAGCACCTATAATGCCTGTTCGCCTAGCACTAACTAGGTACTCAGGAGTTAAACAGCTTGTTGTGGAGTTACATCCTGGGTGAGGGGTCAGTAGTTCGACCTTGGGGGATGGGGACCTCGATATAAGCCTAACATGTATGAATACACTCTGGCTTCCTGTCCCCCCGACACAATGAACTATTATAAAATTATTATAATTTTAGGAGAGTTTATGGTAAAGGCGTCATAGAAAACGTTAGAAAAGAGAAAATGAGAATTTTAATACCGAAACTTGAGCACAACTCACATAAATTTTGACTAACTGTATTTACAAGATGGGTATGGGGTGCATAATAAATGAACTAAACTAACTGTATTTACATTCTTTATAAATAAAAAAGACAGATAATTATAAAAACATCATAAGACCTCAAAGCATCATTAACATAGTGGGTCTTGTAAGTGTTAAGTGAGACAGTGTTAGTTGTCAACTACTTAAGCAACCCTGGGAGTATAATATTGACAGTGTCTATCAAGATATCTGGATTTGTTGAGGAGATAACAACATGCAAATTAAGAGCAGAGCAGATATTTCAAACACTACACACAGACGTGGGAGTGAAATTCAGTCGCAATATTCAAAATATAACACACACAATTTTTTTTTAAACTCTTAACTTGTCTGCTTGCTCCAGCACTTGCTACCCTTATTTATTTATGTATTTATTTATTTATATCTATACATGAAGGTAAATTGGGTTTATGAGAGTACATAGCATTATTACTTGCTTGTAAAGCCACTAACACGCATAGCGTTCCGGACATAACACAATGCTGTTATCTAACGGTATTTCTGCCTGAGGTTTTTATTACTTCAGATTACATTAATAATAATAATAATAATAATAATAATAATAATAATAATAATAATAAATAATAATAATAATAATAATAATAATAATAATAATAATAATAATAATAATAATAATAATAATAATAATAATAATAATAATAATAATATTAGTACACGGATCCATTGCGAACTCCATTTCTAGACAGCATATACCCTCAAGAATGAAAGTGTTACCCCTGACAAGCCATCAGCTTTCTGTCTTCGTCTAGACGACTAGAGAAGGAGACCCTCGACCGCACGAGGAGATCCTCGTGTAAACATGACTATAGCACTCTAAAAGGCTCTTTATCTTAATTTAAGAAAATATAATATAAATCATATATACATAAGTTTCACAAGGCAATATTACATTACAATTCTCAGTGAACAAGTGTTTCATTATCACAGAACATGATCTTTAAAACCCCTGAATGTTATACTTATTTTTCTTTAAATGATTTACAAAAAATTGGAGATTATATTTACATTAATTTACAGGGGAAATTATTACATTTATATATATTTTATATAATTCTCAGTAAACAAATTTTCCATATCATCACCGAGCATGAGTCGTAAACCCCAAATGTTATACCTGATCCTGCCTCGCAAGAACTTCAATATTTTGTCTACTGAGTAACCCTCCTTGCCTGCCTATCCACGCACAAAAGATGTAATCAGAAAGTAACATAATTATTGTATTCTTAGAGCTTGTGAAGATCTCTTCACAAGCTCTTTTTATAATAAACGACCAAATCATGTTTGTTATTACTTCCCCATCAACCAACGATTGTCCTTAATTACTACAGGCATAATAATTGCTTCTCATCAATCCAATTTTTACCGTCAATACTAAAAACTAAATAAAGTACATCATTCAGTATTTACTTTTTAAACTTAAAAATACTCTTATCAGCTGAATTTATTACTGATTTATAAATTTCATTTTTGTAAACCAATAAGAAAATTTGTAATAATTTTAGTTACATCTCTTTTAATCATTAACTGTGGCTTGTATTCCTCAGTACAAGCCCTATAATTATCTACAAATAACCAGTATGTAAATTATTGAATAATAATAATTCTCAACAGTGGATATATTCTGTAAATAAAGAGTCTGAAACAGTCTTGGAAAAAGACAACGTGTTATTCTTAACGTAATTAACGTAATTTAGGTTAAATATCTTGGTCAAATCACTTCACCTGACCGCACACATCTAACCTTGAGTCATTAGCCATTCCCTGTTGAGTGGCTTACTCTTCATCAAACAATCAATCACTCAATCATTAGCCATCCCCCACAAAGTTGCAACAATCTCTTCTATCTCTATTTCCAGGGATTCAACTCCCAGGAAGTTGCAATGTGTTTACACTCGGCAAAGCAACGGAAACATCTCGTCCCATCTTCTCGTAATTGCTGTGTGGGTTGTCAATCATAGACCAGCATGTCCTTCGATTTTTTTTTGTTTCCATCCAGAGCTTTGGGAATATAGGGCCTGGATATCAGATATATTTTTCCTTGACAGTTTTCGACCAGTGTTAGTTTATTTGAATATATGTTGAATTTTATTAATTTTTCTGTTCCAAGTTTATGTATTTGTAATGGATAAATTCCTTTCTAGTAATAAGTATATTTATATATAAAAACTTAAATTAAATATTAAATGTTTAAACTCAAAATGTCTGAATCATTCAGTTGTAATCTCTGATGGAATTAAACATAAGACTTTAATTGATAGTA
Organism: Procambarus virginalis; assembly: GCA_020271785.1. NCBI lineage: Eukaryota > Metazoa > Arthropoda > Malacostraca > Decapoda > Cambaridae > Procambarus > Procambarus virginalis. Next base: position 17,252,991 of record WNGS01004946.1, read on the forward strand.
AAAGTACATATCTTCAAAAACTTTTATACTCGTAATTTAGTGGTTTAGTGCGAGTGCCCAGGAAATTATAAAAAAGGAAAGAGAAAGATAATATTAATATATTTAGGAGGTATTTAAAGACGGAGTAAGAGCTAGGAAGAGAGAGAGAGAGAGAGAGAGAGAGAGAGAAATGAGAGCAGAATTCCGATGCATTAAAATCCACGAAAACACTGGTTTCGCTTGTTGTTGGTTTAGTGTGCGGCGCCTTAGACATAGTTGCGCTGCATAACTAACCCGTAAATACTGTTCTCACTGTCCTTACGCGTCCCTTGCTGCTTGTATACCTCCATGAGGTCCACTTCTTCATAAATCGGCTCTTCTGGAGGTCCAGGTTCGTCGCCGCCTGTAATTAAGAATAAGCTATCAGATACATAAGTGCTGTCCACCTGTGCTGTCAGCTGTCCACGCTGACTACCTAAAAAGGCGATTCATAATCCCGCGACAACATGCCAAGCAAATGTTCTGAACATTTCTTAACCTGGATGTAAGGTTATTATCTGGAGAAAGTGCTGAACACTTGGAAGGAATTTGAGGTTTTGGGTTGGAGCAACAATGGTGCCCAGCAACCACTTGGCGGACGATCGGGAATGGAACGCCGACCTGCAAGAAGCGAGGCCGCCGCTCTACCGTACATTTCAAAGCGATTGATTCTAACGTGAAACTATTGAAGGAAGGGGGGGGGGCTATGTCTTTCACCTATGTCTTTCAGGAAGCCTGGTCGGGGACCGGGCCGAGGGGACGTTGAGCCCCGAAATAATCACAAGGTAACCTAGGGAAGAAACTTATCCTAGGAATCAAATCGTGTTTATCAACGCCGGCATTAAAACAAGAATAAAATGTGATTTACAATTTACATTGAAAACTCGCCTTTCATTCGTATAGAACTAAAGAACATAATAACATATGTTATGAAAAGCATATGTTCATCTCCCTAAGACAGAAATAACCCTATGACAGAAGTAAAGGAACAGACAGAAGTAACTGTACGGGAAAATAATGATCACTTCTAACATAGTATCCCAGACAGGAATATGTCATCAGAAACAAGGCAAATTCTTTTTCCAGAAAACTTACAGCTCCCGAATTCAAATTCCCAAAAGCACTTACATCTCTCTCTCTCTCGAGTATTGTTCGCTGAAGGTACAGAATACATGAAAAGAAAGGAATTTTAATATATGAAACACTTTCAAGAATGACCCAAAGTGTTGAATACGGTGTTGGGCTTAGGGTCTTTCATCCCCATGGGGGTAAAACTTCACCTTCCATCCCCATGGAGGACAAGCTTCGCCTTCCATCCCCATGGAGGACAAGCTTCACCTTTCATCCCCATGGGGGTAAAACTTCACTTTTCATCCCCCTTGAGGACAAGCTTCACCACAGGAGCTTCCTGGCCAACCAGTATATATCACATCACCCTGGAGGTAAAAGTTTTACCTTCGGGGTTGACTTGAAGTAAAGAGTTGAAGAAGAGTTTACTTCAGCCAACCTTCAGGGTTGGCTGAGGTAAACTCTTGGTATAAATACACCGAGAAGCGGGATGTATACACTTCCTGGTGTATACATGTAAACAAAGTGTTTTATGAATTATGAATTGCTGTATACATTACTTTACTTAATATTAAATTACTAATTATTTCTGTAATAAGTAAAACAAATAAATGGTTCACCTACTCTTAATTCAATTTATTATTCACTAATATTGTTTGACTAATTAATTCTATAATAATTATAAATTGTATTATTAGTAGCAGAATCATCGATTTTTTCTATAAATTTTTCTAAACAAATTTATCACCAGTGTTGTAAAATGAAGATGATACGTAAATAATTTTCAGACAGGACGTCAAACGTACCATCGTCAGGTAGACTGATGTCATACTTTACCCCGCAAACCTTAAAGCAGATAGTAAACAGCAATCACAAACACTGACAAAGATTTAACCTTTTATTCAATATGACAAGCAAAGGACAGACAGAAACAAATATATATATATATATATATGTATATATATATATAAATTTATTTACATTTTTAAAATTTTTATAAACCAAAAGAATAGGGGTGGTAGGAGAAGAAAATATCAAAGTGTTCAGTGAGGATCCACAAGGTCTCTGAGTACTCATTATTTTCTTCTCCGAGGCTATGGGTCCCTACACTTGCACCAGAGGTGGTACCCCTTCTAGGTTTAAATATATATATATATATATATATATATATATATATATATATATATATATATATATATATATATATATATGAGAATGAAAACTCACACCCCAGAAGTGACTCGAACCCATACTCCCAGGAGCAACGCAACTGGTATGTACAAGACGCCTTAAACCACTTGACCATCACGACCGGACATAATGAGGTGATAGCCGAATATCAGGTGGTTCAAATAGCTTCGGCTATCACCTCATTATGTCCGGTCGTGATGGTCAAGTGGTTTAAGGCGTCTTGTACATACCAGTTGCGTTGCTCCTGGGAGTATGGGTTCCAGTCACTTCTGGGGTGTGAGTTTTCATTCGCATATAGTCCTGGGGACCATTCAGGCTTGTTCGCATTTGTGTTCCTCACGTGTGCCCCAAAGAATGAGGTGATTTGGTAAAATGCTATGCCCAAGATAACCATCCGAGTGCCGGCGGTGAGGTGGTTCAAATAGCTTCGGCTATCACCTCATTATGTCCGGTCGTGATGGTCAAGTGGTTTAAGGCGTCTTGTACATACCAGTTGCGTTGCTCCTGGGAGTATGGGTTCGAGTCACTTCTGGGGTGTGAGTTTTCATTCGCATATAGTCCTGGGGACCATTCAGGCTTGTTCGCATATATATATATATATATATATATATATATATATATATATATATATATATATATATATATATATATATATATATATATATATATATATGTCGTACCTAGTAGCCAGAACGCACTTCTGAGCCTACTATGCAAGGCCCGATTTGCCTAATAAGCCAAGCTTTCATGAATTAATAGTTTTTCGACTACCTAACCTACCTAACCTAACCTAACCTAACTTTTTCGGCTACCAAACCTAACCTAACCTATAAAGATAGGTTAGGTTAGGTTAGGTAGGGTTGGTTAGGTTCGGTCATATATCTACGTTAAATTTAACTCCAATAAAAAAAAATTGACCTCATACATAATGAAATGGGTAGCTTTATCATTTCGTAAGAAAAAAATTTGAGAAAATATATTAATTCAGGAAAACTTGGCTTATTAGGCAAATCGGGCCTTGCATAGTAGGCCGAGAACGACGTTCTGGCTACTAGGTACAACATATATATATATATATATATATATATATATATATATATATATATATATATATATATATATATAAATATGTCTATCTTTCGAGTGAAACAATCCAGTGGTTCCACGTTTATCATTTTTTTTTATTATTCAGATAGTATAGTGGTTCAATAGGAAACATTTTATAAAAATATGTATATTTAACGTACGTTTGCATATTTGCTTTCGCATCCATATGAGGATCCCAAAGATGAGAGCGATGAGGGATGCTGTCACCGAGACGACGACTACCTTAAGATGTGTGCTCTGGGCGTCACTTGGTTGGCAACCGTAGGAGGGAAGTGTGGTGGTGTTCCAGGTGACAGAGTAGCGGTTGTCATTCGGTTGTAACTCGGAAGAGTTGGTTGACGGATGGGTGGTGGTGTCACCGGCCAAGGAGGAGCTGGATGGTGAGGTTTCGGGGTCGTCTCCATCAGTAAGGTGTTGAGTGGCAACGTTGTGGGGCGGGTAGAGGCACTCAGGGCTGTTCCTCGTCCATTTAGAAAATCCTTTAGCTGATACTTCAATGTGTTTAAATTTATATAGTCTCGAGAAATATTTCGTAATGATGGTATTATTGTAACATCTGTCAACTGACAACTTCAATCCCCATTTATTAGGGGTGAACCTTCCATTATGTTGCACAAATGCCTCTACTTTTAACTCATGCAAATGAGAGAGATTGCATAACCTTTTTTCAGTAAAAGTGAAATTCACCTGAAACAGAAGAACTATACGTAATGTCAGTGCCACATTGACGGAGATGAACTGTTCATTAAGAACGAAGTACAAGGAGGCAGTCCGCTCAGTAAATGTACCAATGATTCTCCAATTCACTGAATTCACGACCTTAACTGAGTCACATTCATCTCTCTTTCCCCTTTGTTGACGGATCTCTTGCTTCCAGCTTTTGTTTTCACTGTTCAGTTGTGTGGTGTTGGCGTCCCAGCGTGAGGACCCGTCTTGAACCATTGGTGTCCCATTGATGCTTGTGAGGGCTGAGAGTTGTATCACACGGGAGGAAGCATTATTCATAATATTGATTAGCTGGGCCTTTGTTGCAAGCAGAGGAACAGCAGTGGTGAGTGAAGTGTTTGTGAGGGACCTGGAGGTGAGGGGCTTTAAACTAGAGATGTAGAGTGACTGGGTGTTGAGAGCAGGCGAGGCAAACACACCGGCCGACTTCTCGCTGCTGCTCTGCGCCAATATCGCGACTATAATGAGCCACAACAGCATAATTGCACGCACTTCACAGCTCTGTGATGCGGCATAATCACGCACAAACATCTTAAACTACGCATGCACAACACTCCCACTTTAACTGTTCCAGTAAATTAGGTCTTCCAATCGCGCCCTCACAGTGTGATAGCCGCCTCAGTATGTACTAAGCACAATCTTATGAGCTCTTCCCAGAAAACATGGGCAGATGTGCATCCTGCCAATGTGCGGATGTCTAAGAAAATCGCCATTACTAGCGAAATATGCGACGCTACAGGATCACACTGTATATATATACAGTGCATATATTCACTACAGTATATTTTGGTAGCAGTCTTTCCTATAGGCATATATTATTGAATGTGACATAAAGGGAAAAATCAATGATTCTAGCGCAAATCTTCTCTATTTTTCATACATTTTTCTTCACTTGAGAAGGAAGCTTAAAAATTAACTCTCCAAAGTTCATTTGTACAGTTTTATTTGGCATGACGCAAAAATATTTTCGTTAACTCTTGTTAACATAGTTAAAGGCAGAGTTCGAATGATCACAATTTTTTTTCCTGTATGATATATACACGAGGATGAGGTGAGGGTGAAGTACCTCCCTATAGGTCCATTGTATCTTGTCAATCACCTGTTTGCATGATGGCTGATGGAGTATGTTGTATGTCCCGTCGTGTTCCGGATTTTGGCAGAGTGTAATTTGGGTGTTAACATCAGAGGTCCACGACTCTTCAACTTCTAGCCAACAAATATATATATATATATATATATATATATATATATATATATATATATATTATATATATATATATATATATATATATATATATATATATATACCCAGCCAGACTCATATATACTTACGGGCTACTCCTGCCCGTGCCACGTCTTGGATAGCTTAATCTTCATCAATCAATCAATCATATATAATGCGTGCAACTATGTCGTATCTTCGCTTGAAGATTACAACAAGAAAATTGAATTAGAAGTACGTGTCCATCCCCCACTCACAGTATTATAATGAACACAGCTGCGACGACGGAGAAGGCTTCGACCACCAAGAGGAGGATTACAACGACTTGTATCCTCTGGTTGCCACTTGGATGTAAACCATATGAGTGGGTTGACGGACGGGTGGTGGTGTCACGGGTCAAGGTGACACCTTGGCCGGTGTCACCCTGGCCGGTGACACCCTGGCCGGTGGCACCCTGGCCGGTGACACCCTGGCCGGTGACACCCTGGCCGGTGACACCGAGGTCATCCCATGGACTGGATGGGGAGATTTCGGGGTCGTCTCCATCAGTAAGGTGTTGAGTGGGAGCGTTGCGGGGCGGGTAGAGGCACTCAGGGCCGTTACTCGTCCATTTGGAAGATCCTTTAGCTGATACTTCAATGTGCTTAAATTTGTTTATTTTGAAAAATATTTCGTAATGATGGTATTATTGTAACATCTGTCAACTGACAACTTCACTCCCCATTCATTCACATTGAGCGCCTCATTATATTGCTCAAATGCCTCTACTTTTAACTCATGCAATGAGAGAGATTGCATAAATTTTTTTCAGTAAATGTGAAGTTCTCTTGAAACAGAAGAACTATACCTAATGTCAATGTCACATTGACAAAGATGAACTCTTGATTAAGAACGAAGAACAAGGTGACAGTCTGTTCAATAAATGTACCAATAATTCTGTAATCCACTGAATTCATGACCATAACTGAGTCACATTCATCTCTCTTTCTCCTCTGACGATGGATCTCTTGCTTCCAGCTTTTGCTTTTGCTGTTCATCTGTGTGGTGTTGGCGTCCCAACGCGAGGACCCGTCTTGAACCGTTGGTGTCCCGTTGCTGCTTATGAGGGCTGAAGGTTCTGTCACACGGGCGGAAGCGTTATATCATAATATTGATCAGCTGGCCTTTGTTGCAAGCAGAGGGACAGCTGTGGTGAGTGAGGTGTTGTGAGGGACCTGGAGGTGAGGAGCCTGGAGGTGAGGGTGTTAACCTGGAGATATGGAGTGACTGGGTCCTGAGGGCAGGCGAGGCAAACACCCGGCCCACTTCTCGCTGCTGCTCTTCGCCAATATCGCGACTATAATGAGCCACAACAGCATTGTGCACACCCTTTACAGCTGAATGATGCAGTATAATCGCGCACAACATCTTAAACCGCACATGCACAACACTCCCACTTTAACTATACACGTAATTCAGATCTTCCAATAGCGCCTTAACAGTTCATAGCCACTTCAGTATGTACTAAACAACAAATTCTCATACGCTTTTCTTAGCCAGGGGCGGATGTGTATCCTGTCAAGGTACGAATGTCTAAAAAAAATTAAGGTCACGGATGAAAGAAGCCACAGCACTGTAATAACACAACTGTCGCCACACTACTGTAGTAGCCACTCTACTGTCGTCACTTCTATAGCCACTCTACTGAAATCACAGTTCTGTAGTCTACTGTAACAACACTACTGTAGCCAAGTACCACCAGCTTTGCAACTGGATGAGTATTCTGAGAGGTGAACTGTACTCCTCGGCGTATGTACACTGAAAGTTTACCTTAGTCCTGAAACTTGTTCAGGACTAGCGTATGCTTTGTTCGGTCAGTACCTATTGTGAGGTGTTACATTGGGCGATTGTGGTTGCCCTGATGGTTGGTTGTTTGCCACTGCAGGGTGACTGTTTTCAGTCTCAGTATGGGGACTTACTGCCGCCACTAAGGAGGAAGGACTCGGCTGGGCTGACATTTACCTGTCGGGTGGATATTAGTGTCGTCAGCAACACTGTTTGCAGTTATGGGTGGGAAAGTGGAAGATCTCGTCGGTCTACAGGTTGTTCGTGACGACAGAGTAGTTGTGAAGTTCGCCGAGAGTGGCTTGTTCCGGAGGTTTCTCGACCAGTATGGGACAAGGTGGTGGGGCTGAGCACGGTCTTGGCTCTGTGACTGTGACGAATTTAAGTGGGAGTACACTTACGTGTCTATAAGAATGTGCCGTTTGAATGTGTGAGATCTTCTCCGTCGGGCTCTTGCCAGGTATGGGCGTGTTGGACTCTATTCGTGCCTGTCGATACACAACCGGGGACGACAAATGGACCGGTAATGGTTATAGAACGGCTAAGATGGTTCTTCATGGAAATGTACCTTCTTCTCTCGCCGGCTTGCTGGCTTTACGGTCTGCTTCTCCTACCGTGGGCAGACTCGGACGTGTTTTAAATGTGGTACGTTGGACATTTAGGCTGCTGCCTTCGACACTCGGTTGTATGAACGGTAAATGTGGTTTCATGAAGCGGATTTTCCTCCCTGCCGAACGGAAGGATGTCTCGGTTGTGGATGACTACCCCTTGTGAGGGACGGGCTGCGGTGATTGTGTGCCGCTCCAGTAAGTGCAGGTTGGTGGGTGTGTGGGTGTCCGGTGGGTGGGGAGTGCGAACCGCCCCCGTCGTCGGCTCCTCGCCTCCGCCGGCTCCGTCGCCGGTGTTTCTTGTGTGGTGTGGTGTATGTGCTTTTGGTGTGTGTGGTGTTTTTTTTTTTTGCCGGGTTCTGCGTGTTCCGGTATTTTTTTCCTGTGTGTCTGGGTTATGGTTGACGTTTGTTTCCCGGTTCCTGTGTGTTCCGTCGAACGATCGGGTGTTCTGTGGGTGTGTGTGTGTGCATTTGAAACTTTTTATTATTTTGATGCCTTTGCTTCTGAATGTTTATTTTGCCCATTGTGTGGGTTTTAATGTATGTAACTTGGCGCGCCCCTTCTGCGTTGTGCAGTTTCTTATTGTGTTTTCTAATGATTTTGTTGTTTCATGGGTTCTCATTTACGTTGCCTATGTAACATGTCCACTGTGTTTTATTGTGTTCAAGTATGTTCAGCTTTGGTGTTGACATTTGTACTGTACTTGTTCTGTGTTGCTGCGTGTCAATTGGGTGTTAGTTGTTGGGTGGTGTTGCTGGTGCACGGTTTTTCCTTTGGTGCTTCGGTGCCTTAATGTTGCTATGCTTTCTGTGTCATGTATTTGCTTTATAAATAAAAAGAAAAAAGTACACTATTGTGATGACCCAAACAACGTTTGTCATGTTAGTTTTGCCTCCCTCCACCCGTCATAACCTTGCGTCACTAGTCTCCTCCACGCCATCTGGACCTTGCGTCACTAGCCTCCCTCCACCCGTCTAACCTTGCGTCACTAGTCTCCCTCCACCCATCTAACCTTGCTTACTAGTCTTCCTCCACCCATCTAACCCTTGCGTCACTAGCCTCCCTCCACCCCTCTCTCTATCGCTATATCTATGCGGTCTTCTCCCAAAAACTTGAAGTTTGATTACCCGCTCTTTAGGTATACTCGTGAAATACTTTCCATCCCATTTTTATTTACTATTATTGTATCGATTGTTAATTAAGGAATAGAGTGACTCTTGATTTATTTTGCTTCCATTCCACAGAGCTTTTGGGCGAAACAAAAGTACTGATATCGGGTCTTTTTTAGTGTGTGGGGCTGTATTTTATATATAAAAGAAACGAATTAAGTAAACTGAGGTCAAAAAGTACAATTAGTGTGCATTATATATATAATATATATAATTTATATATATTATAGATCATATATATAATATATATATATATATACTATATATATATATATTACTATATATATATATATATATATATATATATGTATATTATTATATAACCGAAAACTCAACCCAGAAGTGATCGAACCCATACTGCAGGAGCACTATGCATCTGGCGTACAGGACACCCTCACCACTCGACCATCACGACCGTTCAAAGATGATGGTAGCCGAAGCTCTTTACCCCACCATCCCGACGGCACTCTGATGGAAATCTTGGGCATAGTATTTTATCAAATCACCTCATTCTTTGGGGCACCACGTGAGAAACACAAATGCAATTTGCATTTGTGTTCTCAAAAGAATGAGTGATTTTATAATATATATATATATATATATATATATATATATATATATATATATATATATATATATATATATATAATAATATAATATAATTATATATAATTATATAAAATATAAGTTTCCAATGGAAAAATAACACGGAAATTCCAAACGCTTTCGTGTTCCAACACATTTCAAGGAATACAGTAACACAGCATTCATTGAAATAAGTTGAGACACGAAAACATTCGGAATTACTGAATTTTCGTTTCGTTTTTCCGGTGTGTATTTTTGCGTCTAACTAAACCGCATGATTATTCTCGCATTAGATATAAGTAATCACCAAGAAATTACACACAAGAACTTTAAACCACAGACATGCACAACACTTCCACTTTATAATTGTAATTCAGGTTTTCAATAACCCTCTCAAAGTTTGAAAGCCGCCTCAGTGTGTAGTAAATAGCACAATCTCATGACTTTTTCACAGAAAACAGCGCGGATGTGCATCCGGCCCAGGTGTGGAGAGCTGACAAAACAATGTCCCAGCGAAGGAAGCCATAGCTGTTGCCACAGTACTGCAGTAACATTACTGTAGCCACTTTAATGCAGCCACACTACTGTAGTAACATTACTCTAGCCACACTGCCGTAATCACACTACTGTAGCCACACTACTGTAGCCACACTACTGTAGCAACACTACTGTAGCAATGCTAGTGTAGCAAAATTACTGTAGTCACGCTGCTGTAGCATGAGTACTGTAACCCCAAAACTGTAACCTTGGAAAAGCTGAAGAATATAAATAGATGTCTTTCTGATAACACTCTAGATAAGAATCCAAGTATCATGTTTGCCTTCCTTGACAAGGAAGGCATAAATATATATATATATATATATATATATATATATATAATATATATATTATATATATATTATATATAGATTATATATATATATATATTATCATGTTTGCCTAGTAATTCATGAGTCCTAAATCTTACCTGTTTGGATTTAGCAATTTCTGCCTTGTTAAGCTGCTGTTTGGGAGCTCTTTTAAATTACAAGTTAAGTTAAGTTAATAATCAGGAGAGAACATTGAGCCATCACGACTATATACATTTGGAAAGGATATGAGGACAAGAATTTAGGATGGGACGGAGGAAAGGAATTTTGCTCTAACACTTGGAGCTTCGGGATTAATCTCCGGCCTGCTAGAAGAGAGGCTGTCGCTCTACCGTCCAATCCAAGTGGTTGGAATGTCATAATTCAAAGGCTAAGAAACCTACAATTACAGCGTTACTCAGCATCTTCCAACGTTTCGTCCTCTATAAAAGGAATATTAACGTGGGAAAAGACTGTCCCTCGTTCCAGAACGATAACAGCCTTGTTTACAAAAGATATGGCGTCAGATTTTTCCTGAGTGTAATGTTGATAAATAAGGAATCTGACCTTGACTATTAATGTTTACCATATTGATGATTTATAAAAAAAAATAATAATATTAATCAAACCCACTTTTTTAGTTTGTGTGATGATGTTGTTGGTGTATAGATTCAGCTACTCGGAACAAGTTCCAAGTAGCACGGGCTATGGTGAGCCCGTAGTGGACCTACCTGGCACAGGAGCCGTGCTGAATCTATGTTGTGTGATGGTAGTACTTGCGCCTTTATCCCTGCATCTCCCTCACCCTGCACCTCTCTCACACCACCTCCCTCACCCTGTACTTCCCTTCCCCCAACAAAAAGGGTTAGCCAGCGATGGTGGACACAGGTGTGAGTGTTCTCATCTCATTCGATAACACACCACCTGCTCTCAGCACTTGATCAAAACATAGCCTTCTGAAATTCCCCAAGCTGATGCGTTTCATGTCACCCTCCACCCAAGCACATTCCCCCACCCCCAGTCTCCCCCACATGTACCCCCTCTACAGTAACCCCCCCCCTCACAATATGTATCACATTCGCACTCTAGCTATAGGTGATTATTTTCTGCCATCCATGACGTTCCTGTTACCTCTTGGTTATTCCTCTTGAATTGTTATATTGTATCGTCCACACTACTGACCCACTATAACACACACACATACACACACACACCACCCTCCCAATATACATACACCCCCTCATCCCAAAACACATACACAACCTCCTCCCCCTCTCTCCCCCTCCCCCTCACACACACACACACACCAGACGAGTGTCGCTGGAGCCTTATATAGAGACATCTGGACGGTAGTTGGAATCTTACCTGGCTCCCGTGGTGGCGTGAGTCTGCAGTGTCCCGGGTGACTGAGAGACAGCCGGAGCCTGCAAGAGGTAGAGTCTGTGGCAGCGTCGGAACTTCAGCCACACTCAACACCAACAATTATTTAAAGTACTTCATTTGCGGTAAGTTGACCTGTCGCCGCTTCTCTGTATTGATAAGCTTGCGGTTGCCAGTAACCATTGTTTGGTTTTGGCAGCTGTATGCGAGCTTAATGAATTAGCTTTACGTTGCAGACTATTGCAGCTTTCATGCTTGCAGTATACACACACACACACCACACACGCCACACACACACACACACACACACACACACACACACACACACACACACACACAACCACACACAACACACACACAATATATATATATTATATATATATATATATTATATATATATATATATATATTATATATATTCGCTTGGTCCCTAAGTCGTTGCGATCGTCGAGCTGTATATAATATATATTATATGTAAACACTCGATTTAGTGTATTATGGAGCCTCGACCTCGTCTATGAACTGTAACTCAAGACCCTGACCCAGCCTGACTTAGAACGCCTTTCATGACCCTTGTTGACCCGTTATTGTCCCTACAGTGGTGGTGTGGTGTCGTGCGGCCAGGCGGTCCCAGGACACCCGCAGGAGGCTCCGGCGCTTCAGTAGACGATGTCCGTTTTTATCTTTGGACCAAGTAAGACTGGCTCGGCTTTGAGATGGCGAGGGGGGAGGGGAATACGGGCATTATGATCGAATTTTTGTGAAATGTTCGGAATTGATTGATCAGTTTTTTATATAGATAGTCTATTTCATATAGAATAGACTATATTTTTAGCAACTGTTGTTTCTAATAATGTATCATATGATGATAGAAACTTAAATAATGGTACATTTTACGTCAATGTTCAAGGTTAGGGAGGGCACTTAAAAGGGTGTTCCAGATACTGTTGCATATTCTCCCTATAATTCAAATTCAAATTCAAAATTCAAATGTTTATTCAGGTAAAGTACATACATACAAAGTGTGATACAAACATTGATGGATTTATAGATAGAGCTAATACATACAATCCTAAAAGCTACTATTACGCATAAGGCCCTAATCTCTACGCCTTCGCTACCTGCCCTAATCTCTTCGCGGAGCTCTTTTCGCATATTTAACATATTTAGGTAAATCTACATTTACACGGCTACCCTGACTCGTATAAGGTTTATAGAGATAATCATGAGTTACCTATGACAAAAAAACAACAAATCCCCATCATGTAGGTAGTTATGAGCAGAAAGTACTTAGTCAGTATGCCTATATAGCACTTGCAAGGGGGCATGAGGACAGAGAACTGTGTTTGGACAGAAGGAAAGAATAGTGAACAACATTTTGATCATCGGGGAACGAACACCGACGTGCAAGAACGAGGCCGTCGCTATATCTACCAATCCAAGTGATTGGAACCCATCGTCTAGGATGGTTTTGTCATATAAGAAGGAAGGAGAACTATCAGGAGAAAGCAATAGCCATTACGACTATATAGCACTTGGAAGGGATCAGGATAATGGTTTGGAATAGAACGGATTTAATTATTTTAACATCTTTATTGATAAAATTATTATAATTTTGCCTAATCTGAGGATTTCAATTAAGTATTCTTAAAGTGAGGATAATGCTGATATTCGGAGGAAAGGAATGTTGCCCAACCACTTAGACGGTCGGGGATAGGTCTCAACCACATGGATTGATGGATCAGAAGGAAGGAAGAAAAGGAACTATCAGGGGAAACGCGCCAAGCCATTACGACTATATAGCACTTGGAAGGGATCAGGATAAGGATTTGGGATGGGACGGGGGAAAGGAATGGTGCCCAATCACTTGGATGGTCGGGAATTGAATCCGACCTGCATGAAGCGAGACCGTCGCGCTACCTTATAGTCTATGGTTGGGTTGATAGATCAGAACTCTCACCTTTTTCCTCCCGTGGGTATTCGGAGCAACTCCGACGGTGCCTACTACGAACTGGTCCCGACGACTCAGGGAGCCTCAACGGGTCGCCGCTCAACGCCAATGACCCCACACGTCCCATTCACGGTTCTCGAACTCCGGCGACAACGGCTGGCCCGTGGACGCTAAGACCGGTACGTATGGGAAATCTGGAGACGTAAGTTAATTCTCAAACGACAACGATGTTTCAACCAAAGAAACAGAAATGTTGCGTTTGTCAACATCTCACATTTCAACATGATTCCTTAGATGTTTAGCAAGAGTACAAATTTGGAGACAAATTTCCAAAAATTTATTTAATAATGCTAAAGAATAATGCTGCTGTGACAGTGATGTGATTTAAGCCAGGATAAATTCAATTATTATGCGCTCAATAAGACCTTTAGAGCTCAAAATCACCAGTTTTACACACATTATCAAAACATAATTCAAACATCTTTTAAACACAGAAACATTTACTACACTTACTGTACGTACATAGATTTTTTCCTTTAATAAAAATTTTTTTATCCTGTATACATAATGATGTTGTATGAAGCTTCGTAAAGATTTCACGTGAACATCCTGTACTTCTCCCGGCGATTTCTAGCTCATTCAGATCTTTAACATAATTTATAAACCGCGTCTGTATACTGGAGGTTACTTTAGTCCTGGACTGTGTTCAGGACTAAAGTGTTCTTGCTGATTATCAGTAAAATGTTTTGGTGGCGTTAATAACCTTCCCACGGGGAAAGTCCGCTAAGCTCGACAACATCCCAAATAAACATTCCCTATACGTCTACTACATTGTTGCGGCGTTCCTCAGAACTGCTGAAGCGGGATCGTACAACGTCATCTCCGTGGACTGGGGTACACTGGCAGCAGCCCCCTGGTACCTCACTGCTGTAGCCAACCGTTCCCCTGGTGAGTCCTCAACCACTTCCCTCCCACTCACTCCTAACCTTATCGTTTCATATTGACTATCTCTATTATTTTATCTGCCAC
>WNGS01004946.1:17268719-17282650 GCA_020271785.1 Procambarus virginalis
TCCCATGAAGAACCATCTTAGCCGTTCTATAACCATTACCGAGTCCCTTGACGTCCCCGGTTGTGTATCGACAGGCACGAATAGAGTCCAAACGCCCTACCTGGCAAGAGCCCGACGGAGAGAGATCTCACACATTCAAACGGCACATTCTTAATAGACACGTAAGTGTACTCCACACTTAAATTCGTCACAGTCACAGAGCCAAGACCGTTGCTCAGCCCACCACCTTGTCCTCATACTGGTCGAGAAACCTCCGGAACAAGCCACTCTCGGCGAACTTCACAACTACTCTGTCGTCACGAACAACCTGTAGACCGACGAGATCTTCCACTTTCACACCCATAACTGCAAACAGTGTTGCTGACGACACTAATATCCACCCGACAGGTAAATGTCAGCCCAGCCGAGTCCTTCCTCCTTAGTGGCGGCACGTAAGTCCCCATACTGAGACTGAAAAACAGTCACCCTGCAGTGGCAAACAACCACCCATCAGGGCAACCAACAATCGCCCAATGTAAACACCTCACAATAGTGTACTGACCGAACAACAAGCATACGCTAGTCCTGAACAAGTTTCAGGACTAAGGTAAACTTTCAGTGTACATACGCCGAGGAGTACAGTTCACCTCTCAGAATACTCATCCAGTTGCAAAGCTGGTGGTACTTGGCTACAGTAGTGTTGTTACAGTAGACTACAGAACTGTGATTTCAGTAGAGTGGCTATAGAAGTGACGACAGTAGAGTGGCTACTACAGTAGTGTGGCGACAGTTGTGTTATTACAGTGCTGTGGCTTCTTTCATCCGTGACCTTAATTTTTTTAGACATTCGTACCTTGACAGGATACACATCCGCCCCTGGCTAAGAAAAGCGTATGAGAATTTGTTGTTTAGTACATACTGAAGTGGCTATGAAACTGTTAAGGCGCTATTGGAAGATCTGAATTACGTGTATAGTTAAAGTGGGAGTGTTGTGCATGTGCGGTTTAAGATGTTTGTGCGCGATTATACTGCATCATTCAGCTGTAAAGGGTGTGCAACAATGCTGTTGTGGATCATTATAGTCGCGATATTGGCGCAGAGCAGCAGCGAGAAGTGGGCCGGTGTGTTTGCCTCGCCTGCCCTCAGGACCCAGTCACTCCATATCTCCAGGTTAACACCCCTCACCTCCAGGCTCCTCACCTCCAGGTCCCTCACAAACACCTCACTCACCACAGCTGTCCCTCTGCTTGCAACAAAGGCCCAGCTGATCAATATTATGAATAACGCTTCCGCCCGTGTGACAGAACCTTCAGCCCTCATAAGCAGCAACGGGACACCAACGGTTCAAGACGGGTCCTCGCGTTGGGACGCCAACACCACACAGATGAACAGCAAAAGCAAAAGCTGGAAGCAAGAGATCCATCTGTGAGGAGATGTAGAATCTCCTCAGCTAGTTTTCCTAGTTTCTAGAATAGGCTAGTCGCTCTAGGACTCTAGAAACTGAAGCTTTCAAAATTTACATATACTTGTTGGGTGTCATATGAAAGCTTATGTTAAATGCTGGCAGTTAAAACTAATGAGAGGTCTGTGATTGCTCTGTAGAGAGAATTACAGCAAAATTTGCCTGTTCTGTGAAACAGAGAGGGTAGTATAACAAAAACCGTTAGAGGTGGAGGGGGGACAGTGGGGGAACGCTGCCTCCCCCCCACCAAGGGAGACGTTGAGACGTTGTGTTAGGCCTCACCCTCCTTGTGACGTCACGCCACGCCACAGGCGAGGGGCACGTTTGATTGGTCTAGGCACCCCTGCTCCTAGGCCGAGTTTTGGCGCGAAAAGCTGTGATTGGAAGCGGCACGAGGGACCGTGCCGGCTTCCTGCTGATTGGTCAAGACAAGGTAGGGGGAGAAATATGGGCATGTGAGCCTCTCTAGCCGCCAAGAGAGTTTAGTTTGAATTGGGCAGCCAGGGTGTGAGTAGTGTCTAGGTGGGGGGTGGCGGGCCTGCCACCCCCACCACCGTTATCGCTCCTGTCGTTCTGTTTACTCATATTGCATGGCACTCCAGCCACCTGGGTGTGACGAAGCCCAAAATTGCGAGAAACTGGGACTTGGACTTTGAATTCCGCCCGACGTCGTCCATGTGGTAGGTGACGCCGGCCAGTGTCACCCTGTCACCCCAGTGTAAGAGCGAGTCATGCTCTGGTATGATGGGNGAAAACTTGGCTTATTAGGCAAATCGGGCCTTGCATAGTAGGCTGAGAAGTGCGTTCTGGCTACTAGGTACGACATATATATATATATATATATATATATATATATATATATATATATATATATATATATATATATATATATATATATATATATATATATATATATATATATATATATATATAACATATATAACGAATACA
The DNA here is from genome assembly GCA_020271785.1 of Procambarus virginalis. NCBI lineage: Eukaryota > Metazoa > Arthropoda > Malacostraca > Decapoda > Cambaridae > Procambarus > Procambarus virginalis. The sequence continues at coordinate 17,271,112 of WNGS01004946.1, forward strand.
TATATGTATGTGTGTGTATGTACTCACCAGGTTGTGCTTGAGGGGGTTGAGCTTTGAGCTTTGGCTCTTTGGTCCCGCCTCTCAACCGTCAATCAACTGATGTACAGATTCCTGAGCCTACTGGGCTCTGTCATATCTACCTTTGAAGCTGTGTATGGAGTCAGCCTCCACCACATCACTGCCTAATGCATTCCATCTGTTAACTACTCTGACACTGAAAAAAATAATATTTCTAAAGTGCCTGTGGTTCATTTGGGTACTCACTTTCCACCTGAGTCCCCTTGTTCGCGTACCACCCGTGTTAAACAGTTTATCTATATCCCGTCTTTCGAGCATCGGATGTTTACAGCAATGACTCCAGTCCAATTTCCCTATCATACCTAGTTTTAACATTATAAATAGTATTTGTTTCCACAACCTGTTCCTTAAGTGCATTCCATTTTCCCACTGCTCTCACGCTAAAAGAAAACTTCCTAACATCCCTGTGACTCATCTGAGTTTCCAGCTTCCACCCATGTCCCCTCGTTCTGTTACTATTCCGTGTGAACATTTCGTCTCTGTCCACCCTGTCAATCCCTCTGAGTATTTTATACGTTCCTATCATGTCCCCCCCTCTCCCTTCTTTTTTCTAGTGTCGTAAGGCACAGTTCCTTCAGGCGCTCCTCATACCCCATCCCTCGTAACTCTGGGACGAGTCTCGTTGCAAGCCTCTGAATCTTTTAAAGTTTCTTTATATGCTTCTTCAGATGGGGACTCCATGATGAGGCGGCATACTCTAAGACTGGCCTCACGTAGGCAGTGTAAAGCGCCCTAAATGCCTCCTTACTTAGGTTTCTGAATGATGTTCTAACTTGTGTTGTCGTTATCTTATTTATATGTGCCTCAGGAGATAGATTAGGTGTTACGTCCACACCCAGGTCTCTTTCTCGAGTCGTCACAGGTAGGCTGTTCCCCTTCATAGTGTACTATCCCTTTGGTCTCCTATCACCTAGTCTCATTTCCATAACTTTACATTTGCTCGTGTTGATCTCCAGTAGCCATTTCTCTGACGTGTGTGTGTGTATGTGTGGTTTTCAATCAATAATTTTCAAATATGTGACCATCAATACATTTAAATTAATTTCTGTGTACTTCAATCAAGAATTATATGTGTATACTTATTGTTTAGTTGCTATTATTGTTTCGTGAAGTGAAAGCAACGAATAAGCTTACAACGTTATTGCTAACTATTTATTTATTGATGTCTGAGAGTGTACCAATAACTCTAGACAATTATAATATAGTTCGACAGGGTTGTGAGAAATTTATGATAGTGATCAGATAAAAACGAGATAGCTGGAGTCCCCCGATCTTGCCCTTGTACCACCTGCACTACCTGTACCACCTGCACCACCTGCACCACCTGCGCCACCTGCACCACCTGCGCCACCTGCACCACCTGCGCCACTTCTTGTTCCCGGCCCTCTCCCAAGTGACCTTCACCCACCCGTAAATAGTTTACCCTTCAGTCTCTTTGGTCACGTAGGAAAAAGGGAGGAGGAGGTATATACGTCATAATTTATGTCCTGTTCCATTATTCCCTTATTTCTTGTTTTCCCTGTATGTGTGTGTGTGTGTGTAATCAGGAGGGACCATTCCTCCCTGTCTCCTATTGGGAGGGTCTCTTGCCCCTGTCTTTTAGTAGGGGTCCTTTCCTCTGTTGCTGAAGAATGTCCCTTTGAAAGTCCCTCAAAACTGTCCCCTTCTCTCACCACAAAAGGAATTCCTTCCTTTGTCCCTGGTGGGTACAATTTCTAAACACACTACTGAATCAAACTGAGATCCTTGTGTGATGTTCAAGTACATTTCTTAGCAAACAGTTGTGTAGATCATCGTGAAGAAATACATATGAGTAATATACAAACTTCAGTGATATACATCAATCACTGGACTTTAGTTTCAGATCGCAGCATGAGCATGGCTGACCATTCCTCACGATGCCTCCCACAACATTCGACTTGCAACCAAATACCTCTTTCCTGTTAGATGAACAGAGGCAGCGGGAATAAAGCAACCTGCCCAGCTTTCTCCTGGCAATTTATTCCGTAGGTACTTCTAATATTACGCTGACATAGGCCTGCCACCACTGCTTACTAGATTCCTAAAATTGGCTTTCCTGAATTCCATACAGATTTTTTTTTTCCTGAGTCCGAAACTGATTTTATGCGCACCAGAGGCCATAGTGATAGCAAATCCAGTTGAAAAAATCTTCAAGGACAAGGTTTGATAGTTGATAAGCCGCCGGCCTTCTGTCCTTGTCGAGGCAACATGAGAGAAAGTAGCACCTCAGATAAATTCTGGTAAGGGATTGAGTTTTAGTGTAATATATAGTTTACCTTAAATTCTTTAGCTTTTCATTTTCTAATATTGCAAAAATAATAGAAAACGTAATTTTATATGATAGACTATGATGGATATTTTTTACACGAGATAATAATTTAATTTTCAATTGTCGAGATCTCTCTAGTCGAGAGCGAGGTTGTTCTCGATCTCTCCTATCCATTTGTTGACCAGATCTAACGGTACTTAACCTGAGAGAAAGAACGAAAGATACTTATATCCAGACTATAACTTAGGCAATCCTATCTCAAACGGCTGAGAAAGCCCAACCAAAACGACTTGCAAAGTCCGGCCTGAATGACTGGGAAAGTCCAGCCCGAATGACTGCGAAAGCCCAGCCCAAACTAATTTTCTGTAGTTGTCCGCCAATATCCATACTGGAGATGCTTCACCAACATCTATAGAGTCTCAAGCCGTTAAGGTTAGAAACGAGAGTATAACTAACGTTTGTGTTTATTATCCTTTAAAACAACATTTTGTATAGTGTTTAAATGGATTTAGAAAATTGGCGTAGAGCGTTGAAAATAATTGGAAGAATGGATAAGTAAAGTAACTAGGAGGGATGATTACAGTAACAAAGAGAGTGGGATATATATGTGTGTTGATTATAGGGACTGGAAGCCGAACGACAGCTAAAGAGAATTATTATAGTGATCATAACATGGAAAGTGGCTTGCAGGGGACTTTGATAATTTATGAGAAGAATGTGTATGACTGGGAAGGATGATGAAATTGTACTCGAAGAAGGATAATGACTGCGACGTGACGATGGTTAACAGTGGCTGGCGGGGGAGGGCTTGACACCCCCGATCACTGGTGGCTCCAACAGTCTTGTTTCTCCGTCGTCTAGGAGCAAGGCGTCTGTCTACCCTTGAGCGTAGGGCGGGTCGCTGTTGGTGGTCAGGAAGTACGTGCCTCGCAGACTGCGGAAAAGCAATGGGTATATCGATCAATAAATAGTTAAATAAGACAATATTGAGGTATTTTGAATCTTGTAAGTTAATGTTTATGTTTGTTGAGTTACGAGGAAGGAGCTTGTTGTTGTTGTTAAAGATTCGCTACCTGGAATGTAAAATTCCAAGTAGCATGGCCTATGGTGAGCCCGTAGGCCTTAAAGAGGAAGGAGCGTTCAGACGGAAGGTGAGTATTATATTCCCTTTCTTCTCCTATCTTTACTAACATTAATTCCTACCACCTATTGCCTTCCCATTGCCTTTCTCTACTCTGTCTTGATCCATCCTACTGTACCTTGCTCCTCTTCTCTCCTTATCCCAAGTTTGTTTGTTCTACCGTCTCTTACTTTCTCCTATTCTTCCATGCCTTTCATGACCCCTGTGTTACCTTCCTCTGCCCACCCTCATCTTCCATAACCCTCCCTTTCCCCTCTCTCCTCCCTCCCTCACCTGCCCACCTTCACCCTCCCTGCCCTCACCTACCCACCCCGTGCCTCACCTGCGGCTAACGTGGAAGCCCATCTCGAGGCAGCCGGCACCGCAGGACGAGCACTGGCCGTTCTCGTAGGAGGTCCAGTCGTCGCAGGGATGTGCCCTGAAGGCTGGTGACCCGTTGATGCTCTCCACCCAGAACTTGTGGGACCTGCCGTGGCTACACCCGCCTGTGGAAGCAACGAACACTGCCTGACTCCCCGTTGAACGTCACACCTGCCTCCGGGTGTGACGGAGGCGGGTGTGTACTCCCCCCGCCAGCCACTGTATATATGTATATATATATATATATATATATATATATATATAAAACTGAAAACTCACACCCCAGAAGTGACTCGAACCCATACTGCCAGAATCAGTTGCGTTGCTCCTGGCAGTATGGGTTCGAGTCACTTCTGGGGTGGTGAGTTTTCAGTTGCATATAGTCCTGGGGACCATTCAGGCTTGTTCGCATATATATATATATATATATATATATATATATATATATATATATATATATATATATATATATATATATATATATATGTCGTACCTAGTAGCCAGAACGCACTTGTCAGCCTACTATGCAAGGCCCGATTTGCCTAATAGGCCAAGTTTTCATGAATTAATTCTTTTTCGACAACCTAACCTACCTAACCTAACCTAACCTAACATTTTCGGCTACCTAACCTAACCTAACCTATAAAGATAGGTTAGGTTAGGTTAGGTAGGGTTGGTTAGGTTCGGTCATATATCTACGTTAATTTAACTCCAATGAAAAAAAATTGACCTCATACATAATGAAATGGGTAGCTTAATCATTTCATAAGAAAAAAATTAGAGAAAATATATTAATTCAGAAAAACTTGGCTTATTAGGCAAATCGGGCATTGCATAGTAGGCCAAAAAGTGAGTTCTGGCTACTAGGTACGACATATATATATATATATATATATATATATATATATATATATATATATATATATATATATATATATAAGGTGAGCAAGGTGATCCTCTTGCTCCCCTTCTTTTCTGCTTAGTCTTAAAAGAAATCACCGAAAGCTTGTCCAGCGAGTTCAACATCTGGTTTTTGGATGATGGCACTATAGCTGGCACCGTAGACGACCTCTTGGCAGACATCAGGAAAATAAGGGAGCAAGAAGTAAGCCTGGGTCTTGTCCTGAACCCTTCCAAGTGTGAAGTAGTCTCCTCCAACCCAGACATCGTAGCTAGAATAAGGTCTGCCTTGCCTGGAGCCCATGTCATTAGGGCCGAGAACAGCACCCTCCTTGGAGCCCCCCTCGGGTCTAATGCCATTGAGGAGATCCTTGACAAGAAAATCGCAGACCTTAGGAGGATGGAAGACAGAATAGGTGACATCGATGCCCACGATGCTTTTTATCTCCTCACCAAATGCCTATCCCTTCCGAGGCTAACCTACTTTCTGAGGTGCGCCCCATCTTACGACAACCGAAAGCTTGAAGAGTATGACCTCTTACTGAAGACCATGCTGGAAAAAGTTGTTAATCTCTCCCTCAACGAGTGCCAGTGGAAACAAGCCACTCTTCCTGTTAGGCTCGGTGGCTTGGGTGTCCGCACTGCCACCCAAATTGCTGTCCCAGCCTTCCTGTCTTCCTCCTCAGCATCAGATGACCTGGTTAAGGAAATTCTACCTGACACCCTCAGTGATGTAGCGGGGATACAGGACCCCCACTACACGGAATGCGACACGAAATGGGGTGCCATGGCAGACCCAGCACTCAGACCAGCCATGCCGAAAGCCAAGAAACAATCCAGTTGGGACAGCCCCATTGCAGACAAAGAAGCCACAGCTTTGCTGGAGGCAGCAACAACCCCCAGTGATCGTGCACGCCTCACAGCTGTGCAGGCTCCCCATGCAGGGGACTTCCTTTTGGCAGTCCCTATGTCTGCGACAGGCACACGTCTTGATCCGCAGGAGCTCCGTATTGCAGTCGCTCTCCGTCTTGCTGCCCCTATCCACACTGTTCATAGGTGTATTTGCGGCGAGGCAGATGCTGACGAATATGGATTGCATGGCCTGCACTGTGGAAAATCTGGTGGTTGGCACACTAGACACGACGAAGTAAACGACATCATTAAAAGAAGCCTTGCCTCTGCCCAGTGTCCAGCGGAGAGAGAGCCCCGCAACCTTCTGAACCGTGACTCTGTTAGCTTTGCCGGCCGACCAGACGGAATCACACTGCGTCCGTGGAAGGGTGGCAGACAGTTGGCATGGGACTATACTTGCGTATCCACCCTGGCAGCCACATACATCAACCTCTCTGCCGGCACAGCAGGAGCCGCGGCGACACACAGAGAAAGAGACAAGTCAGCCAAGTATAGGCAATTAGATCATCGGTACAACTTCGTTCCAATAGGGTCTGAGACCCTAGGCCCATGGGGAGAGAGTGCAAGAAGGTTTCTAAAGGATCTTGGTTCCAAGCTCATTGACACCACAAGAGACCCTAGAGCGGCAAGTTTTCTCTTTCAGCGCCTCAGTGTCGCGATCCAGAGGGGGAATGCTCGCTGCATCCTCGGTTCCTGCCCAACGTCGGAGGAGTTCGAGGAAATCTACAGCCTCTAGGAAGCGAACTATTTTTGTGTCCTCTTAATGCTCATTTTTTGTATACAATCAGATATGTAACTGTATAACCTTGCTTAATAAAGTGTACACCATAAAAAAGGGGGGTGGTAGGAGAAGCGAACACCCTCATGTATTCAGAGTTAAATGGCAAGTTTTTCCCTGAATGCTCTGTGTTCCCTTCTCTGAGGCTGTGGGTCCCTATAATTGCACCAGAGGTGGTACCCCCCTATATATATATATATATATATATATATATATATATATATATATATATATATATATATATATATATATATATATATATATATATATATATATATATATATTGGTGTATACTGGCAGCAGGTTTTCTTTTACACATGTCTCATTGAATATGACCGCATATTCTGAATTTACTATCTTCTGATTTAGGGCTTCTATCCCTCTAACTATTTTCTTAGCATCAGGGCTTAGCTGAAATAGGAGTTCTCCAAAACTCATTTTCGTAATTTCTGGGTGAAGAAAAGATGTGGATTACTATAGAATGTATTACACTTATTTAAAGAATTTGCACGACGTTTCGAACCTCCATGGTTCATTCTCAAGTGAGGAAATGTTACAATGTGGTTTGATTATATACCCGCACTGGGTCAGGTGATAAAACAATAAAGGTGAAAACATAGGGGATACATAGGGGATACATAGGGGATAAATGGGGTGAAACATATGAACATAAGAATAGAGGTAACCGCAGAAGGCCTATTGGCCCATACGAGGCAGCTGGCATCTACATACATATGTAGATGTATATATATATATATATATATATATATATATATAATATATATATATATATATATATATATATATATATATATATATAATATATTATATATATTGTATATATATATATAGATGATTATATATATATATATATATATATATATATATATATATATATATATATATATATATACATATATATACATACATAAATGTGTATGTGTGTGTGTGTGTATATGTGTGTGTGTGTGTGTGTTTATCTACATGGACACACACGAGGTCCATCCACGCAGACAAAGAGAAGGGATCACACACACACACACGTGTAGTCTGCTGCTCCACTGAACCTGTGAGGACGATACAGGTGTCAGTGGGTCGTGAGTACGTTTGGCCAGCTATTACCTTCAAGCAGGTCGGTCCAGTCACCCAGGTCGACACACCCGGGCTGGTGAACGCCTCCGTTAGGGAAGAAGTCGACCTGGCCGGCGATGTCCACGAGGCCCACACAGCTCTGAGGGGTAAGACAGAATATCGTAAACAAAGCGACAATAGACGATGAACACCTGATGGTTCATCGTCACAGGACGATGAACCTGAGACATGTCGTTTGGTCCCAATCATGGGATCTCCCTTGAGTTACGCTTGAGCCTTATACAGCCATTCGAGTCTTATGTATAAAGTTGGAGAAAGCTCAAACTGATGCCACCAGATTAGACCCAGCGGTTATGATTAGAATCTAAAAACTAATCAATACATTCCTAAGAAAAAGAAACAGGGGGAGATATGATCACAACACACGAAATACTCAGTGGAATTTATCAATCTCAAATGGAGATTAGCAAGAGACAAAAGAATAGGAATCATGAACATCAGTCGACTGAAGGCAGCTAGAGTCAGGACCCAAGAACTGAAACGCGCCTCCATTCCAACTCTATAAATCCCCCAATAAATCACACCAAAAAACCGGCTGAATATAGTCGTTTAGAGCACTCCGTAAGTGACGTACTTGCAGTATCTCGCCACCATTGGTGTGGATGACTTGGACGAACGCTGCGTCAGACGCGTCTAGACGTTCAGATGTTGGTTTAGAATAGAACTCCGGTCCCGCCGGGTCCAAACCTGTTCCAATACACCGCACAGTTTAGTAAACGTTCGGTTACGTTTTACGTTAATTTGTACACCCATAACCATGCTAATGATAATAATAAAACCAATAATTACAATAATAATAATAAAAAAAATATTAATAACAATAATTACAACAATTAATTCTAATAACAAAATTAATTGCAATGATATTATTGTAATAATAACAATAATCATTCTAAATATAAAGCATCACGACGTCAGTTATGACATCACACTTAAGGAGGCTTGGAACCAGGTTATCCAACTCTCCCAGCGGGGCCAAGGAGGTCTAAGAGTCTTAGTACCAGTGATGGCGGGGACGGTGAAGGAGGCGACGTTCTGGCCGACAGCGCCCGAGACGTGGGCGCCCAGCGAGTGTCCGGTGATCTGCAGCTTGCTGGTGTCCAGACCCACAGAGGCCTTCAGCCAGTCGAGGAAAGTGGCTGTGTGGGCACCCACCTGCACGGGAGAGACGTCTCAGGTCATACGGAAGAAAAGTGCGGACATTATTTAAGGAAAGTGACATAATTAAGGCAGTGTGCCTCATGGGCCTTGCACAGAAGACAAGTCTTGAAAAGATACTTTATAGCAGACATTTAAAATATCATTAGGTCTGTGGCAGATAAAATAATGGATAGATATAGTCAATATGAAACGATAAGGTTAGGAGTGAGTGGGAGGGAAGTGGTTGAGGACTCACCAGGGGAACGTTGGCTACAGCAGTGAGGTACCAGGGGGCTGCTGCCAGTGTACCCCAGTCCACGGAGATGACGTTGTACGATCCCTGCTTCAGCAGTTCTGAGGAACGCCGCAACAATGTAGTAGACGTATAGGGAAATGTTTGGTTTGGGGATGTTGTCGAGCTTAAGGACTTTCCCCCGTGGGAAGGTTATTAACGCCACCACAACATTTTACTGACTAATCAGCAAGAACACTTTAGTCCTGAACACAGTCCAGGACTAAAGTAACCTCCCAGTATACAGACGCCGGTTTTATAAATTATGTTAAAGATCTGAATGAGCTAGAAATCGCCGGGAGAAGTACAGGATGTTCACGTGAAATCTTTACGAAGCTTCATACAACATCATTATGTATACAGGATAAAAAAAAAATTATTAAAGAAAAAAATCTATGTACGTACAGTAAGTGTAGTAAATGTTTCTGTGTTTAAAAGGATGTTTGAATTATGTTTTGATAATGTGTTGTAAAAACTGGTGATTTTGAGCTCTAAAGGTCTTATTTGAGCACATAATAATTGAATTTATCCTGGCTTAAATCACATCACTGTCACAGCAGCATTATTCTTTAGCATTTTTAATCAATTTTTGGCAAATTTGTCTCCAAATTTGTACTCTTGCTAAACATCTTAAGGAATCATGTTGAAATGTGAGATGTTGACAAACGCAACATTTCTGTTTCTTTGGTTGAAACATCGTTGTCGTTTGAGATATTAACTTACGTCTCCAGATCTTCCCAATACGTACCGGTCTTAGCGTCCACGGGCCAGCCGTTGTCGCCGGAGTTCGAGAACCCGTGAATGAGGACGACTGTGGGGTCATTGGCGTTGAGCGGCGACCCGTTGAGGCTCCCTGAGTCGTCGAGGACCAGTTCGTAGTAGGCACCGTCGCCGGAGTTGCTCCTGAATACCCACGGGAGGAAAAAGGTGAGAGTTCTGATCAATCAACCCAACCACTTAGACTATAAGGTAGAGCGACGGTCTCGCTTCATGCAGGTCGGCATTCAATTCCCGACCGTCCAAGTGATTGGGCACCATTCCTTTCCCCCCGTCCCATCCCAAATCCTTATCCTGATCCCTTCCAAGTGCTATATAGTCGTAATGGCTTGGCGCGTTTCCCCTGATAGTTCCTTTTCTTCCTTCCTTCTGATCTATCAATCCATGTGGTTGAGACCTATCCCCGACCGTCTAAGTGGTTGGGCAACATTCCTTTCCTCCGAATATCAGCATTATCCTCACTTTAATAATACTTAATTGAAATCCTCAGATTAGGCAAAATTATAATTAATTTTATCAATAAAGATGTTAATAATAATTAAATCCGTTCTATTCCAAACCATTATCCTGATCCCTTCCAAGTGCTATATAGTCGCAATGGCTTATTGCTTTCTCCTGATAGTTCTCCTTCCTTCTTATATGACAAACCATCCTAGACGATGGGTTCCAATCACTTGGATTGGTAGATATAGCGACAGCCTCGCTTCTTGCACGTCGGTGTTCGATTCCCCGATGATCAAAATGGTTGTTCACTATTCTTTCCTTCTGTCCAAACACAGTTCTCTGTCCTCATGCCCCTTGCAAGTGCTATATAGGCATACTGACTAAGTACTTTCTGCTCATAACTACCTACATGATGGGGATTTGTTTTTTTGTCATAGGTAACTCATGATTATCTCTGTAAACCTTCATACGAGTCTAGGGTAGCCGTGTAAATGTAGATTTACCTAAATATGTTAATATACGAAAAGAGCTCCGCGAAGAGATTAGGGCAGGTAGCGAAGGCGTAGAGATTAGGGCCTTATGCGTAATAATAGCTTTAGGCATTGTATGTACTAGCTCTATCTATAAATTCATCAATGTTTGTATCACACTTTGTATGTATGTACTTTACCTGAATAAACATTTGAATTTTGAATTAAATTTGAATTATAGGGAGAATATGCAACAGTATCTGGAACACCCTTTTAAGTGCCCTCTCATAAACCTTTGAACATTGACGTAAAATGTACCATGATTTAAGTTTCTATCATCATAATGATACATTATTAGAAACAACAGTTGCTAAAAATATAGTCTATTCTATATGAAATAGACTATCTTTATAATAAAACTGATCAATCAATTCCGAACATTTCACATAAAATTCGATCATAATGCCCAGTATTCCCCTCCCCCCTCGCCATCTCAAAGCCGAGCCAGTCTTACTTGGTCCAAAGAAGAAAAACGGACATCGTCTACTGAAGCGCCCGAGCCTCCTGCTGGGGTGTCCTGGGGACCGCCTGGCCGCACGACACCAACACCACCACTGTAGGGACAATAACGGGTCAACAAGGGTCATGAAAGGCGTTTAAGTCAGGCTGGGTCAGGGTCTTGAGTTACAGTTCATAGACGAGGTCGAGGCTCTCATAATACACTTAAATCGAGTGTTTACATATATATATTTATTACAGTCGACGATCGCAACGACTTAGGGACCAAGCGATATATATATATATA
>WNGS01004946.1:17320747-17334263 GCA_020271785.1 Procambarus virginalis
ATATATATATATTATATATATATATGATATATAATATATATATATATATATATATATAGATATATATATATAGTATATATATATATATAGTATATATATATATATATATATATATATATATATTATATATATATATATATATATATATATATATATATATATATATATATATATATATATATAATATAATATATATATAATATAATATAATTTATAATATAGGTTATGTACAAGGTTTTCCTTCTGACTGAACTTCCTGGCTAATCAGAACTATGATATTTCAGCTCGAAACGTTGTGAAGAACCTGTGAAAGGTTTGGTTCGGTGTTCGGTTTAAGGTCTATTAAGCTCTCTCTTAAATTTGTTGTTGTACGTTTTCTAATGCCGCCACAAAAACTTACTGGTCAACCTTACAAGTATACACTTATCCTGAAAATTGTCCAGGACTCAAATAAAGTCTCAGTGTTTATGCACCGATGAGATGACTATACCTCTCAGTGTATGCACAGTGAAAAAAAATGGGTACACTTCTCGGTCTGTATATAGCTCTTATTAACCCCCATCTCCCACCTCATTCCCCCTTCCATGTGCTCTCCATTACTACTACCCCCTTCCTCCCCATCACCCACTCCGCTGCCCTCAAAGGATAGCGGAGGAAGCCTGAAATGTAAGTCTTGAGCGGATTCCTTATGTCACACGTCAATGCAGAGAGGCGTTGGTGACTCATGCCTCAACGATGGTTGGGATGATAGTGATGATAGTGACGATGACGGAGATGGATGGATGGATGATGATAATCGTAGTAATGATGGTGATGAATATGACAGTGAAGATAATGGAGATGGTGCTGATAGCGATGATGTCTATAGCCTTGAAGACCATAATGATTATACCAGTGATCTGGACTGTCCGTTCTTCTGGCCTCCCACATTCCTTCTAATCTACCCTTATTCCCTCTATCTTTTCTCCCTCCCCCCCCCCCTTCGCTTCCTGACTCTATTCCCTATTCCTTTTCCCCTCTCTTCTCACCCAAAGCAGTACTGCATTCTCACTATATAACCCTTTATTCTCTTCCCCTTCGTGTTTCTCCCTTCATCCCCACTTAAACCCTTCATAACCTTGGCCAATGTCAGTACCCATGCAACAGACAGATGGCATACCTTGTTACCCCGGCAACCAGTTTGATGAGGGGGGAAGGGATGGAGAGGGGGGGGTGAAATAGGCTAGAGGGAGGAGGAGGTAGGAAGGATTAGGAGGTAAGAGAGATGAGAGGGATTTACTGTGGTGTCTTCTTCTATGGTATGACCTTTGAGGTCTTTGGCTGAAAAGGCCCACACAAAAAAAGAGGGGAGTGTGAGTAGAGTGCGATAAGTGGCGGAGGGAAAGTGAAAGGGGATTAGTAGTTGATAATTATATTATAGAGTGAGGTAAAAAAAAAAATAAGGCTTCTGCTAGTGGGGTTGATCCTGCTGTTACTGCTGCTAATGGAGTTGTTCCTACTTGTGTCTCTGCTGCTGCTGCTGTTTGTTGCTTCTGCTGTTGGTGATGCCGCTGATGCTGCTGAGTGGAGGGGAGTGCGAGTAGGAGCAGACAGGTGGGAAGCGAGTATGAGAGTTGGTGTTGGTGAGAAGGAAGGAAGGAATTATCAAGGGAAAGCGCCAAGCCATTACAACTGTATAGCACTGGGAAGGGGTCAGGATTTGGGATGGGACGGGGGAAAGGTATGGTGCCCCAACCACTTGGACGGGCGGGGATTGAACGCCGATCTGCATGAAGCAATTTAAAGGTATTGTGGCATAGATGAGGGGGTGGGGGTGGGGTTAAGTGAAAGACTGTGCGTATAGACGCTCATGTAGATGGGGGAATAGGGACCGTAGAAGTCAGAGTATCTTCGATCTCTCTGTAAATACATTTTGCCACCTTGAATAATTTCTTCTTGGTGTTTTCTATATTAAAGTACATAGACATTTATAACCAAAAAAATGCACGCAATTCGACGTTGTCAGAACTAACGATCGACCTCCGTTACCCCTGTACACAGTCTTAACCATTCTGAGACTGTTAACGCAAGATAACTTCCTCAGTTCACACAGCACGAAGATGTAGAGAGTAACTCACAATAATGTGGCTGAAAAATTAGACACATGACGTTTCGGTCCAGGAGGGACCGAAACGTCGTCATTTCATTTATTGTTAGATGTGTGGGTTGGGCGTCTAATGTACATGTCCTCTGCCCTCAGCGACTCAGAACACATAGAATGTACACATTCCATAAGGAGTTCTGGCCAAACATTTCCCAGGAATTCTATAATGAAAACCATAAAATATATCGGAATTATAGAGCTGTTTTAAAATCTTCTCGTAACAAATAAAATGAATTTCATTCACCCAAGAAAAGTATGTGTTTATATCAGGTTCCATTTCGAAGTATATTTGCCTCGTCCGATATACAGTTCTTTTTTTTAAGTCTCTAACACTTACTCCCTTACCCTTTGTCAGCGACCAGTTTCTATCATTTTCCCACTATTTTTATCCTTCTTCTGTTTGTTTCTACCTCTCTTTATCCTCTTCCATTTTCCTTCTCCCTGTCTTTATCACCCGTTTTCTTCTCTTCTATATCATCATTCTTCTCTACACTTCTTTACATAACAAATTGTTGTATTGCAACAATATTGGACGTCTGGACAGTCTCTCCGGGAGATGAATCTTCCGACGTCTTTGTTGGTTGTTTTGATACGGTCTTAAGCTCCTAAGTCTCCACCATTTAGCTGGCAATAATGACCACTTTCGTCTCACCAACTTAGACTAAGCCTATAATATTATTATACATTGTGATAAGAATACAGGTTGAGCATTAAGCAAACTATTGACAACTTCTTTTCGATATATTTAGTTTATATTTGCAGATCTTTCGAGGTATTTTGGAAGTGTGTAAAGACGGATGACACAGCACTTGTTCAGGTGCAATTGTGTGTGGATCAAGGAGGAGGAGTAGGGCAAGATTTTTTCTGAGGTACCCCAAGGAGGCGCCTGGAGTGGGGCATGACTAAAGATGTACGGAGAGGGTATAGTACCCCTACCCACCAGGAGGTATCGGTGGGGTGTAGTGTACCACAGAGGCTTGGAATTCCCTCCACGCCGGAGGGGAAGCCTTGTTCTGCTTGGTCAGCTCCTTGCCCCAGACCTCTCCTAGTTCACTGTGACCTTGATCTTTACTTTCTCTGTCCGTCTGCTCATCTGTGGTGTATTTTCCTGTACTAGTTCACCCTTTTGGTGTAGCCTTGTACATTACTGTTGTCGTGTCATCTTTGGTTATCCAATGTTCATTTGTGTTGTCGTGTCATCTTTGGTTATCCCATGTACATTTATGTAGTCGTGTAATCTTTGGTTATCCCATGTACATTTATGTGTCGAGTCATTTCTGCTTATCCCATGTACATTTATGTGTTGTGTCATCTTCGGTTATCCCATGTACATTTGTGTATCATCATTGGTAACCCCACGTACATTTATGTGTATCTTATGGTCTTCGCGTGTACACATATGTGCCACCTCTAGTCTCACATGCACAGCCATGTATCCCTCCCCTCTGGTACTCCCACGTACACCTATGTGTCACATCTGACCTCCCCATGGACACCTATGTGTCACATCTGACCTCCCCATGGACACCTATGTGTCACATCTGACCTCCCCATGGACACCTATGTGTCACATCTGCCCTCCCCATGTACACCTATGTGTCACATCTGACCTCCTCATGCACACCTATGTGTCATATCTGGCCTTCATATATACACCTGTGTCACATCTGACCTACCTAAGTACACCTGTGTCACATCTGCCCTCCCCATGCACACCTGTGTCACATCTGGCCTTCATATATACACCCATGTACTCCTGAGGACGAATCTGGAATTACTGATCTTCACCAATTATTTATATGAATCTTATAAAAGTATTTTTGTGTCTTAAATAAATTGTTGTATAATATTAAACGAGACGCTAATTTTCGAAGTGAAAGTTAGGCTCTGCTTGATAAACCGGTCTGGCAGAAAATTGTCTTCTCATCTTGTGCTTTGGTTGTTAATGCTGGGCTTGAAGCATTTGAAGACAAAAGCCTGGACTATTATGAGAAATTTAGGCTTCTTGAGCCAGCCTAAGTGCATCGTGGGTATCTGGTTAGGGAGTTTCCTCTTGTATACAGCTTTGGAACGCGTGGTTGCAGGGGAGTTATGTGTCTTAATAAGATGGTGGAAGGCGGGATTGGTGGTGGTGGAGGTAGGTGGTGGTGGAAGGTGGTGTTGGTGGTGATAGAGGAGGTTGTGGTGGTGGCTGCAGTTGTGGTGATAGTGGTCGTGGTAGTTATGATGATACTTGATAGTTGGAGGGTGGAAAATGGAAGTGGGTAGTGCTGGTGCTGGTAGATGGTAGTGTTTGTGTACAGTGGTAGTGATGGTGGAAGAGGCGGTGTCTCAGCTTAGACACTTTGTTAATTAGTATATACCCGTCAGTATGCGGTGACAGTGTTAATGGTACTTGGTATTGATGGTGGTAGTGGTGGTGGTTGTAGGTGGGGGTGGTAGGTGGTAGTAGTGGTGGTATTGGTTGTGGTGTTGTTGGTAGTGATACAATTAGTGAACTTAGAAGACTTGAAGTCCATCTACTTGTTCTGTAGTAAGAGGCGCATTGTGTTTGCTTTGTCGCATTTGACCTTGAATTTATGGATAGAGATGGTTTCTACAACTTCTTCTTTCGACCAGGGGAGGCCTGGTCGACGACCGGGCCGCGGGGACGCTAAGCCCCGGAAGCACCTCAAGGTAACCTCAAGGTAACCTCAAGGTAACCTTCAGTTCAATTAACTTGATGACCACCCATAGAAAATCCAAATATTTCCCAATGTTTCGTAACTCTCTTGCGTTTCCAACTTCAAATTATGTCTTTTTTTACCTATTTTCCTCTCAGTTTAGACACTATCATTGGTAATTAGTATATTCCCCCTCAGTATTTTGTATGAAGTGATCATGTACCAACTGTTTCTTCTCTTAGTGATAGTTGTAAGATTGAGTTCCCTTAAATGGTCATCGCAGCTTAAGTCTTGTTGGGAATCCACTTAAGCCGTTGAACTTTTTAGGTTACATTTTGTCTTTCACGGATTGCGGATTCCATGCTGGCGCTGCATATTCGAGCACTGGTTTCACATAGATTGTTGAAATTGTTTTGAAAGAGCCCTTATTTTTTGTTTCTAAATGCGTTTCTGTTGTCTGACAGTAGACTGCCAGATCTATCTCCATGTCTATAAACTTCCAAATCTATCTATATGGCTCGATGATGATAGACCGATCAGCTAGCTTTGGACATTCTATTCCCATAGAGTTTCTCTTAGTTCAATTATTATAGGCATATCCCACTGCAACTGTAGCTCTCATGGGGAGATATTTCAAGGTACAGATTTGAAGCCAGTCTATCAAGGACATTATAGGCGTAGATCGTGATACATCAGTCATGCTCTCGCTCCAAGTAATGCAATTAGAGAAGCTTTAAGCGTTCACAGTAGTTTAAGCACTTGTCAGAATAAATGTTGGCAAATTACACCAGTCTCAAAATGGGTCTATAATATATGTTACAGCATTTCAGTCAAGAGACTGCAAGTGTCATATAGCTTATCGTAATTACCGTGGTATCCCTTGATAGTTTCCTGTACTTCAGCATATCATTTGTATTCTTGTTGTGTAGATTATGTAATTGTCATCCTCCAACATCAGATCGTCCAGCAGGGTTACTGGAGAGATCAAGAAGGGAGTATACACACAGAGAGAGGGACAAACACTCCACACTGCGGGTGTACGTACACTGAGAGTTTACTTTTGTCGTGACCATCGTTGTGCCCTGAAGTATACATGCTGGTTGGTCTGTTAGCTGGTATCACTGTAGTAATAACCCTCCAAAATGTTGATAAGCCTTAAGCACAGCACCAAACCAAACCTTGATGTAACACACTACTTTCTGGATGTCCATTTAAACCCCGGTGTCCTAACAAAAAATTGAAACTTGACCTCATAGACAGATAATGGAGTACCAAATGTCCTTTATAACCCACGAAATTTATTATTGTGTTTAAACCATTTTTCAATCCAACAAAAACAGTGGGATTTCTCCCATCTTTTTGCTTCTTAATTAAGCATCATGCTAGACAGCTCTCATGCCGAGGCAAGGAACTGCAATCAACTGTGTCGGTGTTTCGAAGCGGCGAGTCAGACGGATACTTGCGGCTCCTGACGGCAGTCTGAGAATCTGGAGGATTTGACCTTTGCAGTTCCCGGAAAGGTTGGTATAAAGGCTTTCCCGTGGTCAGTCTTGATGGCACATGGATTGGTTATTATTTTAAAAGCCGCATCAGTAGTGCAAGCTCAAGACACGACAAAATTGCTTTGTCCCCCCCCCCCTGACGCGAACCATGTGAGTTATAACTCGTGGGATGTTTTAATATTTTCCATTAGGCAGTGTTGCAAAGCTGTGTCTCAGAGCTAAACGTTTAAACAAAAGACTAATGATGGGCAAGAACAAAATAGAGAGTTAAATCTCTCGTGATGGTGATAATGTTGGGTGTTAAATAACACTAAATAGTGTTAGTTACCGAACTATTGGTCATTTACTAAATTTTAATTCGATGAATCTATAATCAAGTATTCATATACATTTAACATACATACATTCATATTTACACTCAAGTTTCTACCGAATACTTAGGATGGACACACACAAGTTACTATGAAATATT
The DNA here is from genome assembly GCA_020271785.1 of Procambarus virginalis. NCBI lineage: Eukaryota > Metazoa > Arthropoda > Malacostraca > Decapoda > Cambaridae > Procambarus > Procambarus virginalis. The sequence continues at coordinate 17,327,528 of WNGS01004946.1, forward strand.
TAGGATGTATACTTAAGTTGTTATTCTCCCACAGCAGCTGGCTGGGGTCTCTCCCACAGCAGCTGGCAGGGGTCTCTCCCACAGCAGCAGCAGCTGACTAAGGTCTCTCCCACAGCAGCTTGCTGGGGTTTCTACCACAGCAGCTGACTGAGGTCTCTCCCTCAGCAGCTGACTGAAATCTCTCCCACAGCAGCTGACTGAGGTCTCTCCCACAGCGACAGGGTGGGGGATCAAATCCCACAGCAGGTGATTGTGGGCCGAGAGATCAGATGGCGGAGAAGATCATAATGATCACAATCATTATGACGTGATTGTGAGGGAAGGAACGGTGAAGTGTAGTGACAAACCGAGACGAAACGCACCAAGATAAATGGTACGGTAATATATACACAGTTCAGAGTGGAAATTTATGAGGCTCACGTAATTGTGGCTTGTGACAGGGGCGAGATTGCAGAGGGAAGAGATAGGGGGGGAAGAGATAGCAGGGAGGACGAGATAGCAGGAGGACGAGATAGCAGTGAGAAGAGATAGCAGGGGGCGAGATAGCAGTGTGAAAAGATAGCAGTGCAATGAGATAGCAGGGGGGGGATTAGAAATAGCAGGGGGAGGGAAGAGATAGCAGGGCGGAATTAGAGATAAAAGGGAAGAGATAGCAGGGGAAATTAGAGATAGAAGAGGGAAAAGATGGCAGTCCTTCAACATGATTACTTTATAATTTTTAAATAATTAGAATGGAAGTTGTTGTTTAGTTCTGAAACATGTATAGTTTTATGACTGGCAAATAAAAGATGTTACCAGAGACTAGCCGATAATATTGATCTTGCCAAAATTCTAATACAATAACAAAAAGCTGCTGGTCTATATATATATATATATATATATATATATATAGCTATATATATATATATATGTGTGTGTGTGTGTGTGTGTGTGTGTGTGTGTGTGTGTGTGTGTGTGTGTGTGTGTGTGTGTGTGTGTGTGTGTGTGTGTGTGTGTGTGTGTGCGTTGAAAATGTGGCAAATAGGAAACTGGAAGGACACTTCTAGCAGCGTTATCAATAAGATATCTAGTATGTTTCTTCAGCCTTATCTTGCTATTATTAGGGTATTTAGATTTTAAAGTTCAGTTTTGGTTTCCATGCTGTAGGTTAGACAATTTCACTTGAACAAGAATAGAATGACAAAGGTAATTTTAGCAAATAACAAACTTTATATGAACGAAAGTGCCTAGGAGACTTGGCACTTTCTGAACTAGTGAAAATAGTTCAGAGAGTGAACTAGTGAAAACTGAAATAACTAGTGTTTCAGAGCAAAACACTTTGAAACACAACGTATTTCCAGTGTTTCAAAATGGTAGATTATAATCGGCTAAAGTGAGATGATACGAAAGGCTAGGATTGGGAAGTGAGAAATGGAATGGAAAGATGGCAGAAAATAAATGAGAGAGGAAACAGTTTAAAACGAAAGAGAGTTCCAGGATGTTTGTGAACCTGGGCAAATTTCACTCAACCCTTCCATTGCACTTCCCTTCCCGATAACCTTCAAGTTAATCGTTTTGAATTTTAAAGCATTAAATAATAATAATAATAATAATAATATAATAATAATAATAATAATAATATAGTAATAATAATAATAATAATAATAAAATAATAATGAATCCATGCTATTGTCTATCTTCAATGGACACACTCACGCCCGTCAATAACCTTTGAAACGCGAACTTGCGTATTAAACGCATATAATAAATGATCCTATCAGCGTACAACGCCTCTCTACCTTGTGAACACACACACATCAACTGGTCTCTAGATAAAGAACTGATCAATTATATGTTACTGTTCAAGGAAAAGACAAAGCAGGTGACCCATGTGTGGAAATAAGTTAATTTATGCAAACACGCAGAACAAATAGATAACAAAACCTGTACTCTCTCTAATCTCAACAAATATATATAAAATATAAATATACTTGAAAATTCCACATATATATAAATTAAAATAATTACCATCACGTCAGCTGATTAATGTTTACACAAACCAGCTGACTCGTATTTATAGCTCGTGATTTGAATTGACGTGGATTATCGTACACTTCTTTTCTCCATTCAGGATCCCAGAGATACGGTTCCCAGTGATCAGCTGTGTTTCCCATTGAGAAAGTCCGTTATTTAAACCCAGGATACACGTCATTGCTACCCCCCCCCTACCACAAAACTCCCCCACACTGGCCTTGAGAATGGTTCCTGTATCTCATTTCGTGATCGGATGAGTATATAATATATAATATATATATATATATATATATATATATATATATATATATATATATATATATATATATTATATATATATATATATAAGGTGTTGGAAATTACCAATTCAGATACAAATTACCCTACCAGATCATGTTTAAGCCACACAAAAAAAGACACGCCAAAAGATATTTAAAAAAACACAATTAAACTAAATTGTGTAATTATACAAACTGAGAGAAAATATAAGATTTAAATTTAGTTTTCGCGACATAAGAGCTTAATTAAGAGGTTTAAAACATCACTTCCATCTACAAACAAGGCCATTTAATCATCACTTTCCTGTCAAATAGATTATCATACCAGCTCCAGATCTGTGTGGGCATCATTAGTAAACATCAGGAGATGACAATGGGGCGTGGAGGAGGGTCGCCGCAGGAGGATGACGTCCTGAGTCTTGCCTCATTATCTCCATCTTGGGTGATGGGGTGTTCTAGCGTGCCCTCCTTCATCATCCTCAGAGGGAGAGAGAGAGAGAGAGAGAGAGAGAGAGACGAGAGAGAGAGAGAGAGAGAGAGAGAGGGAGAGAGAGAAATGTGTAATGCGTAAGATGTGATAATTTTTGTTGTGTGTGTATTTGTGTGTGTGGTGTGTGGTGTGTGGTGTGTGTGTGTGTGTGTGTGTGTGTGTGTGTGTGTGTGTGTGTGTGTACTCACCTATTTGTACTCACCTCTTTGTGCTTGCGGGGGTTTGAGCTTTGGCTCTTTGGTCCCGCCTCTCAACTGTCAATCAACTGGTGTACAGGTTCCTGAGCCTAGGGCTCTTCATATCTACATTTGAAATGTGTATGGAGTCAGCCTCCACCACATCACTGCCTAATGCATTCCATCTGTAACTATTCTGACACTGAAAAAGTTCCTTCTAACGTCTTGTATTCAATTAGTTGTATTCACTTAGTTGTATTACGGGGGTTGAGCTTTGCTCTTTCGGCCCGCCTCTCAACTGTCAATCACTGTTTACTAACTACTTTTTTTTTTTTTTTTTTCACACCACACCACACACACCAAACCCAGGAAGCAGCCCGTGACAGCTGACTAACTCCAGGTACTATTTACTGCTAGGTAACAGGGCATTCAGGGTGAAAGAAACTTTGCCCATTGTTTCTGCGGGTGCGGGAATCGAACCCGCGCCACAGAATTACGAATCCTGCACGCTATCCACCAGGCTACCTGGCCCCTTAAGCCCTTCTGTGGCTCATGTGGGTACTCAGTTCCACCTGGTCCCCTTGTTCGCGTCCCACCTCTTTGTGTGTGTGTGTGTGTGTGTGTGTACTCACCTAGTTGTTGTACTCACCTAGGTGTTGTACTCACCTAGTGTGCTTGCGGGGGTTGAGCTCTGGCTCTTTGGTCCCGCCTCGCAACCGTCAATCAACAGGTGTACAGTTTCCTGAGCCTACTGGGCTCTAATGGGTGTGTGTAATTACCTAAGTGTAATTACCTAAGTGTAGTTACAGGATGAGAGCTACGCTCGTGGTGTCCCGTCTTCCCAGCACTCTTTGTCATATAACGCTTTGAAACTACTGACGGTCTTGGCCTCCACCACCTTCTCACTTAACTTGTTCCAACCGTCTACCACTCTGTTTACAAAACTGAGTTTTCGTATATTTCTCCGGCAGCTTTGTTTCGTTAGTTTAAATCTATGACCTCTTGAAGATTACGCCAAGGATTGTGTGGTGGGTGTGTTGTGTGTGTGTGTGTGTGTGGGTGTGTGTGTGTGTGTGTGTGTGTGTGTGTGTGTGTGTGTGTGTGTGTGTTGTGTGTGTGTGTGTGCATGTGCGCGCGCGCGTTATTGAAAAGGACCGCAATAGGTCAGTAAATCTGGAAGAAATATTTTGCATAGTTATAAGGTCCAACTTCACTTGCGAACAAAGTTGAAACACTCCACGTTGTATTATACAGCTTTACTAAACCTGACTTGCTTCATTCGAGTTGAACTTATTGATTTTGCATACGCAAAATATATCACAATTTGCATTGATCCTTGGCGTAATCTTTCATATAACACACAAAACAGACTTAAATATTCACATGTTTGTTTTATCTTTCAATTTACTTTAATGATAAAGTTATCTTTCAAGCTGTTTGTCAGAGTTGTAAAAAAGTTTAGTATTTTCCTTCGGCACAACCTTAACATGACTGTCGTTGTCGCTGGCTGTCTTCACTTAAGTCGAACGGGGCACTCAACCCTTCCTAACTAACACTCAACGCTTCTACTAACTAACACCCACCCTTCCAGACTAACACCCAACCCTTCCAGACTAACACCCAACGCTTCCTGACTAACACTTTACGCTTCCTGACTAACACTCAACGCTTCCTAGCTAACACTCAACCCTTACTGACTAACACTCAACGCTCCTAACTAACTAACACCCAACCCTTACTAACTAACACTCAACGCTCCTAACTAACTAACACCCAACGCTTCCTGACTAACACTCAACGCTCCTAACTGACACAGACTTGAACACGTGCTATTGTAGCAACTCTTACGCTGAAAAAACATCTTAGACAACTGAAGAGTTCTTTAAAATATTATTTTGCAGGTATTAATACTTCAAAAGCCACCTAATATATAAATATGAAGGATGGTCGAACAAGAGACAAGTTCTGAAACAGATTAAGACTTTCGTTCCGGTAGCCATGAATAACCATTTGATTTTTACATTGTTAAGGTGTGTGATTAACACTTAATATTCTTGAATGAGAAAATCTATACCAGTTTTTGCTTTTTGAAAAAAAAAAGCCTCAAAAGTGTTTAATTCGGGCTGCAGAAAGTAAATGAAATTATTTATTATTATATATATATATATATAATATATTATATATATATATATATATATATATATATATATATATATAATATATATATATAATATATAATATTTTTTAAGAAATTATTCTGTTACGGTTTCTACTATGCATATATTTACAAATTTCACAATTTTGAGGAGATAAGATGGTCAATGGAGAGAGAGTAGCCACGATCAGAGCAGAGACAAGTAGGAAAGGAACTTTATGATTCTGTTCGTAGACATGAGTCGTCTCCAGAGGTACGTTGGAGTGAGAAAGAAAGCTCGTTGGCTCCGGTTGTCCACTTGTATCATGATCCTCTTGACGTTCTGAACGTTCGATTGGAAGTGCTTCGGAGTTTACAAGATTTATCGCAAACAGATACATGTTCGGACAGCAGTGTTCGATGAAGGAGGGTCTCTAATGATCGGAATTTGGGTCCAAGGGCACTTCGGAGTTCGAATCAGATAACTGTCATCAGATAGCTGAGTCAATCAGAAGCTGAATCAGTCAGATAGCTGTTAACGCTAGCGTCACCTCGGCGCCTTGAAATCCGCCGCCGTGTCGAAGAAACTTGACCACCTGTGGCGAAAAAAAAGGACAATTGAGGACCAAGATTGAGAATGGAACTGTTGACGAAGGAGCCTTAATGATGATCCTGGATCTTACGTATCAATAACCTCATCCGGCTGATTTCTCACGAACATTACTAACTTTTTTTTTTATCTAAGAAATAATATTTGGGATTTTTTTTGCTCTCAAGAAAATATAAACAGAAGTACACGCTGAATACGACCGCGGATCTATAGGGATGCGGTATTCACCTGAGTGCGAATGTCTATCATCGAGAGCAGGACTCGGTCACGTGGGCATAGGCGAAATCCACCTGAGTGCGACCGTCGGGCATGAGGACGCATCTCCTGGCACCGTGGCTGAGCAGGTCTACCTGAGTGCGACCGTCGGGCATGAGGACGCAAATACTCACTGACCGTGGGCAGAGGGAATACTCTCTGAGTCGCGTCGGGCATGAGACGAGCACCTGAACAGGTAGTCAGTCTACCTGAGTGCGACCGTCGGGCATGAGGACGCGGTACTCCCCCTGGGTTAGTGCGTCCGTGCTGTTCTCCACATGGCTGAAGGCGTTAGCACTGTCCCGCGTCCTGAACGACCCACATTGGAAGTCGTACGGCATCCCCTCCATCCCTGGGGTGGTTGGGGGCTGGGGAAGACAGGTTGCTCTTAGTCTTGTGGTGCTACGTTTGGTTCCATGTTTTTATATTCAATATGCCTCAGCTTCTTAGGTTTCTCACCTGATATACATATCTGCCATTTAGTTCTTCATTACTCTTAAGTAAGGCTACCAAGCTTCCTATGTGGTAAACTTCTAAGGTTCTCAGTCCTTCAATAATATAACGCAGCATAAAAAATTCTGGAAAATTGACTGTTTCTCTTTATTAATCATTTGGCAGTTTTCGTGATTACACACACACCCATATATATTATATATTTATATATATTATATATCATATATATAATTATAGTATATATATATATATAGATATATATATAAATATATGTGTGGTGGTGTGTGTATGTTGAGAAAGCAATCAAAACCATATATATATATATAT
>WNGS01004946.1:17358633-17373633 GCA_020271785.1 Procambarus virginalis
CCAACCCTTCCTGACTAATATGAGGTTAAACAAACAGTCTCATCTCTGGCTCAACAAACATTTCCTGACGCCCTCGTTCAATATCAACTGAACAACAAACACACTTAGCAAATACATATACTGCAGCTTAAAACAAACATAAAAAAAAAGCGTCGCGAATCGTGGCTTGTTCTTCACCTTGGAACTCAAAAAATATTGAGACCCATAAAGTTGCTTGAATCATGATTGCTGTGGTCAACCCTCACATGAGAGGATTTACAAGTTTCTTATTGTTGCATTTGTTACTAGGGTTGTTGTTGTTGATTAGATTAAAATGCCAAGTTAAGAGTAGGTTGAGCCGGAAATGGAGAGAGTCAGGGGCATTGATTCCCAGGTTAGGAATGACAAAATGAGTACTGTGCTTCTAACCTTATTCTCACTTGCTATACTCGCCGCTCCCGTCGCTCTTCCTCATATACACATCTTGGAAAGACACTACTATAAACATACACACATCTCGCTGCACTCATTTACCCATACAATTAAACCCTATTCAACACGTAGATATGTATTTGCACTAAACCAACACACACTTAAATACGCCATGGAATACACAGACACTTAACATCTTATACTGGGTCGGTCAACTACGTATGATTTACGTCTTAATGATGGTCGTAGTAACGTCACGGCGAGTCTGAAACTTGAGTGATAATGAACCCTCGAAGTTTCGTAATATCCTTCCGGTAACACGTTGACATCACAATGTATAAACAGGGCATTGTAACGAACTGTCAGATTGGGAATAACTTCCTTATATCGAAACTGTATTATATTATTTCACTAACACCTAATGTTTTTTTGTCAGAAATACACATACACCACAGCACACCCACACACACACACCACACACAACACACACACACACACACAACACACAACGACACACAACACACAACACACACACACTTACACGCACACACACACACTCTGAATAGTAGTTTCAAAGCGTTTATACGACAAAGTATTACTGGGATTGACGGGACACCACGAGCGTAGCTCTCATCCTGTAACTACACTTAGGTTAATTACACTTAGGTAATTACACACACACACTGAACCAGATTCAGAAATGCTGACGCATATCCATGCACCCCATCCCCACCACCCTTTCCGTCTTGGAATGGCCCTCCACATCTCTCCCCCCCCCTTTCACATCTCTACCACAAAATGGCCTCCACCCCACCCCCTCTCCGCCCCAAGTGGCCTCCACCACCCCCCCTCCACCCGCTCCAGGGCAGGGCCATCCAGATACAGTCGTCTCTTGATCTTCGGACAGTTATGTGACTACGTACTGAAGACCATCAAGGAAGACCAGTCATTAATACCATTGCAACTTACTGTGTCACACCAAATACTATACTCTTATTGCTATTACGATTACATTATATTATTATTATTATTATTATTATTATTATTATTATTATTATATATTATTATATATTATTAATACAAATGTATGGTTAAATTATTATTTCTTATATTGTCTCTTTCACCGTCTTTCCATTATATGACATGATAATAGTCAAAGACTTTATTGATATTATTATTATTTTTATTAATTGTAATATTATTAATTATTATTATTATTTTTAATAAAATTTTGTTGTTTAAACACAGTCATCATCACATAACTATCATCATCCTCATCTCATTACCATCGCTATCATCATCCTCAATCTCATTACCATCACTATCATCAAGACAGTCCATGTTATCTTATACCATCGTCGTTACTTTTCAGTGCCCAAAACCACGACGTCGGGCACATGCGCTGCTAATATATATATATATATATATATATATATATAATGTGTGTGTGTGTGTGTGTATGTTGAGAAAGCAATCAAAACTATATATATATATATATATATATATATATATATATATATATATATATATATATATATATAATATATATATATATATATATAGGCCTACAGGGCCTTATCTATGCCATGTAGCCCTACGGATTCATGCATATTCTACATACAGATTCTTATCTATCTCCGACATGCAGGTCCTATCCCGTATAGGAAACTGATTCCAGCTTCGTTTCCCGTCATTCTCAACCATCACTCCTAACCCCATATGTTAGTAATTCATGTAATAGGTTCTTCAGAGCAATAAATTATTGTGAGTTTTACCTTATAGGTCTGTGGGCGTATATTTGTGGCCTGTGGGGGTGGGTTGTAGGTCTTTGGGGGTGGGCTGTAGGTCTGTGGTGGTGGTGGGCGTGAGCGAAGTGGAGGTGCGGGCCTGGGTGGTGGGCGTGAAGGTGGAGCGATGGGCGTCTCATATAGGCCGGAGGGCGGCGGTGGGCGTTGGTAATTGTACTGTGGGTCAGCGAGAACAACCCCAGCCACCAGGGTGAGGAGGACCAGCTGTGGGAGGATAATAATACTCATTATAATCATTATTATTAGAATCGGAAAAAATGACATTCGTAATGCTGTTATTACCAGTTCTTAATGGATGTATAATGTTTCCCATTTTCCCTTTCACGGACGCACCAAGTGACGAGAGAAAACGGTGGTCGTATTGCGCCTAGGTCAAGTGACTGGGTCAACTGACCTTACAAATCGTGTCTGTTTTTCAGGTTGCTGATGTTTATGACCCGTGTGGTGCCATTTATATGCTGTTCTCGCTAATTATTCTACCACTCCTCCAACCCATTCATCCTTCCCTTTCTCGGACGGGTCATGAAATGGGGGTCTTGTATGCCTTCTCTGTGATTAGACAATGAAAGGCTGGAGAAGGGGGTAGGTTTTTCCGGACACCAAGGCCGTGATTCTTCTTAAAGGTGAAGACAGAGGGTTTGTGTTCTTCTGCCGTTTTAATATCGTCGACCACAATAAAAAAACTAATTTTAATACGTTCGTCACTTGGGACGCAATTGGCTATTATTTCCACTTTTTGTTGAGAAAGCATTCGAAACCTGTTATTTAATAAGCAGTATCTGTTGTGATACGTTAGATTTTGTCCTCTGAAATTTTCAGAATTTTGGCGTTTCTCTAAAATTACGAAAGGAACCTTACAAAAAACACTGATTTTATTATTTTGCAATAATAACTCGGTTGGAGCATTATGTGATTTATATCCTGTAAGTTATTGCTCATTGTCTGGAGCATTAGCGGAGCATCTCATCCTTCTGTAAGGTCAGGCTGGAGCATTACCCTAATGGAAGATGAAACCACTCATCAGAAAATGATGAAACGACGACGTTTCTGCATTTTCTTGAGTGTGATTTTGTCATCAACTCTTCAGCCACGTTACAGTGACTCATCGTTTGTAGTACGGAAATTCTCCTAATGAAATAGGGTGATTGATCTATGGAACCAATTACAAGGTAACATAATAGACGTGAGATCACTTCTCTGGAGTGACACTCAAGCATAAAGGGTTTAGTTTAACCACCACGTCCTAGTTAAATAAATTTATATCCACAACATCGCGGATAAAACATTTAATTCATTAGTATCATCGGTGGCTCGAACCACAGTCCACACGTTGGTAGGTCTGCAGATTGCTGTTTTTGTAGTTTGCGGTTCGAGGCTCCGATGGTTCAAGTATATGAAATGTTATTATCTTTACCTATAATCAAGGTATACATAAAAGATGTACCTAATCATCTTTGGAAGGATCCTTCTGAAGATTTATTAATACGAAAGTACTTAATGAATTTCATGCCTGATTTTGTTTTTCCAAGTCAGATAACAATTCTTATGTTACACATAATTCTTCTATGAAGTTCTTCTATGCAGCCTAATCCAATCTAACCTAGCCTAACCTAACCTAGTCTAGCCTAACTTAATACTATTATATGCCTTATTATAGTAATAGGAGCAAGATTAGGAGCAAGAACTGCCCAGAAAACAAAAGATGTCGGACCTAACAGCTTCCGGAACCCGCAAGATTACGAAATTTGATCCGATATTGGAAATTTTGTTTAATCGTAAATAACGCGATTAATTACCAACATGAGCTCTTTGTATACTGCTATGGCCCAACAAGATGAAGGCTACCGAATCGTATGTCTACCCAAGAACACAGACTAACAGCGTCGTTAGCTATCGATACAATGGACTATGCAAATGTAATTTTCTAGTGATCATAGAATATTTCCAGACAGTTTTGAGTTTGTTACATGAACACATAAATGACGGCGGAACAGATTGCAAATGTTGAGAGTTTGCGAGCCGACAAATTCTGTAAGAGTCCTGATCTTGCGACACAGTACACTTCGAGTGTCCTGATCTTGCGACACAGCAAACTCCGTGAGTATTTTGATCTTGCGTCAGAGCAGACTTCCCGAGAGCCTTGAACTTGCGTCACCCCAGATGAGTCTGGTGCTCTCAACTCAAGATGCGGCAAACACATGACTGTTAAGAACAGCATTTTATCCGCATCCAGTCAATCCTCATGATTTACCAAGAGTCAGATCAGAAGTGGCTTTTGCTTAACCAAAACCATTTGAACTTGTAAACCCATTTAAGTACGAAAATACGTCAATATTGAGCTGCATTTAATTAGACGCTGTGGTCGATTACGTGTTAAAATTTTGGTCCATTAAGTGTGAGGACAGGTTGCTACAGGTTGTTGCAATCCGTTAAAAAAGCGACGTATTAGTCAAAATCAAAACACTGTAATTTTGACGTTTTCTCTACATTGGCCTCGATAGAATGTACGTTTCTGGCTAGACAGAACAGTTGCATTGTTTACGGAGTGGCGCTTGGGCTCACTTTGTGTAATGTGGGCTTTGTGAAACAGCCCTCGATCCTGTCTACGTGGTGTTCGATCCTGTCTACGTGGTGTTCGATCCTGTCTACGTGGTGTTCGATCCTGTCTACGTGGTGCTCGATCCTGTCTACGTGGTTCTCGAGAGTAATCAACGCGTTCAACGCCACAGAAGCAAAACAGCCGTTGATCTCGTTATACTAAAAATTTAGCTTTTTTAAACAATATATAGTTTTATCAAAGAACAAATGGAATACATTTTTAGGCGTAAATAAAATAGAAAATTAAATTAAGGTAATTAATTTTTTTTTATTTTCTTCTGTTCGTAAAGGATTTACATAGAATTACAGAGTAACGTAGCTATGTTTTTCATTAAGCTGTCAGACAGTTTCAGGTACTATTAACTCGAATACACTATTGGTGAATTCTTTCTCTGCTAGAGGTATCCAGCTTCTCTGCTTTCCAAATGTACAGCTCTTAATTACCAGCTTTATCTGACTTCTAGAGACATAGAAAATCCACCGAGGATGTTATCAAGCATCTCTGAGCCTTCTGATCACTAGAAATGGAATTTAAACTAAACATTTCAGTCTAATCATTTTGTTATTCTTACCGGGATAACTGATGCGATATAACTATTTAATAAATTATATTTTAACTGTTAATATGACTATTTTCTTTATTCCTATTTATATATTTTTTTCATGGCAGTTGTGTTTGATTTATAGTGTTAGTACCCTTAATCTAACTTTCTTTATGCCGTCCTTCCCCTATTTTAGTTCTTCTTAGAGTATTATTTTGTAATGGTTCTGTGCACTGCTGCCCGATCTTTGCATATATTTAACCATGAATCTTAGTGTATATACTCCCCCATCTACACTACCGTTCTTCCCTCTTGACTATGCCTCACTCAGGTGAGCTCTCCTTAACACTATCCTCCCTCCCTCCCTCACTCTCGAATCCCACCCATTCCCATCACACACAAAACTAGGTGAATACACGCCATGGAACGACGGGCCAGACAAGCAAGGAACGACTTACCTTACAAGAAGCCATGTTGATGCTAGGGAGACGATGTGGGGCCAACTGCACTCCTGTCATGGTGTCTTCCTTGCTTATATACCCCCCTATTCCTCCCCAGCACTCCATCTCTCCCTCACTTTCCTCCTTGGAAGGTGGTGACCTGACCTCCACCTTGGTGCTGCTCCGGTCCGCCTTCTTCAGCTCGCTTCTCAAACACCCAACCTGTTCCCACGAGCTGACAAGTTTATGAATTAAAATGGTTCCACCAACCATTAGCGTACGAAGCTCTACGACCTCACCTGAGCTACGGAACCTGATGTTAATTCCTTAGTGAATGGGTATAAACCGAGTCGCTTAAATTCCAGTGAAGCTATTCTGTTTGGACGTTGCAACTGATAGCCTCCAAATTGACTGTGAGATGAATTGAGAGGTCAGATCTGTCATCACCAGATGGTGATGACAGGACAAAAGCTCAAATATATAGAACTGGGCATATGTTTAACCATTTGAAACTGGACATACGTTCTACTATTAAGAACTGTACATAAGTTCATCCATTTAAAACTGGGCACAAGTTCAACCATTTAGATCTGAATATATATTTAACTAACACAACAAATTCTGTAGGAATGTTCCAAGATGATATCCTTTAAATAACCAAATTTTACGAAGACTTTGAGCAAATATGTTTTGAGTTGTCTATAAAGTCACCCTTATCCAGTAGCCAACCCCCCCCCCCCCCCCCGCCTCCCCTTTCCTTCCCTGTTCACCAGTATAGATATCCATTGAAGCTATTTGTTGTTGTTTTAGATTAAGCTACTCGGAACAAAAAAAGTTACAAACAGCACGGGCTATGGTGAGCCGGTAGACTGTATCACTTATTATTTCTGTTGTGTGGAGGCATGTCAGTGGTCAGGTCAGCCTGGAGCAACACCAGTTACCCCTCAACACAACACTCTGCCCCTCACTAACCTTCCTCACCACTTCCAATTAGTATAAAATACCTTCCATTTATACAACTTACTGGCACAGGAGATGTGTTCCATTGAAGCGTCTTTCTATAGCCAACGGGAACTGTTCAAATGGTTAGCGGAGACTGAGAATGATTCGTGTTGCTGCTCAGGAGCGATCAGGAATGCACCTGCATATGAGACCTGGAATGATGAATTGATATGGGTCCAAGAACTACCGGGATGCCATCTCTTTCATTATGTGTGGGTTGAGTTTTGTTGCTGCTCGTCATTGTGATTGAATCTCTGTTCCTGGAATTATCTCACTGTCGTACAACTAAAAGGGAGATCATCACAACCTCGTGAATAATTCCAGTAATTCCCAATAACATGTCTTAGCGAGGCGTTCAAGACTCGGACCTCCCCTTCAGTTCATCATGTGCTAATTGGGGCTAATTATCAGGAACTCTTCATACCTTCCGCTAATGATAGGTAAACTCCTCTCCAAGGATTCTAATTATCAAACGACTATAATTATATTGCAAATTTGTATCTTTGAATTATCGCAAACCGACACCTGTAATTAATACGCAAAAACGCAAATTACGCCATTGATCACTGTCTATAATTTAGCTGCATATGGCGCGAGCTTCAGCCATGAGGTGGAACTAATATGTGTCTTCTAGGTAAGGAGAAAGTGAATAGATATTTTGTATTTTTTCCTTATTTTATATACTTTATTAAGTAAGATATTGTATAATATCTGGGTGTAATATCCGGGTAAAATGTTAGAACCGACTGTATTGAATTTATATATAAAAACTTGTGTACTAAACAAAAGATCGGAAATAAGGTTCTGGTTCTGGTCTTTACTGACTCCTCCTAGACTCAAATTCAGTGTTGTAGCCCCCAAACTCTCTCCTACTGGTTCCAACTCTAGTGATTTTGGCCCCTAGTGCCGCCTAATAAGCCAAATCCGGTGGTTGTAATCCTCCAATGCCGTCTAATGAGCCAGATCCAGTTGTTGTAATTTCCCAATGCCGCCTAATGAGCCAAATAAATTGGTTGTAATCCCCTAATGCTGCCTAATGAGCCAGATCCAGTGGTTGTAATCCCCCCAATCCCGCCTAATGAGGCAGATCGAACTATTTTGACCCCAAATGTCTTCTACTTGTGCTAGTTCCAGTGGTTGTTGCCCTCACTACCACCTCCTCGAGCCAGTTAGGAGTGACTGAGACCTCGGCTATCACCCTCAGGTGACCATCCAACATTCTGCCACTGTTGTAAAGGCGTATTTAATTAATAGTGACATTTCCCTAAAAGTTTCCTCTCGGTTAAAGGTTAATTTGGAATTGTGTGTTCTTGATCCTTTGTTTAAAATATATTCATTGCTAAATATATCAATTTCATAATAATTTAACTGTTTGCGGTCGAGTGCATATCATAGACCACAGCACCAGCAGTCACAAGAGTCTACAGCAACCAATAAGAGCTTGCAATACTACTGTCGACCGGAGGACCAACAAGAGCCCTCAGCACAACCATCAGAAGCATCACCAACAGAAGCCTGTGGCTGTACTATCAGAAGCATCACCAACAGAAGCCTGTGGCTGTACTATCAGAAGCATTACCAACAGAAGGCTGTGGCTGTACTATCAGAAGCATCACCAACAGAAGCCTGTGGCTGTACTATCAGAAGCATCACCAACAGAAACCTGTGGCTGTACTATCAGAAGCATCACCAACAGAAGCCTGTGACTGTACTATCAGAAGCATCACCAACAGAAGCCTGTGGCTGTACTATCAGAAGCATCACCAACAGAAGCCTGTGGCTGTACTATCAGAAGCATCACTAACAGAAGCCTGTGGCTGTACTATCAGAAGCATCACCAACAGAAGCCTGTGGCTGTACTATCAGAAGCATCACCAACAGAAGCCTGTGGCTGTACTATCAGAAGCAAGACCAACAAGAACCTGTACAGATATCATTCGTAGATTTTCTGTTCAACGTCGCCGTCGAGAAAAATGAAAGTGGGGGAGATAGGGAGTGGAGAGGACAGAGGTGTCTCTTAGTACCTCCAACTTGCCATTGTGACGTAGGTCAATCTTCCTCCACCAAGGGACAGGTCATGAGGGAGCGTTACTGATACGCAAAATATTTGCGAAGCCTCTTTTTTTGTTTTCTTTCCATGAGAACCGGTATGTTTTCGAGAGATTTCAGGGAAGTCTCCCGGTGTGGTAAATTGCGCGAAGGAGCCACTTAAGTCGAAGTAATGCCCACGACTTCGATGTTAACTCCTTGTGAGTGCGGGTAAAAAGGGTTCGCTGCTGTTTTCCGCCCACACACAAGCCAAAGCTAAACTGGTAATTTCTCACTATATACATTGATGTCAAGTGGAGGAGTCCATTACGTCAGGGACCTCCATCCCTGATCCCGACTTCTCCTGCCTTAGTCCTGGGCAGCGCCGTGATCCACATCCCATCCTCCTCACCTCATTTACACCATCAATGTTCTCTCCAGTCGACTACGACATCTCGGTGTCATTTTTAGACTTATCCTTTCGGCATGAGAAAGAGTGATGAAACATATTGAGAGGAATGTGGCAGATAGGCCTTAAATGGTGTTTGTTTACAGGACGTAAAGAGCTTGTCGCTTATCTCGCCTATAGAGAAGACATATGTGACTGATGGATGCCTACTACTACTAGGGGAGCCGGTGGCTGAGCGGACACAACAGTGGACGCGTGATCCGGTGGTCCAGGGTTCGATCCCGGGCGCCGGCGAGAAACGATGGGTAGAGTTTCTTCCATCCTGATACCACTGTTACCTAGCAGTAAATAGGTACCTGGGAGTTAGTCAGCTGTCACGAACTGCTTCCTGGGGGTGGAGGCCTGGTCGAGGACCGGGCCGCGGGGACACTAAGGCCCCGAAATAATCTCAAGATATATCTCTTCACGTCGTTTATAGTGTATTTCCATGGTGGTTTATAATGAATTTCCAAGGATATTTTAGTGTATTTCTATGGTAGTTTACAATGTACTTCTGCGTCACCGTCGGGAGAAGTGAAAGTGAGGTGTTGGGTTGTGATGGGAGATAGAGGTGTCTCTCAGTGGCTCCAACCTGCCACCGTGACCGGGGGGGGTATGAGACCCCTTAATCCCCGGGTGAGGTCATGAGGGAGCCTTACTGGTGCGTGAAATGTATGCAGAGACCCTTTTCTTGACAGAGAACCCGGATTATATTCTTGAGACTTCAAGGACGTCTTCCGGTGCGGTATATACCGGGCGAAGGAGCCACTTATGACAAAGTAATGCCCCGACTTCGACGTTAACTCCTTGTTGTAGGGGGTTGCAGATTGAATGGGATAGGTGCTGTTCTTCCTCCTGACACAAGCCACGTCTACAGTGGTGGCTCCTCCTTGTGCTTGTTGATGTCGACTGCAAGATTCTATTATGCCAGAGACCTTCACCTATGATCCTGATTTCTCCTTCCTTAATCCAGGGCAGCGTCGTGTTCCAGATCCCTACCTCGTTGCCTTTCCTTCAGTATCTCCAATGCACACAGTCTTCATCAGTAAACAGACTAAGTAAGAGAAATCAACATTTAATTATGTATAAAAATAGGCTTGACGAATCTTAGTGAGGATGAATTTAGTTGGAATTTACTTAGATTAGAAATTTGTAGCATTAGCCATTAAATATCAGTGGTTGGGGAGAGGGAAGGGATTGGGGGATATGTGGGTAGATCCTAACCCACCTATGGTCGCCTATGACCCTCCCTGAACGACTATCTGTCACCCTACAAAGTTTTGGTGAGACTAGAGCTCCGAGTCTTCCACTCTCGAACTGAGAGACGGACAACCCAACAAATTGACATATCTTTTTAAAGACATTCATTTCTATGGTTATAATTTCCATGGTTCTTTACAGTGAATTGTTATTATTTTTTGTTGAAAACAATTGTTGCAGATTGTCAAATGTGTATTGCTCTTATTTTCGGGAAAAAGTTCTTAATATTTGTTTTTTTTTTAGAAAGAAGGTAACAGAGTGTTGATGGGTGGGTGTAAACGTGTCAGTGTGGGTGTAGAAATGTGCGCCGAGGCCCTTGACCAGAGCACCGAGACCTTTGACCAGGGCGTCGAGGCCCCTGACCAGGGCGTCGAGGCCCCTGACCAGGGCGCCGAGGACCCTGACCAGGGCGCCGAGGCCATTGGCTAGAGTTAGCTTCCCCGTCAGCCTCCGTACGAAGTGGAGATGGATACCACGCTCCGCGTTGGAGTGGAGGTGGATGCCGTCCTCCGCGTGGGAGTGGAGGTGGATGCTGTCCTCCGCGTGGGAGTGGAGGTGTGGCTCAGCCAGTGGACAAGTCCGACCCTAACCATGAGGCTCTACACTGTTCGACCGTCACTTGAGGCGGACAACCTTGAAAAGGTATTAAATTTTAGAGTTGATTTGAGCATCGACTTTTATGTCGAATACGGCCCGTCCTCCTCCCAGATCCCTTCTTTAATATCCCTTCCAAGTGCTGTGTACTTATACTTGCATGGAAACAAAATGGGGTTGGGATTCGTATAGTAGTGTTAAGTAAGAATTACCGATGACGAGTTTTCATAGAAAAGTATAAAGATTTAACAAAGTAAAAAAAAAATGATTTTAACCTCCAAGATTTTCATACCTTTGATACTTAAAGAACTCAAAGATTTCCACCCAGTATATAGTTTTAAACATTTTTCAAAATTTTCAATATGACACATTTTCAAAATTCATGAACAACGCTTCGATTCCTTTTCTAAAACTTTCGAAAAAATTATTAATAATTCTTCAGCTAATTTTTTTTTTAAGTTCGATACTTCCAAAGGTTTCTTAACTTTCGAGTCTTCCTTGAAAGTTGTCGTGAAAGGAAGCCAGTCTCCCTCTACGGGCACTTTCCAGTATGTGGCCACAAATACTTTTTATGCTTCAAGGCATAAACATCAATATTTTTTTTTGTCGCATATGTCTTGGCCCGTAATGGCGCCTGCTTTATGGGTAATTTCAGCTCAAACATGCAAGTTTTGTTGCCTCATTTACAAAAAACTGAACCAAGCAGCTTTCATTCCTTCAACAACAGCCTTCAAACACACTTTTTTTCGACTCGTTTTAGTTGATTGGGAACGCAGAATTGGCAGAAAAAAGGCCAATATAAATGAAATTTGTGACCTTGTCACAAAATTCGACGAAACAAAGGAGAAGTTAACATGAACAAAAGCCGAAGGATAAGGTAAGAAGATAACAAGTACTAGCAAAGAGAGGAAAAGAAGAAAGATTATTAATAAAGCATAAAAGAGAACAAAAAACAGAAAATACCCTTAATTGTTTTTACCTTACACTGTGCACTCCCTTATACACTTACTGTTGTGTCTAGTGCTTGCCTCTCCCACTCTCCCCCCTCACTCCAGCACTCTCCCTTCCCTCCAGCACACACACCCCTCACGCCAACACAACCCCATTAACCCAACACAATGTGATAGCCAAAACAACGGGTATATAGTTTCCCCTTAGAACCAATTAATCTCACCCAATAGATGAGAGTGTAAAAACTAGAGAATGCTGAATGGAGTAAGCTCCAAGCAGAGCAGTGAGGTCAGGGTCCGTGTCACTCAGGCGCCCGAGTGTGGAATCACAGTTACATTGCCAGATTGGGAAGTTGGCCAAGCAAGGTCAACCAAGACATTGAAGTAATAATCCCTTTCTTCCTGCGAAAGCGTAGCTTTGAACATCGGAGGTGCCACGGTGGGCCCAGGTGACGGGTGCCACGGTAGTCCCGAGTGATGGCGTATAGTGTGCCATACGCCAGGAGGATCTCGCATGCATTGAAGTGCCGGTACATCAACTGCCTGGCACGACGAACTGACGCCGGCCTAGAATGCTAAGTCATTGAGTGTGAGGAACCGGAACCTGGAGGACTGGTTCTCTCAAGGAGACATATGTGGCTCGAGGAGCTCCCCAGTCTCTTTAACTGTTGTGGAGTTGAACAATTCAGTGTTGGTGTGTGTGTGTGTGTGTGTGTGTGTGTGTGTGTGGTGTGTGTGTGTGGTGTGTGTGTGTGTGTGTGTGTGTGTGTGTGTGTGTGTGTGTGTGTGTGTGTGTGAGTGTGTGTGTGTGTGTGTGTGTGTGTGTGTGTGTGTGTAACCATTTGGTAAAACCCATCGTCTTGCCCGACACGTCGCGTTCTTCATGGAATCGTACCACTCCATTAAAAACTTCGATGTATTACTAAAGATTAAAGCACCATAATATTGACTTTAGATATGCATCGGCCTCAATAGGTTGCTTTGGTTCGTCCGTGTGTGGTTAGGCAAAACCCAGCATTTTTAACGGGGTGGGGATTGGTCGACACGGTGTTGTGAGGAGAGGGTGTGTTCAATGTGTAAGGATAACACGTGAGTAGTTGCTTTTGTACAGGATGAGCCAGGTGAGAAATAAGTGTAGTCAAGTGTCTTTCTGGCAGGTGTAGCCAACAATGTTGAGGCAGTTCTGGTAGTAGAGATTTGGTGTGTAATGTTTGTTTATCTTATGTTATATTACACATGGTCTCTTCTGCTGAGGGTCATGAAGGAAGCCGGCCTTGGGTGANAACATTATTTACTTCTTTATTAATGTAAACTGATGACCTCCAAGGGTTAGAAGCTGCCTGTGCTTACTATACTCTGCCATCTATTACGATAAGTATACATCCCACAGTGAATAACAAACCTGCACTGCTTTAGTGTGTGTAGTAGTACGCTGGGCTCTGGTTCGCCAGACGTTTCCCTGACGGAGTGTGCTGCAGTACGCCAGACGTACCCCTGGGGGGTGGGAGCGACTACTGTTCGCCAGACGTACCACTGAACACCACATGGCAGAGCAGAGAACATCGCCACTCTTCTCCTTAATGTTCATGATATGGTCTTGTTGCCCGCCGATGTTGCGGGGTGTCCTTTATAGTAGAGTGAGACCTTCCATCCTCCTAATCCACCCACCTTGACTCAGTATTGTTCTTCCGGTTCTTCCAGGTGTGTGTTTGTTGTTGTTGTTGTTGGGGTTGTGGCCACGACCAGCGTCGCGTCTGCCACGAAGCTGCCCCTTCCTCAGGACTCCGGCCCTCCCTCGGACCTCTCCCAAGCCCCGGAGGAGCTTGCCCCGGGTCTCCGCTCTCTGCCTTCGGACTTGTATGAAGCGCCGGTCGAACCACTGGTACCTTCGAGATTGTATGAAATTCCGTCTGTGCCAGCTGCCACTGAACCAGCTGCTCTGTACGAATCACCACCTGCGCCATCCACCACTGAACCAGCTGCTCTATACGAAGCACCACCTGCCCCATCTACCACTGAACCAGCTGCTCTGTACGAAGCACCAGCTGCGCCATCTACCACTGAACCAGCTGCTCTTTACGAAGCACCAGCTGCGCCATCTACCACTGAACCAGCTGCTCTATACGAAGCTCCACCTGCGCCATCTACCACTGAACCAGCTGCTCTATACGAAGCACCAGCTGCGCCATCTACCACTGAACCAGCTGCTCTTTACGAAGCACCAGCTGCGCCATCTACCACTGAACCAGCTGCTCTATACGAAGCTCCACCTGCGCCATCCACCACTGAACCAGCTGCTCTATACGAAGCACCACCTGCGCCATCTACCACTGAACCAGCTGCTCTATACGAAGCACCAGCTGCGCCATCTACCACTGAACCAGCTGCTCTTTACGAAGCACCAGCTGCGCCATCTACCACTGAACCAGCTGCTCTTTACGAAGCTCCACCTGCGCCATCTACCACTGAACCAGCTGCTCTATACGAAGCTCCACCTGCGCCATCTACCACTGAACCAGCTGCTCTATACGAAGCTCCACCTGCGCCATCCACCACTGAACCAGCTGCTCTGTACGAAGCACCAGCTGCGCCATCCACCACTGAACCAGCTGCTCTTTACGAAGCTCCACCTGCTTTATACAGTGCACCACCTGTAGAACCATCTGAGCCCTCTGGCCTATACCAAGCACCGTCAGCAGCTGTAAGTAAGCAGAGTATTGGTGGGGAGTTTCCCGTGAGTTGAGGGGAGGAATTCTACCAGGAGGGGAAAGGTGGGAGGGGGGGGTGGCAGGGAAAACATGGTTGACGGCTAGGGAAAAATAGTAATGGTCGTAGGTAGCCAGTTCCCATGTTGGAAACGTTCACATGAACACATGCGTTGTCTAAGCGTAACATTTCCCTTATTTGAAACCACACTAT
>WNGS01004946.1:17377454-17389231 GCA_020271785.1 Procambarus virginalis
AAATACACACCTATAAAACCTACGCGTTCGTCCCCCTCATCGGATAAACAATAATTGAGCAACAGATATGGACGCTAAAATCGATTCTGAAATACGAAAATAATTTAGAAATAGATTCAAAATGGCCGGACAAAGTTGTATTGATGTATGGACTATTTTGGGGATTCTTTATTCGTGAATAACGTTGTCCACTTATTATTATTAGATTATTTTTATATGATGTTACAATATTTATGTCATTATATAAAAAAATTAATACATAATTTGGATTAAAGTAATTCTATCTCTTTATTCAACTGTATTCTATGGTCTGGAGCATTGATGGTAGCGATTGATGACTAGGTATAAAGTTGATGACGCGACAGCCTCTGATTGTATCAGTACAATTACCCATTTCGTTAATTTAGCCATCTCGTTAATTGGATATCTCATGATTAGCCCATTTCGTTAATGTTGTTATCGCTGCAATCGTACAGCTATCGACCCCCCTACGCACATGTAGTAGATCTATCTAGATTGGGAACTATCCGCACTCTAATTATGGCTATCGCTCTAATTAGCTATCGTGGTCATTGGTTGTAACAGGCGGAGTATAAATACAGCCCCTTAAAATCATTACACATCCATACACTCGCTAATTGGTGCTCCACGACAACACCAACGAGTCAGAGTAACGATGTCTGCAGACAGTTTGGGAACACCAAACATGCTTAATACCAAGATTTAATTATATATTACTTATAATGAATCAGATAGATCAATACGTAATAGGTCCCACCTATCATAGTTTCAAAATGAATTGCCACAACCCAACCTTCGAAGTGCTAGGCCCCCCCCCCCCGGCCCCGAGTCCCGGACCTGGAAAGTCCGTGGAAACATCCGCTGTAACAAAATCCGTCCCTCTGTTGAGTAGTTGGTTAACCACGACGTATTTTGCTACAGAGGCACCGAATGAGGTATAGACGTGGCTCCCAAACAGTCAGTCATTTCTAAATTATCACATTGCAGCTTTCTTAAGCTTTTTACTAATTTTTAATGTAATTTTACTGTGTGTGAAATTCTCTGGCATGGTGTTGGCAGCTATGTCTCTTTGATACCACAGACTGGTGTCTTTAAATAACCCACTAATATATGTATTAATATTTGATTCAGCTTGACTAGTCTCAACCTCTCTTGCTCTAATTCTTCAACCTCAAGGATGCCCTTCGATCTTAACAGATGAATATCGTGAAGCTCGAAACTTGTGTGAATTAGTCAACCCTAAAATTCTCCTCAGGTAAATTCACTGGTAAATTACTATTTTCTCCATTCAATACTCACAGAAATATTCGATGGCTAAAAATATTATTTTTTAAATGCAGTTTGTTAGGAAAATTCAACCCCCGCAAGGAATACTGACGTTTTTCAAGCAATCCATCAATCAGTTCGACACAGTTTATGCACGCGGACCTGGTCCACAGAGAGATCCTGGTCCACAGGAACTTGTCCACAGGAGACTTGGTCCACAGGAGACCTGGTCCACAGGAGACCTGGTCCACAACAGACCTGGACCACAACAGACCTGGACCACAACAGACCTGGACCACAACAGACCTGGACCACAACAGACCTGGACCACAACAGACCTGGACCACAACAGACCTGGACCACAACAGACCTGGACCACAACAGACCTGGACCACAACAGACCTGCGTCCAACAGGTAGACACTGGTACGACACAGGGGACGCACCTTGTCCAGGCCACAGGAGACATTGGTTCACAACGAATCGAGCTTGAGTCCCACACGTAGACACTAGGCCGATCACAGGAGACCTGGTCCACAGGAGACCTGGTCCACAGGAGACCTGGTCCACAGGAGACCTGGTCCACAGGAGACCTGGTCCACAGGAGACCTGGACCACAGGAGACCTGGTCCACAGGAGAGCCCTGGTCCACAGGAGACCTGGTCCACAGGAGACCTAGACCACAACAGACCTGGACCACGGGAGACCTAGACCACAACAGACCTGGACCACGGGAGACCTAGACCACAACAGACCTGGACCACGGGAGACCTAGACCACAACAGACCTGGACCACGGGAGACCTAGACCACAACAGACCTGGACCACGGGAGACCTAGACCACAACAGACCTGGACCACGGGAGACCTAGACCACAACAGACCTGGACCACGGGAGACCTAGACCACAACAGACCTGGACCACGGGAGACCTAGACCACAACAGACCTGGACCACGGGAGACCTAGACCACAACAGACCTGGACCACGGGAGACCTAGACCACAACAGACCTGGACCACGGGAGACCTAGACCACAACAGACCTGGACCACAGGAGACCTAGACCACAACAGACCTGGACCACAGAGCCTCGACCACAGAGCCACGACCTGGAAGCAAGGAGCCCTAGACCACACACCGACCTGGAACACAGGAGACCTAGCCCACAACAGACCTGGTCCACAGGAGACCTGGTCCACAACAGACCTGGACCACGGGAGACCTAGACCACAACAGACCTGGACCACAACAGACCTGGACCACAACAGACCTGGACCACAACAGACCTGGATCCATCAGAAGACCTGGCAAGCAACCACTCTCATCCACAAGACCTGGTCCACAACAGACCTGGACCACAACAGACCTGGACCACAACAGACCTGGCACAACGGAGTAACTGGTCCGCTGGACTAACACAGTGCTCGCAGTAAGGAGAGAGCTTAGTCAGGAGAGTAACCGCCAGGCAGATGATCAGGGCAGGTGGGATTTATCCAGCCAGCGTTTGAGAGTACGTTAAGTCCAAAGGAGTAATAGTTTGAGATGAGCAGAGTAGCTTAGGCAGCGAGGATTACAGTTTGGACGATGGGGGTCGGTGATAAGTGGGGGGTGAGGAGAGTATGGGGGTGGTGGTTAGGGAGGGGGGGAGGAAAGAGCTGTGGCTGTGTAAATTCACATTGTCATCCTACGCTCCGGTGAAGCTGACCCAATAGCTATAACCCGAAAATGACAAATCAAACACACACTATCCCTCCCACCTTCTCTCTACACCCCGTAAAAAAAATGAAAGCCGATGTAAAACAAAGGTAAAACAACATTGCTTCTATCTTGACCACAGAAGCAACCAAAAAAAGCCAAACGCGCAAACACCATCATTACGAATGGGTTTTGTAAATCTTGTAACATCTTAAATCAAGTTTTGTTGTAAATTTTTGGGGAGATTACGCAAATCTCCCAAAAGACTGCTTAGTGCCTCAACCATACAAGGATACTGGATCCCCAGAGAGGTGTGGCTGGGGTGGCAGGGTCAACCACTCCTCCTGCATTGTACGACAGTTAACTCCACCCCTCTGAATTACGCCTACCTCATACCTGGTGCGACATCTGCTTCTAAAACCTGACTATTCCTGTGGAACACGTGTCATCCAACACGTGACTTTCTACTCCCCCCCTTGCCGTCTCCTATCATTCCTATCTCTCTTATCTACTCCCCCACTTCCTTCTACATCAACTGTCACCTTTATCATCCCTGCTTCCCTGATCTTATTTCTATCCTTCCGTACTATCATCCCCCTTCTCTATTCTACACTCTCTTTCTCCTTCCTCCTCCTCCTCTCCCCAGCGAGCCAGAGAGGAGAGGTGAATTATGGGGTAGGAACCAGGGGGCTTCCCCGTACATATTTGTGTCGATAAAGCAAATGTGTGGATGGTCACCGTGTTGAGCATTTGAAGGAGTCCTGCAGTGCGTCGCTCGAGCCCCGAGGCGTGTGGCTGGTGTGTGTGTGTGTGTCGTGTGTGTGTGTGTGTGTGTGTGTGTGTGTGATTGTGCTTGTGTGTGTGTGTGTGTGTTGTGTACTCACCTAGTTGTGCGTGGGGGTTTAGCTCTGGGCTCTTTGGTCTCGCCTGCTCAACGTCAATTCACAGGCAATCAGGGTGTGTGTGTGTGGTGTGTGTGTGTGTGTTATCTTCAGTTTAACATCTGTCTGTGCTTTGGCGATGCTTCCCTGTTTATTATGATTCTATTTGCATATCTCTCCTCTCCTATCTAGTCCAATTTCAGTATCTTAATTCCCTCTCTCATTTCTCTCTTTCTTTCTCTCCCTCTCTCTCTCTCTCTTAACTTCTCTCTCTCTCCCCTCTCTCTCTCTCTCTTCTCTACTGAAGTTCAGCCTCATCCTCCACATTTTCCTTCAATAAACCACATTTTATAAGCAATTTGCACCCTATTCCAAAAACAAATAAGATCAGTCTCTTGAACGGCCTTAAAAAAAAAAAACGTCAACAGTGAAATTTCTGAACGAATTCTCCCAAAGTTCGACTGTAAATGAATGTTTATGTGACCCCCGCTAGGAGGCGGAGGGATGCATATAATAGGAAGTATATATATATATATAATATAGTATACTACATATATATATAGATATATATATATATCCTCCGAGGGTATGGGTCCCCCTTCTTCCAGCCAGAGTGTTCCTCATTATAAAAAAAAAAAAAAAAAAAAATATATAATATTATATATAATATATATATAATATACTGACTATTATCCCTTTATCTGGGGTTGTTTGGGTCAATAATTCACGTCAAAAAGCCCGGCAACACACGGGGTAATTCACTTCTGACGACAGATTTGCTGAGGTCGGTTGATTCAAGGGAGAGCGGGCCATTAAACACAGGCTGGGAACTTTCTGATGCATATGGGATGCAACAGCCTTCCCACAGAAAACTGGATATGGACAAGATGGTAAACTGTATCATATCATATAATTGAACAATCATTGATAATAATAAAAAAGGGGAAAGACTGAAGTAACAAAAAATAGATAAATTCATTTAAAAATACATTTTATCACAAAAATTTGAAAGAAAACCTAATGAAGTAATGAAACAAGGATAAGTTTAACCATGGTAGTCGGAGAGACTCTCACGTAAGAGGGGACCCAGGATATAGAGGAGAAGGAGGAGAGTAGTATAGAGCTTACATAGTAATGATAACGTTCGTAAGTAATAAGATAGAGAGATACGAAGTATATTCTAGCAAAATATATATATATATAGTATATAATATATACTATATTATACTATATATATATATATATAGGAGGGGTACCACCTCTGGTGCAAGTGTAGGGACCCCATAGCCTCGGAGAAGAAAGTAAAGGATACTCAGAGAAGACCTTGTAGATCCTCACTGAACACTTATGATAATTATCTCGGTACACTATTCGAGCCTATACATCATATTATGTATGTGTATATTATTAATGTTTATTTAGAAATGTCGATTACATCAAAAAACTAAGTTACAAATATTGATTACATGCAGGGTACAAGGCGCTGTCACAAGTTGAAAAGCTCCACAGCTCCCAGATGGGGGCAGGAACACATGGATGACCAAGTGTCTCGTAATAGACATGTGTTAATATTAAAAATATAGTTATATAATACTGTAATATATCTAGATATAGTAATAGTATATATATAATATATATATATATATATATATAAA
This sequence comes from Procambarus virginalis, assembly GCA_020271785.1. Classification (NCBI taxonomy): domain Eukaryota; kingdom Metazoa; phylum Arthropoda; class Malacostraca; order Decapoda; family Cambaridae; genus Procambarus; species Procambarus virginalis. The sequence continues at coordinate 17,382,972 of WNGS01004946.1, forward strand.
GAAGTAACGGCAATTTCTATACCATATAATTGATCTCAGATCATTATGAACTGCAGAAAACAAAACAGATGTTTCCCATATATTAAATTATGCAAAAATAAAAAAACTGAAGCAATTATATAATTTGTTAACATGAACAATATAAATAGTGAGCAATAAGACATTAAAATTCTAAAGGTTTTGAAAATATCCAAAAGAACAGAAACCGGAATACACAAAAAGCAAGTAGACAACAAGCCGGCAACAGACACGCCGGAAAATGGGTGGAGAAGAAATAACACAAAAGAAGATTGAGTCAGGACTGAAAAACGGAGAAAGGAAACACCAGCAAACACGACATCATATATCCTGGCTACCCTATAGATATTAGCGAATCTTTTAAATCCATTACAGTACAATAGTAGTATTAGATACTCGAGATATATACATAGTATAGTATACTAAATTATAATATAGTATACTATATATATATATCAATATACTTAGAGATCTTCACGTCTATGATTAATATATACTATACATACGATATATCTAGAGATATATATATATATAGATCATTATATACAATAAGATATATATACATATAAGTATATTAGACATATACATTACTATATACATAGATACGTATATACATATAGTACATATACTGAGTCAATCAAGTATAGTACATTATATATAAGTATCTATATATAGTATCTATATATTATTATATAATCTATAGGTCTAATATAATATATTACTTATAATTTTCGATAGATAATATTATATGATACAGTATAATACTATTACTTATATATATATATACTATATGGATATATATATATCATGCAGCAAGAAACGCTGATCATTACGGGCTATTCATGCCATATATATATATATTATATATGTATTGTATATATATATATATCTGCTGAGCTCTATATTCGTATATATATATAGTATAGGTATATATATGTATCTACTATATCTCTATATGTAGTCTATATTATATCATTATATATTATATATTACTATATAATATATATATAATATTAGTGTTTGTGTTGTGTTTTCCATTTCTCCAGTTTTTAGTCCTGATAATATTTCTTTTTGTGTTCCAATTTTCTTCATCACCCAGTTTAATCAAGGCGTGATGTCTGCCGGCTTTGTGTCAATCTGACTTTTGGTGTATTCCGGTTTTCACTGGCTTAATTTTGGATTCTTGGTAAGATGGATGCCTTTAGCTGATCTTGTCTACTACGTCTTACCTGCTTCTCCATTTTGATTTGTGGTACTTTCCCCCCACAAAGTTATAATTTCCCTTTACCAGGTATTTATTTTTGATGTTTCATGTCCTGGTTCATATCGTGTGGACCACCCCATCCTGTGGTAGTATTGGTACCTTCGCGGTCTTCACTAGAGTGCATGCTCGAGCACTCCCCTATCCTTGTCCTCAGCACAATCTGCGGTTCCTTTCTTTATTATCTATACTATATATATATCTATCTATATAATATATATATATATATATATATAATTTAATATATTCCTAATATATATACCCTATTATATATATTGACCTAATGGTCTACATACTAATATATATATATTATATATCTATAACACTGCATCCCGCATGGGTTCCTGCCCCCCATCGAGGAGGCTTGCCGGAGGCTACCTTCGGAACTTGTGAACAAGCCGTGCGCTAACCACGCATGTAATTTGCCAAGTATCTTTGTGAACTACTATTTTATTCATGATGGTTAATGACAATTTTCCAAAGGTAGAATCTTACGGATAAAGATACCACCATACGCCCGCAAACGCATAAATTGGGCGTGTTGGTTAGGTAAGAAAATAGTCAAAGTGTTCGCAGTGACGATCTACAAGGGTCTTCTCTGAGTACTCTTTATTTTCTCCTCGAGGCCTGAATGGGTCCCCTACAACTTGCACCAGAGGTGGTCACACACTCCTATATATATATATATATATAATGTATATATATAGTATAATCTATATATTATAATATAGTATATAATATATATAAAATATTGATTAATAATATATAATAGTATAATAATATATCTATACTAGTATAATATATAGTTATATGATACTGATAATCAATGGCTTACACCTACGTAGTGAATATTATCGTCTCGCTACCTGGTAATTTTTAAATATTTATTATTCATTATGTTTTCATTTTCATCATTTTATGTATAACATTTATTTTAAATTGAAGATTTTACCCACAGCTTTTTTTCGTTACTTCCGTCGTTTCCCCACCTTTTTTCAGTATTATCTAATCAAATGATTGTTCAATTATATGATATGATACAGTTTACCATCTTGTCCCATATCCAGTTTTCTGTGGGAAGGCTGTTGGATCCCATATGCATCATGAGAGTTCCCAGCCTGTGTTTAATGGCCCGCTCTCCCTTGAATCAACCGACCTCAGCAAATCTGTCGTCAGAAGTGAATTACCCCGTGTGTTGCCGGGCTTTTTGACGTGAATTATTGACCCCAAAACAACCGCCAGATAAAGGATAATAGTCAGTATATATATATATATATATATATATATATATATATATATATATATATATATATATATATATATTTTACAATGGAAGGGAGTACCACCTCTGGCTGGAAGAAGGGGGACCCATAGCCTCGGAGGATATATATATATATTATATATATATATATATATATATATATATATATATATATATCCCCGCCGCCTCCTAGCGGGGGTTCACATAAACATTCATTTAACAGTACGAACTTTGGGGAGAATTTCCGGTTCAGAAATGTTTCACTGTTGAACGTTTTTTTTTTTTTAAGGCCGTTCAGAGACTGATCCTTATTTGTTTTTGGAATAGGGTGCAAATTGCTTATAAAAAGTGGTTTATTGAAGGAAAATGTGGAGGATGAGCTGAAGGCTTCAGTAGAGAGAGAGAGAGAGAGAGAGAGAGAGAGAGAGAGAGAGAGAGAGGGAGAGAAAGAGAGAAAGAGAGAGGGGAATTTAAGATACGAAGATGGATAGATAGGGGAGAGGAGAGATAGGCAAATAGAGAAGAGATCATAATAAACAGGGAAGCATTGCCAGAAGCACAGACAGATGTAAACTGAAGATAAGACACACACACACCCTGATTGCCTGTTGATTGACGGTTGAGAGGCGAGACCAAAGAGCCAGAGCTCAACCCCCGCAAGCACAACTAGGTGAGTACACACACATACACACACACACACACACACACACACACACACACACACACACACACACACACACACCAGCCACACCCTCGGGGCTCGAGCGACGCACTGCAGGACTCCTTCAATGCTCAACACGGACCTCCACAGTTGCTTTATCGACACATATGACGGGGAAGCCGCCCCGGGTTCCTACCCCATAATTCACTCTCCTCTCTGGCTCGCTGGGGAAGAGGAGGAGGAGGAAGAGGAAGATGGAGAATAAGAGAAGGGGGATGATAGTAAGGAAAGGATAGAGAATAAGATGCAGGGAAGAGGGATGAATAGATGGTGACAGTGATGTAGAAGGAAGTGGGGGAAGATAGGATAAAGATGAGACGGCAAGGAAGGGGGGAGTAGAAAGTCACGCGTTGAGACACGTGTTTCCACAGGAATAGTCAGGTGTTAGAAGCAGATGTCGCACCAGGTATTGAGTAGGCGTTAATTCAGGGGGTGGAGTTAACTGTCGTACAGGCAGGATGGAGTGGTTGACCTGCCACCCCCAGCCACAACCTCTCTGGGGATCCAGTATCCTTGTTATGGTTGAGCACTAAGCAGTCTTTTGGGAGAGATTTGCGTAATCTCCCCCAAAAATTTACAAAAATTGATTTAAGATTTACAAGATTTACAAAACCCATCGTAATGATGGGTTTTGCAGTTTGCTTTTTTTTTGGTTTTGTCTGCTTCTGTGGTCAAGATAGAAGCAATGTTGTTTTACCTTTGTTTTACATCGGCTTTCATTTTTTTTACGGGGTGTAGAGAGAAGATGGAAGGGAATTTAGTGTGTGTTGATTTGCATTTTCGGGTTATAGCTAGTTGGGTCAGCTTCTCCGGAGCGTAGGATGAGAAACAATGTGAATTTACACTACCACAGCTCTTCTCCTTCCCGCCCCCTCCCTAACCACCACCCCCATAACCCTCACCCCACTCACCCCCCCATCGCCGATCGTGCCTAAGCCTCTCTGCTCATCTCAAACTTTTCCCTTTGATCTTAACCTCTCAAACGCTGCGGTAAATCCACCGCCCTGAATCTCCTGGCGGTCTCCCGAGGTCTCTCCCTTCTGCGAGGTCCCCGTGGTCTCCTGTGGTCCAGGTCTGTTGTGGTCCAGGTCTGTTGTGGTCTAGGTCTCCTGTGGTCCAGGTCTGTTGTGGTCTAGGTCTCCTGTGGTCCAGGTCTGTTGTGGTCTAGGTCTCCTGTGGTCCAGGTCTGTTGTGGTCTAGGTCTCCTGTGGTCCAGGTCTGTTGTGGTCTAGGTCTCCTGTGGTCCAGGTCTGTTGTGGTCTAGGTCTCCTGTGGTCCAGGTCTGTTGTGGTCTAGGTCTCCTGTGGTCCAGGTCTGTTGTGGTCTAGGTCTCCTGTGGTCCAGGTCTGTTGTGGTCTAGGTCTCCTGTGGTCCAGGTCTGTTGTGGTCTAGGTCTCCTGTGGTCCAGGTCTGTTGTGGTCTAGGTCTCCTGTGGTCCAGGTCTGTTGTGGTCTAGGTCTCCTGTGGTCCAGGTCTGTTGTGGTCTAGGTCTCCTGTGGTCCAGGTCTGTTGTGGTCTAGGTCTCCTGTGGACCAGGTCTGTTGTGGTCTAGGTCTCCTGTGGACCAGGTCTGTTGTGGTCTAGGTCTCCTGTGGTCCAGGTCTGTTGTGGTCTAGGTCTCCTGTGGTCCAGGTCTGTTGTGGTCTAGGTCTCCTGTGGTCCAGGTCTGTTGTGGTCTAGGTCTCCTGTGGACCAGGTCTCCTGTGGACCAGGTCTCCTGTGGACCAGGTCTCCTGTGGACCAGGTCTCCTGTGGACCAGGTCTCCTGTGGTCCAGGTCTCCTGTGGACCAGGTCTCCTGTGGACCAGGTCTCCTGTGGACCAGGCCTCCTGTGGACCAGGTCTCGTGCATAAACTGTACTTAAAAACGTCAGTATTGCGGTGGTTTAATTTTCCTAACAAACTGCATTTAAAAAATAATATTTTTAGCTTCGAATATTTCTGTGAGTTACATTATGATTGAGAAAATGTAATTTACCTGAATTTACCTGAGGAGAATTTTATGTTTGATAATTCACACAAGTTCGAGTTACGATATTCATCTGTTAAGGACAGCATTCTTGAGGTTGAGATAGAGAGCAGAGAGAGGTTGAGATAGTCAATGAATCAATTTATACATCTATAGTGGGTTATTTAAAGACAACAGCTGTTATCCCATAGCTGCCAACACGAGCCAGAGTTCACAAAAATTAAAAATTAAATTAAAAAATTACAGTAAAAAGCTGTTATACATCTGCAATGTGATAATTTATAAATACCTGACTGTTTGGGAGCCACGTATATACCTCATGTCGTGCCTCTGTACCAATATAACAGAGGAGGATTTTCACAGTTATTATCACCGGTTCCACGACTTTCCAAGGGTCCGGGACTCGGGCCGGGGGGGGGGGGACATAGCCACTTGCAATTCATTTTAAATATGATAGTTGGGTTATTTACTATGATTACTATCATTATAATAATAATAATTAATCTTGGTATTAAGCAGGTTGGTGTGCCCAAACTGTGCAGCCTCGTTACGTCTGATCGTTGGTGGTGTCGGTGGAGCACCAATTAGCGAGTGTAATGGGATGTGGTAATGAGTTTAAGGGCTGTTAGATCGCCTGTTACAACCCAATGAACACGATAGCTACATTAAAGCGATAGCCATATTAGAGCGATAGTCACATTAGAAAGAAAACTACATTAAAGCGATAGTGCTGCCATTGCAGCGATAACAACATTACGAATGGGCAAATAATGAGATATCCAATTAACGAGATGGCTAAATTAACGAAATGGTTCTTTATTCGTGAATAAATTGTCCACTGTATTTATCATTATATTATTTTTATTATTACTAATATTTATGTCATTATTGAAAAAAATTAATACATAATTTGGATTAAAGTAATTCTATCTCTTTATTCAATGTATTCTATGTGTCTGAGCATTGATGTGCGATTGATGACTTAGTATAATTGATGACGCGACAGCACTGATGTTGAATTGATCAATTAC
>WNGS01004946.1:17428649-17499374 GCA_020271785.1 Procambarus virginalis
CTGTTTACCTGCTCTTATATTTACTACCAGCTCAAAGGTTATTCATAGCCGTGTACAATGTACTTGTTGCATAAATGAAAATATAATTTTAAGACTGTATTAGATGAAAGAAAAAAAATGAATATCCAAAATACCTGACCATTTTCTCCATATACAGTATTCAAAATGTATTTGTACCCAAGCGCTTGGTATTTAATTGATCCCTCTGTGGCTTCGATAACATGAAGACGCTTCCAATAGCCGTTTAATAGGCTGAGGCAGCCCTAAGTCTCGGTAGACTTAGTCTTCCCACCACACCCTCACACTTCGCCGATAGTGCTGCTTATTATTATTTTTTTTTCCACAGACGGGTACAGGAGTTGATTTGCCAACTGCATCTGTAGGTCAAAACCAGTGTTATAATAGGTTAAGATTTGGAGACTGATCAATAAAAAATGTTGAATATATATATATATATATATATATATATATATATATATATATATATATATATATATATATATATATATATATATATATATATATATATATATATATATATATATATATATATATATATATATATATATATATATATATATATAATATATATATATATATATATATATATATATATATATATATATATATATATATATATATATTATATATATATATATATATATATATATATATATATATATATATATATATATATATATATATATATATATATATAAACACCTTAACCACTTCGAAGAAGATTTGAGGCGTCACGTTACCCAGAAGGAAATTCCATTTGCAAACAAACATTAACTTCTTTGCAAGTGGAACCAGATTTTCTACTATACTACCTTCATAAGCTTTGGAATTCATGCGTCCTCAAATTTTAAGAAGACCATTTGTGAATAAACAAATGTATAAAGATGTAGAATACAAAACATGGAAGACGACGACTCCGATAAAGGAACAATAGTGTAGCAGAGAAGTAGTAGTAGTAACCAAACTTAAAGTATTATATTTAGACAGAAAAAACGAGAGAGATTCAGGAAATAATTGACCAAGTTGACAGAACTGAGACCAAAACCGGGGCCTGAGGCACTCTGCCCCTGGTCACGTAGGTTCAAGCAATTATGAGCGGTCAAGCGCTAAGCTGGTAGGATTAAATGGTACCTGGTCTACGCGTACGGATCGAACAAAGAGTGCCCAATCACACTGGGACCATCTGGGATTGAACGCCGACCCTGCAAGAAGTGAAGTCATCACTGAACGGTCCACGTGGATGTACTCTCAGCAGGTAAAGAAAAGTTTGCTCTCCATGCTCCAAATTCACCAGACTTTCCCAATACTTAATGATAAATACAATATTTTGCAGAAAGTAAAGAATTGGCGAGAGAATTGGCGCGTTCCAATTTATTTTATTTGTTGTTAATTAATGAATTCCAATAAATTCGCTGGTTTTACCATTTGCTTTGTTTTCGTCCAAGGATTTTTCGGTCATTATTTTTAACTAAAACTAATATAAAATTTTGACGCAAGAATTCAATAACCATTTTCCATTTAATGCCATTCTTTTAACATCCGGCATTTTGTTTTTTATTATCTGCCAATACTGTCGCTTGAGATAAGAATATTTGCAATGCTCTGTCTATAACTTTGGCAATCCTTCAAGACTGAGTAGTAGAACAACACAAGTGCACTTACATCGCATCAGGCTTGGATACCCCATGTGCATGGGAAATAGGCTTACAGGTTCCGGAAGATGAGAGGACATGTCAGCACTGTGGAGAAATGCCCGACAGACCACTGGAACATTATAAACCACAGTGCACAGTTACAGCCACAACCGAGCACTGGAACATTATCTAACACAGTCCACAGTTACAGCCACAACCGACCACTGGAACATTATCTACTAACACAGTACACAGTTACAAACCCAATAAGGTTTCAACTAAGATTCAACAGAGCAGAAAAGGTTGTTAAAAACATTGGGTATAATCTTACTCAAGCGACTATACAGTCGTACACTCTTATTCCGTCTCAGTAACGCAGAAACACGCGAAACTTAGCGAGCCAGCCAGAGGCTTAGGGCCCGCGCAGGAATATCCCTGCCCCCCCCCCCATTTTTTTTATTTATGTATGACCCTCTGTCCTGCGTGACAGTGAATACCAGCATTATCCTCACTTTAATAAGACTGTCAAAATCCTCAGATTAGGCAAAATTGTAATTAATTTTGTCAATAAAGATGTTAATAATAAAATTCAAGCTCAGCCGCTCCTTATCGCCTTCCTAACACAATAACACAATGTTGTGACTCTCGGTCTCACACAATTGTTGACTGACGTAACCACGCCAGGTCGGACGGGTCTGCCTCAAGACCACACTATACACGAGAATGAAGTGTAACGGCATTAATCAATAAAACTAATATCCCACTATTTTCACACACTGCATTTCAATAGCAACAAGAGAGAGAACGCCTTTACTACTGCTCGGCATTCACTTCCTTCAAAGCAGTAGGATAGATTTCTGAAATAAGAGAATACAGAGAACATATACGGCACACCTGAATTATTAGAACCATCTTGACCCTCTCGACATGCACTTTCGGAAAGGAGATGAGAGGGGTATTAAATAATATATACATGAAAGATACTGGAAGAACAGGTTCCAAATTTACGCAGTAGAACAAAGACATCATGGAGCTAATGATATGGAAGGAAATGCATAATAGAACCAGTGAGGAGTAAAAGTGCCACAGGCACAATCAAAGAACACTGAACATCAGAGGTCCACGGCTGTTCAATACCCTCCCAGCAAGCATTAGGAATATTGCCGGAACAAAAGTGAATTTCTTCAAAAAGCAATTAGACACATTCCTGCGAGAAGTGCCGGATCAACCGGGTTGTAGTGGATGTAGCGTCCCCCCCCCCCCCCCCCACACACACTCCTCCTAGAGAGTAGGTTTGTGGCGGGAAGCAGAAACACTACACATTAAACACCGTTCTGGAAAGGAGCAAAGCGAAAACCTGTAGGGTGGAGGGATGCTGGGAGGGTGGAGGGATGCTGGGAGGGTGGAGGGATGCTGGGAGGGTGGAGGGATGCTGGGAGGGTGGAGGGATGCGGGGAGAGCGGCAGTCACGCAAACATTGGATGACGGAGAGTGGATGACAGAATGGATGGGGTGAGAGATTGATGGCGAGTGAGGCGGCCGTGAGGACGAGAGATGAACTGACAAGAAAAAAAAATGCACGAGAGGAATTCAAAGGGAGAAAGGAAAGAAAAGGAAGCAACAAAGGTGTAATAGAGAGAAGGGGGAAGCGACAGAGAGAGAGGAATAGATACCTGTTGTAGGTTTACAGAATTTTTCAATTGTCGAAGCCCCGGCCACGAGCAAATCTTCCCTCCTACCGTATCCCACTTCAGTAAGTTAGTTTTACTGGCTAGAATAGAAACAGACCAGCGACTATTTTCCTGCCAAAGATTATTAGAAATTTCTCTTCTCTGTTATTTCTCTTCTCTTCTTCAGCACGTTGTGAGCACTCCGAGTCGGTCCTTAGTAAATCAACTGATTATTACCTAAGCATTCCCAATAAATTTTCAGTTGCTTCACCCAAAGATATTTATACAACAAAACAAATACAATAAGGAGAGCGCAGCCTCCACGCTGATAGCAACTACATAAATCGTTACCCCCCCAACCCGGACAGTCAGGGAAGCAATCTCTCGCTGTTCCTCGATGGACCAAACACAATCAAGATTCAGTGTACAAGGCGTCTGGAGAGAGAAAAACTGCTTTATCTTTAAAAGAAAAATCGGCAAAGTTTCCGACACGAACACAGGGGAGGACACACACACACACACACACACACACACACACACACACACACACACACACACACACACACACACACACACACACACACACACGGTATCTCTAAAACAGCGATGGAGTATTTTAGAGAACATGTTCCTGTACCTTCACACCGTCGAACGGGCTCACCATAGCCGTGCTACTTGGAACTTTTTGTTTCAGGTCGCTAATCTTAAAAAAAACAAAACATGCGAAGCTGTGCAACCGATGCTCTGATGTACTAACAGTAAGAATTATAACGATGAATTGAATTACACAGTATATAACTATAATAATTATATAATCAATAAATAATTCACATACACAATCTTGCAAATTAAAATATTAGTAACTGATGTTATTACATTAGATATTACACTAAATAATTCTGCTGTCAGTGGCTCCAGTCGAGGGCTTTTTTCTAATATTTACCTCGCCAACAATGTGGGACTTGAACTGGAACTTGTAAAGTACGAGGTCAGCACTATAGCATCCACGGTCACCTTGACCACAACAAGGTATGAAAACAAATTTACAAACCTCCGCTGTACGACTCGCAACAGAACGAGGGTACAACACCGCTAACATACGGTCCGCAGTTTCGATTGCCGCCACCGCCGCCGCCGGTACCAGCATGAACCGAGGCGCAAAACAAAATACTGGAGATGGCATACACGGTCTTAATCCCACCTCGGCTGGTATTTTTACAAGAGCAATAGTCTCCTACACTCAGCTGGGGTGTTGGTAAACCTTACCCAAGTGGGTCCGACACTTACGTGAGCGTCCGCCACACTTGGCTCAGGTGTGGGTTGCGTCAACACACTCCAGATACACACAATCTCTCAAGTTACCTCCTCCCAGCGCAGGTTATTTGCTCGCTCTCCCTTATATTTTATCTCCTCCTCTCCTTTCACTTCCCAAATATTTGAATATGTTTTGTTGGTCTGCTGCTGCTCTGGGATTATGATAAGCAAACACCAAGAAAGTGACATGTGGAAGTTTAATACTTTATTTATTGCCAATTCTGCCCCCCCCCCCCCCCTTAGGAGGCCTTGTGTTTAAAATTATTGGCAAGTCTTTCTTTCAAACTGGCGCAGCAAAGGTCAAATACTTTTGTTTGTTATTTTGTCAGCGTAAACGCCTTCCTGCCTTCTGAAAATAAATTCCTTTCGTATAACAAGAGGAATTCCTTTTGTATAACATTTGTATAACTCGGCCTCTTAAACCCTAATGCTATAAAATTTTATTTCTTGCCCTATTAAAGCTATATTTCCAAATTTCAGAAATCTTCCCACATTCCAGTTCCCCCCTTTAACCACCACCCATTCCTACCAGTTCTTCCCAGGCGTACCAAGCCTGATGGAGCCCCCCCCCCACCAAGCCTGATGGCCCCCACCAAGCCTGATGGAGCCCCCCCACCAAGCCTGATGGAGCCCCCCCACCAAGCCTGATGGAGCCCCCCCACCAAGCCTGATGGGGCCCCCCCCCCACCAAGCCTGATGGCCCCCCCACCAAGCCTGATGGCTCCCCCCACCAAGCCTGATGGCCCCCACCAAGCCTGATGGCCCCCACCAAGCCTGATGCCCCCCACCAAGCCTGTTGGCCCCCACCAAGCCTGATGACCTCCACCAAGCCTGATGACCCCCCACCAAGCCTGATGGCCCCCACCAAGCCTGATGGCCCCCACCAAGCCTGATGGCTCCCCCCACCAAGCCTGATGGGGCCCCCACCAAGCCTGATGGCTCCCCCATCAAGCCTGATGCCCCCCACCAAGCCTGTTGGCCCCCACCAAGCCTGATGACCTCCACCAAGCCTGATGACCCCCCACCAAGCCTGATGGCCCCCACCAAGCCTGATGGCCCCACCAAGCCTGATGGCCCCCACCAAGCCTGATGGCCCCCACACCAAGCTGGCACTGTCAGAAGACGTGAGCACTGTTTGTTGTTGTGGCCGAGGAGCCGGCACAAGAGTGCTCAAGAAATAAACAAACTGAGCCAAAGACAGCGGCAGAGGTCAGGACAGTGCGCATGCGCACAGACCAATTATAACACCTTGCTCATATACATGTTTGTACATTTAGTGTCGAGTTACTTTACACATTTACAGTAAATTATTTGCCGATAAAAAAAACAACAATACCATAACATGTAATGTCTGCAATTATAACCTGTATACTCAAGATTAAGATTTAGAAGCTGTATTTATCAATGATTTTAAAATCATTATACTTGTCAAATTCAGAATCAAACTGTTTCCGTAACAACTTACAGAAATCGTTAAAATAACGGCTGAAGTAAACAAGTCTGAATCAGTCTAAATCAAACTTTACAATTTTGACAGAATAACGTTTAACTTAAAAATTGAACATGATAGATATTGGAAAAATAAAAATGTAGTTTACTGTTGGAGCAGAGAACAAATACTGCCACACTTTACATCACAAACCTAGGATAATGTGCTGACAATTTAAAAGATTAATATAAACTAATCATTCACTGAATTTTTATAGCAAATATTGCATCCCCTCAGCTTTCTCAATCAGCAAATTCTTGGGCTATCTTGGATCAAAATCACTCCCAACAGTTCAGGCAACATAGATCTGACTGCAATAGAACTCAAAACGCCTGACAGTAAACCATCTCTTTGTGGCAGTAGTCCCTTCAAAATTCCAAATATCCAGCTGTGTGCGTGCGGGCGTGCGCGCTTTTCTTTCTGACTAGTGGTTTGATTCCTTACTGTATACCTGCTACACCATTAGTTATATATTATATTATATAATATATAATATATTATATTATACTGAAAAAAAATATAGACAAGACAAACCGTCTTCGTTCTAGACAACTGGAGATCCCAGGTTATGTTCCCTTTTTTTTGGGGGGGGGAGTAAAGAGGAAGGAGAGGCATAGGTGAAGGGAAGTATAGAAGTGGGAATACAGTGAGAGGTATGAGTTCCCGGGCGGGGCAGAAATCGTTGGTCACGTTTCCTTTCACCCAGACAGGGAGGCACACAGACAGGTAGCCCAGACGCCATAAACTGATGACGACAAAGACAACAAATATATATAGCCTATATTCTTAGCTCTTGAACGGCGTACAGATTCATGGAATCAAATGTCGACAACGCGGAACTCAATAGCCTTTGGAACCTCTGCACCAGTTGATTAAGGGTAGAGAGGCGGGACCCATGAGGCGTAGCTCACTTCCCTCAGGTATAGCTTGACGAGTAGACCAGACTGGAGCGACAGACAAGCACAGAGGCAAATTCGAAAGAGACCCCAAGGAATGAGGAGGTTTTTTTTTAGTTTTAGTTCATTTATTATGCACCCCATACCCATCTTGTGGGCGGTAGTGGAAAGGGTTACAGAGGCACATAATGGGCTCAGGGACTGAACCCCACAATTCATTTAGCTAAGCAAGTTACAATCTTGATGAGCTAGTTACAAAATTCAATGCGGAGGGAGAGGGAAAACAAGGAGAGGAGTACCTTGAGCTAGCGGAGCGGGGAGACGAGGCTGGTGTAGAGGATCCAGAGGATCATCAACAGCACCACCAGGATGGCGTAGGTCACCGCCATCGCGTGTTGTTCCGTCCCCTGTGCCATTGTCCACCGTCTACTCTCTCACACACACGCACAGCACCCAAACACGGCCGCTCACGCCAACAGGTGCAAATGTTCGCAGGTAATTAGCGTATCTTGACACACACACACACACACACACGTTACCCCGAGGCTTCCTCTGCGTTAGATATCTTTTGGGGGATGGACACCAGCACGAAAATGAAAACACAGCAGGGCGGAGCGGTGAACCACAGCACGAGAATACTGGGAAGAGTATGGCTCGCACGGGGGCAATGTGACGAACAAATGAATGGAGAAACGCTGGACTGGAGACGGGCAGTGGCGGAACGCCGACGGGTTAATGCCCAAGGGAGGAACTGAACGCCACGTTCCCCTGCCTCTCTCTCACACCCCCACCCACCAGACACCCCCTCCGCCCACCCACCAGACACCCCCTCCGCCCACCCACCAGACACCCCCTCCGCCCCCCCCCCAACCACTCACCCACCCCCAGACACAAACCCCCTTTACCACCCCCACCCCTCCCCCCTACAACCACCCATACATGCCCCCACGCCCAGCTAATCCTCTTGACGCCTCCATTTCACTGAAAAATATTCACATTCGTCATTCACAGAGTTTACGGCTTGCTGTCAGAATTTTTCGACCATCACCTGCCACGGTCACAGCGCGACGAGCGAAATCATGTGCATCATACCTAAAACCCAGGAATGGTTGAGGCAGGGGGGTGGGGGAGGGAGGAGCGGGCTACAGATAAACACACACATGGTCTGTTTACACTCCCGCTCTTTAAATCACACAGCTAATTGAAGATAACATTTTTGTCATAAACACTCAACACATCCTAATAAACAACTCGGAAGTGCCTGTAAACAACTGGCAAGTGCCCACAAACAAGACACGTCGAGTGCCCAGAAACAGGAGAGAATGTTTGGGTAGCCTGGAAGGCACCTCCCGGAACCCGCATACCCAAAACGAAGCCCAGCCAATCACTCGTCCTAATATTAGCTAATGGACGCGCCAGCGATGAGGATAGCCATTATCGTCAGTCCATTATAGGAGCGGGGGAATGATGGGGAGGCTGGTGATAACGAGGGCACGAACCCTGCGGCAGTGTGGTTGGTTGTGGTTGTAATGGTGGTGGATCGTAGTGGGCTTGGTGGCTGGTGCACTAATGCTCTAGAGTTGTAGTGATTGTAGGTAGTGGTGGAGATTAACTGTGGTTACTGCTAGCGGAGGAGTGGATGGTAACGGGGGTCCTGGGGTGACAACGGGGGGTCCTGGGGTGACAACGGGGGTCCTGGGGTGACAACGGGGGTCCTGGGGTGACAACGGCGGCCGTAGCTGTTTGCTGGACATGGATGGAGCAGCGTGGATAGAGACAGCTCATTAGAGGTGCAGCTAAGCGCTCATCTGGGACGCCGGTCCAGCCTCCAAGACTGTACCATTGCCTGTACATATGACCCACCAAGTGCCACGTTAAACTGTTCTCTTTACTGGCATGTCTGACGAGTCATAAGCGGTAATTATTGGCCCATATAATGATTTGGATAGCCATGTCAATCCATGATGATAGTCGTGTCAATCCAAGGCGATTGATAGTCGTTTCCAAGATGGTGAAAGTTGTCTACCCAAGACTGTGAGAGTCGTGTAGCCTTGTCATCAACCTGCCATCATTTCTCTCCTCATCAATGTCTACTATATACCCATCCTCCACGACAAGTGTACAAGTGACTCGGCACATCACTGTCTTCGCCTCGGTGGATCCTGATTCCCGGTGGAGGCGGAGACAAATGGGCAAAATTTTTCTTTCACCCTGATGCTCCTGTTACCTAGCAGTAAATAGGTACCTTGGAGTTAGACAGCTGCTACGGGCTGCTTCCCGGGGAAGGGGGGGGGTGTAACAAAAAGGAGGCCTGGTCGAGGACCGGGCCGCGGGGACGCTAAAACCCCGAAATCATCTCAAGATAACCTTAAGATAACCTCAGCTGCTCCACCTCTTAACAAAAAAAAGCGAGGAACAATACATAAGGAAGGATTAGTTTGGGCGGATGTGTACAAGGAGCTGCCCCGCCTGGGCCAGCAGGCCGCCTGTAGTGCCCCTTATCTTAATGTTCTTATGACAGAAGGTAAGTGAGAAAAGAAGGATAATAAGCAGCAGCAGAATTAGTGGATTAAAGCAGGNGAGAGAGGAGGAAAAGAGGAAGGGGAAGTGAGTAAGGAAGGGAATATATAGTGAGGATGAGAATTGTAGAAATGGGAAAATATAGGAACATGACAGCAGGCGGGCTGTCCGCCTTGCTGGCACAAGATGTCTTCATAAGCTAAGCTTATCCTCTATTTGCAAGCGTTAACTAGGGGGTGTGTATATATCAGATGTTTTACATATATTCAGAATATATCGATATTGAATGATGAATGACTTGGCCCATGGCTATACGCATGCGCTGATGCCAGGATCCGCAAAGAGAACTATAACTTGCTCTTCCATGTTGGGTCATGTTCAGGTCAGGCCAGAGTTTTTAACGTCGTCGTAATTGTCAAGCGTGCTTGCGTGTTCGAGAACGCAAGCACACGTCATGGCTTGTTGGGAGAGCTATTATCTACACTTGGAATTTAGAGCAGAAGTTCTGGATTGCTACAAATGCATACAAGCTCTCGGGCCGCCAGATAGGGAATAGTGTTTCAAGAGGAGACGAGGCGATAGAAGGAAGAAGAGAGTAGAAAAGCAGGTGAGGAAGGGGGAGGAAAAATGTAGGAGTTATGAGGCTAGTCTCCATGCAACGCAGTGACAAGCAGAACAGTAGTCCCCATGCCACGCTGTGACAAGCAGTGCAGTAGTCCCCATGCCACGCAGTGACAAACAGTGCAGTAGTCCCCATGCCACGCAGTGACAAGCAGAGCAGTAGTCCCCATGCCACGCAGTGACAAGCAGAGCAGTAGTCCCCATGCCACGCTGTGACAAGCAGTGCAGTAGTCCCCATGCCACGCAGTGACAAGCAGTGCAGTAGTCCCCATGCCACGCAGTGACAAGCAGTGCAGTAGTACCCATGCACGGAAGTGTTTAAGGGAGGGGGGGAAAGGGTGATGGGAGCCACACTCTGCCCCCCACCAGTCACTCACCAGCCAGCATCAGCTCCCGCTGCACTCCTCTCCAGCTGTGTGCGAGTGTCCTGCGGTGAACACTATTCCCTCACCCTCCCCCGCTACACCACCTTCACAGTTCTTGTGACTACAATGTACGTAGTTTTGGTGCATACAGTTTTGGGCACTACAGCATGGTAAGTGAGGCAAGTTGTCTGTCCAAAAAATACTGCACATGCCCACTTTAAGAGGATGGTTTTCTTGGAGACTACATGTAATAACTGATGACAGTTCTGACTACTAAGTACGAGGCCTGGTCAGAGACCGGGCCGTGGGGACTGTGATCCTCGGATTCTTCGAAAGGTATACGGAGAGGGTTCCAAGAATTCTACTTCCCGAGCCCGGCCTGTGCACAGGTTCGACTTGTGATAACTTGGTTCAAAAGGAATATTTTATCGGACAGTGCGTCGCTCTCTAAATGCGTCACCAACGCAGCACGTCTTCTAAACAAAGACCAAAAGTGATTCCATGCACCCGCCAACCCCACTGTTTATGTATGAAAAACGGTTTACACACGACTCTCAACTGATTTCGTTCGAACACTTCCGGAACAAGTGCTTCACTGACGAATTTTGTTCGAACCCCAACGCTGTAAATGCTTCACCCACGTACTACAAATACAAATAATCGCCAACAGAATCTAAACACCTAACATAACCAGTGCCTAAATATGCACAATATGCCTATATATAGTTTTCATTAATATTTGAGAAAAGTTGTTTTGAATGAACAGAATGTTAAAATTGCTGAATGCGTCTTTGGGGTCGACCGCTGGATAGAATGGACTTGGTCTGAGGACGGGTCGATTCTCTAGGATAGGCTGAATTGTACCTGGATGGGATTCTGGCAGTAGTTTTAAAATTTTAAATTTTGCCCCGAGGGGCGAGTTTATTGGGCAGCGCCACTCATCTTGTGAGTGGACACACCGCCATAGCAGCATGTACAACACTCCCCAATAGGAAGAAAACCCGCTGGGTTGTTCATCCTGTCACTTGTACCCAGACACAGCTGGGACTTGCTTAACTGTCTCAAGTGAACAGCTCCTCAAACAAGTAGTTCTATTCCTCAAGCCCGGCCCGGGGCCAGGCTCGACTTGTAAGCCTAGTGACGCTATCCTCAAGAATGCGTTTTTTAAGGAGAGGGCACTAGCCGTGGCTATGTTGTGACTCACTACTACCACCACACGCCATGCCCACCTGCAGCTACCACTATACAAAACCTTGCCCACACATCTACCTCCCTCCCCCCCCCTCTAATAACTACCCTACTTCACAACACTACCCTCTGCCCCTTCCACTCCTCCCATATAAAGCCAACACTGCCAATCATTATTTCCCTATATTTGCAGATTCTAATCACAACTACCATGCCATTGACGCCGTTGATGACTGTGATCTTGATTGCCGAGCTGGCCGGCTTGGGTTACGCCAGATCAGTGCACGTCAACTATTCGCCCGTGCCTGTAGCAGCAGCAGCAGCAGGGGCAGCAGCAGCAGCAGGGGCAGCAGCGGCAGCAGGGGCAGCAGCGGCAGCAGGGGCAGCAGCGGCAGCAGGGGCAGCTGAAGTAGTCCCCGGCGGCCTCGCCAACCCCCTCTACGATAAAGACGCCTCTCTGGGCAGGTAAAGCAGCGTATTGCTTCTCTAAACACGACGACCGCTCGGCTCCTGGGCCTTGTGTCAATATTATTAGGGCCGAGGCAAGTTTGTAGAGCCTAACCCCTTCCACCCGTCACTTCGTCCATCCTTCCTTCTCCCCCTCTCTCACTCCGTCCCTCCATCCCTCTAACCCCCGACCCGTTCTATCCTTAATTCCGTCTGCGTCCAGTCCCGTTCCTCTCCATTAGAGCCATCAATCAATCTCACTCAAGAGGCTTCATATCTGCCTCGCTGTGAAGACTTTAATTTCTCAAGTCGCGGGCGTTGAGCGCGAGGGATGCTCTGTGGCTTCTGCCACGCCAGAAGCCACAGTAGTAAACACCACGGGGGCTCCTTGAGCGCCAGTCCCGCCTCTCCGATACTAATAATGATATTACCGGCTAGATTTGTTAGGGACGATAAGGATAACGTAACTTGTGTGAGGGCGTGTCTTCCCATATGATAACATACACGCACAAGCGCACATTGTACACGCACAAACGCACACTGTACACTTACCCATTCACAAAATGTTACATGCGTACAAAATGTTCCATTACTGCCGCCACCATTTCACTTGGTCTTTCCTGTGGGGGTTTGTGTTTGGTCAGCGCTCTCGGCTCTAGTGGCAGGTCAGATTCCATCTTAAAAACAGCTTGGAAACTTTAGTAAAGTACCTCGCATATTTCCTCTTCATTCTTCGTGAGCCTTCTTTCTTGTATAATTCATTCATTCATTCGTATTCTCATTCATTCACACACACACACACACACACACACACACACACACACACACACACACACACACACACACACACACACACACACACACAGTCTGTTTTTAGTGTGTAACTATTTCCTGGTGCTCCCAACAGCGCCCCAGAAGAGAGAGCAGTATCACCAACAAGCAGAGTCCCGTCATCACACAGCAAGCGTCTCCAGCACAGCGCCCTCGACGACCCCTTCAACTACGACTACTCTTACGGCGATCCTCACTACGACTACAACACCAATGAGAGCAGGCGAGTCTTGGTGTGAGAGAGGAATGATTGAGAGGCAACCCGCGACAGTTGCCGGGTCTGTAATGGTCCCATACAAACACGTGAAGGCTAAAGGTAAAAGGAAGCACTAAGCCAGTATGACTATATTGCCCCCTAGAAGGTACACGAGGTCAGAATAAACTAACGAGGACCCAGATAACTGGACTATCGGGGCTCGACCAATGAGAGAGCGAGACTTGCTGTACTGAGCAATCCATGAGGATGGATTGCTCCGTAATCCATCAAATTGTAAGCAAATATTAAGAGCAAAGAAGTTCCCATAAGGGTTAGATACTGCGTGAAGGTAAACATTATAAGTAATATTTCACGTAAACCTTGTTGAGAATCAGTGTCGCTTTTGCACTATGGTCCGCGCTGGCAGCAGCTGTGATGGTGGCCAAGGGACTATTTACCAAGGGGTTCGATCCCATTTGTCTGAAGGATGACTGCGAAAGATCAGTCAGCTTCACAACACCAAGATGCTAAATAAGGCTATTGATTGGCGGTCAATATTCACTGACGTATGTATCCTACTCAGAAGTTAGATGCAAACATTAACGTGTTTATTACCTGCGACAAATTATTTTGAGGGCTAAAGTACTCATGAAAATTTGTATTGTGAAAAAAGTACATTGTGTTAAGTTATTTATACACACCTTTGGAGCACTTAATATTTACTTGACTTTACCTACAGACCCACTGAGGAAAGGGACAACCCACTGCACACTCCCAGCACACCCCAGCTGGTAGATGTTACCGCTAGACCCACTGAGGAGAGAGGGAACTCACTGCCCACTTCCGGCACACCTCAACTAGATGGTGACGACGACACCGTCTACACCACAACTCCTGAAAGTGACAACCCCGACGACAACGTGGCCGACGACGACAACGTGGCCGACGACGACAACGTGGCCGACGACGACAACGTGGCTGACGACACGGGTTTCGTTAGTGCTTTCCTCTGGCTGCAGTCGCAGTGGAAAAAAGTACGTCTGGCTACTGTTGATGTTCGTGCTGGAGTTGCAGGTACATGCAACTCCAGCACGAACTGGAGTTGCACAATAACTTGCAAGTTGCACACACAATAAGTTGAGTTGGAGTTAATAACAGCTACAGGTATATTACAGTACCTGCAGCTGGAGTACTGTAATATAATGTGGGAGTAAGGCTGTCAACAATAAAGATATCACCAGTTACAGGACAACACACGTCAGAGAGATCAGGGTAGGAATGTCGTCTCTCTCTCTCACCTTCCAGGCCGAGGTGAACATACAGCAGATGGAGCAGCAGCTGCAGGAGATGAAGAAGAGCGTGACGGAGTTTATACACATGTTTGGTGACCTGGTGGAGGAAGGAGCAGAGTACTTTGTACACAAGTTGAGGCAAGCAGCCACGAAAGTTAATGTAAGCCATATCTTCCAATATCACCACCTTTATTTTATTCCTTCCCATCCACACGCGTTAACCCCTTCCCCGCACCCCTCCCTTTCCCTCCCTTTCATCTGGCTCACAAACAGATTCCCCCCACCTGCTCCCCAACTCATCGGAGTCCCATGAATCACCTAGCTTCTCCCTTAACTACCCATTATATAGTCATATTACTTCTTTACCCTGGCTTTGCGCCCTGGTGAGGCCACTCCAGACCGACAACCAGAGCGCAACTCCATAGTCTCCTGAGACTGATGGATGCCTACTACTGTTATACAGATCCTTAACACTTGAGCCCATTATGATGAGCATGTACAGCTGGCCAGTGTGTGTTAGTGCATCATACCGATGGTGGTGTGTGTGGCTTTTACAGAGTCAGGGGGCGGTGGTGCTGGAGAAGCTGAGCCGGAGCTTGAAGGACGGTAACAAGGAGGTGGCGGCCCTCTTCCGCTCTTGGCCTCAAGGTACCTTCCCACACTCTTCCCTGCGCTGCTGCTGCTGCTGTTGCTTCCTTCTTCCTACTCATCTTCAACTCTCTTCTCTCCTTCCTTTATTCAGAACACTCGTGCATCGAGCTGTTCCTTGCATCCTGCTAACGCTGAAGCAGTACACAGAGCCACGATAACCGTACACAACCCCCCCGCAAATAGCTCTTTACACGTTTAATATTCTTTACCCTTTGACACACTCCCTGGCACTTTTAACAGTATATTATGCACGGGTGTTTTTGTGTACTCCTCTTTCGTGTGCCACTGGAACAATTAGCGCTGCTTGAGCTCATGTCGTGACTAAGTAGTGCTGAAAGGCACCCGTCCAATTGGCTGTTCAGGCCGGGAGATTTAGGAAATGTCACTCTTATGCTCCATTACGTAACACAGACCCGGAGAGACTGGTAGGCTAGGTCTCCCAGTGACGAACACAAACGTTCTTCTTTAACGGACCTAGAGAGAGAAGAGAGACCTTAGGTTCTCCCAGTTAAGAGCAACGACGTTTTTCTTTAAGACGGACCTAGAGAAGAGACACCTGAGGTTCTCCCAGTGAAGAACAACAAACGTTCTTCTTTAAGACGGACCTAGAGAGAGAGAGAGAGACCTTAGGTTCTCCCAGTGAAGAGCAACGAACGTTCCTCTTTAAGACGGACCTAGGAGAGAGAGAGACCTTAGATTCTCCCGGTGAAGAGCAACGAAGTTTTCTTTAAGACGGACCTAGAGAGAGACACCTTAGGTTCTCCCAGTGAAGAACAACAACTTCTTCTTTAAGACGGACCTAGAGAGAGAGAGAGACCTTAGTTTCTCCCTGAAGAGCAACGAACGTTCCTCTTTAAGACGGACCTAGAGAGAGAGAGAGAGACCTTAGATTCTCCCGTGAGAGCAACGAACGTTTTTCTTTAAGACGGCCTAGAGAGACACCTTAGGTTCCCCCAGTGAAGAACAACAAACGTTCTTCTTTAAGACGGACCTAGAGAGAGAGGAGAGAGAGACCTTAGATTCTCCCGGTGAAGAGCAACGAACGTTCCTCTTTAAGACGTATCTTGGGACACAGACCTTAGGTTCTCCCAGCGAAGAGCAACAAACGTTTTTAAGTTAGGCACGTGGGAGCACAGGTCAACAAAGTGACACGTACCCTTTCCTCTTTATATATAAAGCAATTCTGGCCCAATTTATATTTCTTTTACAACATAGCTTTAAGCAGTGATATTCTACATGATTTTTCTGATATCAACATTTCATACCAGTACGAGTCATTGTACATTGATCAATATAGTTTTGTGACTATCTTGATAATACAATTCCTGTAACTAACCTGACCAACAGTTACTGTGCCTGTACCCTGATCAATAGGCAATTCTTGTGACTGTATCCTGGTCAATAGATAGTTCCTGCGACTCTCCTTATCAGTAGAGCGAGCCCCCGATACTGTATCCTGATCAATCCAGAATACCTGGGTCTGTATCCTGATCAACACGAGTTTCCATTGATGTTGTTTGATCAATAAGATTAACCATCTTCTTACCCCATCGTAGGTACGGGAGTGGTCACTGCGCCACCAACAGCAGGATGAAACAGGAGGGGCAGAAGACGAAGCACAGGAGGAGGAGGAGGAGGAGGAGGACGTGACAGGGAAGTCAAGTGAGGCAGGGATGGTACCCGAGCACATGGTATCCCAGTACCAGCGAGGCGGCGGCCTGGAGCACAAGATACCAGAGGACGCTCATCCCACGAACAGTGGGGGATATGCCCAACCTCTTCCAGTGAGTCCCCGACAACGAAGGTTTAACAATATATAACCAAACAACTGCCAAACAAACACAAGCTCGCTTTCAGTATTTTGGGGTACCATTCCTTCCCACAGTCCCATCCCAAATCCTTATCCTGACCCCTTCCAAGTGCTATATAGTCGTAATGGCTTGGCGCTTTCCCCTGATAAATCCTTAATTTTTTCAGTATTTTGTACAGTAATGCTCCTGAGCTGCAGCTGCGAGACGGATGTCGCAATATTTAGCAAGATGAATGTTGCAAGGTCTTCCAAGGAGGGAGAGAAAGAAACAACTTCCTGAAGAGAGCAAGAGTGAGGGCTTGGGAGTTATTTTTGCAGATAACGCAGCTTGTCTGCCATTCAATAAGCACATGGAGAGAGAACTGACATTTTTTTTCTGAGGAATATTTTCAAGATGGGATGTATCAATCTCTTACACATCTGGATGAATTAATCAACATGAAAGAACTCATAAGATTATACATCTCGGAGGCTGATTCTGTTGTAGAAACATAGCTTTTTCCATGAGAATTAAATGTTGCCGTTAGGCAACTTCATGCATATTTATAACAACAATTGCATAAATATGCAACAACATTGCATATTTATGCAATTCTCTTAGGTGTTGCAGGAAATTTGTTTACAAACGTTTCCACGACTGTTGCTACCACTAGAGGCTGGAGGATCAAAACCGAACTCAAGAAACATCAATACGTCAAAGAACATGGTTTGAGTGGTTAGAGCACCATGTTTATGTAGTAGAATGTGTTGATGTGCAGGAGGGTTATCTTGAGGTTATCTCGAGGATGATTTCGGGGTTTAGTGTCCCCGCGGCCCGGTCCTCGACCAGGCCTCCACCCCCAGGAAGCAGCCCGTAGCAGCTGTCTAACTCCCAGGTACCTATTTACTGCTAGGTAGCAGGGGAATCAGGGTGAAAGAAACGTTTTGCCCATTTGCTCCGCCTCCTCCGGGGATCGAACCCGGAAGCTCAGGACTACGAATCCGAAGCGCTGTCCACCCAGCTGTCAGGCGCCCCAGGAGAGGTACTTTAGTATCAACAGGAGAAAGTGCCTTACCTCTTGGGCTATCGGGGATCGAGCGTCGACCTGCAGAACCGAGGTCTCGTTGGACCGACCAGTCCAAGTCGATGGACAGGATGTGATGTTGAGTTGTGAGGCTGTTGGTGTGAGCAGAGTGCATGCAAGAGGGATGGCAGAAATCATCATTATTATTAACAACAAGACAGGGGAGGAAAGATCAAAGCCTCGAGAATTGGTTATTGAATTAATGTTGAAATACTGTACTACTAAGGATTTATAAGTATCCCCTGTAAGTGTACCCTGGTATTGGTGACCCCCCCCCCCAAGTACAAGGCACCCCCCCCAAGTACAAGGGCACCCCCCCCAAGTACAAGGGCACCCCCCCCATAACAGGGCACCCCCCCTCAAATACAAGGGCACCCCCCCCCCCAAGTACAAGGGCTCTCTTCCAAGTAGAAGGGCTCCCTCCCCCCCCCCCCCAGTACAAGGGCACCCCCCAAGTATAAGGGCTCCCCCCCCCCAAGTACAAGGGCTCCTCCCCCCCCCCCCCAAGTACAAGGGCTCCTCCCCCCCCCAAGTACAAATGTACCAGTGTGTGAATACAGACGTTAACACAGTGTTGCTTCAGGACCCGTCTGTGATGCACAAGATTGACCAACTGGTGAAGGCGGGCATCCTAACGAGGGAGGACATACAAGCAGTTCTAGGAGCGCTGTAGCTCTTGGTCCCCACCACCACCGTCCCCACCACCAGGTACGTCCTCCGCCTCACCCATCACCTGTTTACCTGCTCTTATATTTACTACCAGCTCAAAAGGTTATTCATAGCCGTGTACAATGTACTTGTTGCATAAATGAAAATATAATTTTAAGACTGTATTAGATGAAAGAAAAAAATGAATATCCAAATACCTGACCATTTTCTCCATATACAGTATTCAAAATGTATTTGTACCCAAGCGCTTGGTATTTAATTGATCCCTCTGTGGCTTCGATAACATGAAGACGCTTCCAATAGCCGTTTAATAGGCTGAGGCAGCCCTAAGTCTCGGTAGACTTAGTCTTCCCACCACACACCCTCACACTTCGCCGATAGTGCTGCTTATTATTATTTTTTTTTTCCACAGACGGGTACAGGAGTTGATTTGCCAACTGCATCTGTAGGTCAAAACCAGTGTTATAATAGGTTAAGATTTTTAACTGATCATAAAAAATGTTGAATATATATATATATATATATATATATATATATATTATATATATTATATATATATATATATATATATATATATTATATATATATATATATATATATATATATATATATAAACACCTTAACCACTTCGAAGAAGATTTGAGGCGTCACGTTACCCAGAAGGAAATTCCATTTGCAAACAAACATTAACTTCTTTGCAAATGGAACCAGATTTTCTAATATACTACCTTCATAAGCTTTGGAATTCATGCGTCCTCAAATTTTAAGAAGACCATTTGTGAATAAACAAATGTATAAAGATGTAGAATACAAAACATGGAAGACGACGACTCCGATAAAGGAACAATAGTGTAGCAGAGAAGTAGTAGTAGTTACCAAACTTAAAGTATTATATTTAGACAGAAAAAACAAGAGAGATTCAGGAAATAATTGACCAAGTTGACAGAGCTGAGACCAAACCGGGGCCTGAGGCACTCTGCCCCTGGTCACGTAGGTTCAAGCAATTATGAGCGGTCAAGCGCTAAGCTGGTAGGATTAAATGGTACCTGGTCTATGCGTACGGATCAAGCAAAGAGTGCCCAACCACACTGGGACCATCTGGGATTGAACGCCGACCCTGCAAGAAGTGAAGTCATCACAGAACGGTCCACGTGGATGTACTCTCAGCAGGTAAAGAAAAGTTTGCTCTCCATGCTCCAAATTCACCAGACTTTCCCAATACTTAATGATAAATACAATATTTTGCAGAAAGTAAAGAATTGGCGAGAGAATTGGCGCGTTCCAATTTATTTTATTTGTTGTTAATTAATGAATTCCAATAAATTCGCTGGTTTTACCATTTGCTTTGTTTTCGTCCAAGGATTTTTCGGTCATTATTTTTAACTAAAACTAATATACAATTTTTGACGCAAGAATTCAATAACCATTTCCATTTAATGCCATTCTTTTAACATCCGGCATTTTGTTTTTTTTTATCTGCCAAATACTGTCGTTTGAGATCATATTTGCAATGCTGTCTCAAACTCCGGCAATCCTTCAAGACTGAACAGTAGAACAACACAAGTGCACTTACATCGCATCAGGCTTGGATACCCCATGTGCATGGGAAATAGGCTTACAGGTTCCGGAAGATGAGAGGACATGTCAGCACTGTGGAGAAATGCCCGACAGACCACTGGAACATTATTAACCACAGTGCACAGTTACAGCCACAACCGACCACTGGAACATTATCTAACACAGTCCACAGTTACAGCCACAACCGAGCACTGGAACATTATCTAACACAGTCCACAGTTACAGCCACAACCGACCACTGGAACATTATCTACTAACACAGTACACAGTTACAAACCCAATAAGGTTTCAACTAAGATTCAACAGAGCAGAAAAGGTTGTTAAAAACATTGGGTATAATCTTACTCAAGCGACTATACAGTCGTACACTCTTACTCCGTCTCAGTAACGCAGAAACACGCGAAACTTAGCGAGCCAGCCAGAGGCTTAGGGCCCGCGCAGGCATATCCCTGCCCCCCCCCCATTTTTTTTATTTATGTATGACCCTCTGTCCTGCGTGACAGTGAATACCAGCATTATCCTCACTTTAATAAGACTGTCAAAATCCTCAGATTAGGCAAAATTGTAATTAATTTTGTCAATAAAGATGTTAATAATAAAATTCAAGCTCAGCCGCTCCTTATCGCCTTCCTAACACAATAACACAATGTTGTGACTCGGTCTCACACAATTGTTGACTGACGTAACCACGCCAGGTCGGACGGGTCTGCCTCAAGACCACACTATACACGAGAATGAAGTGTAACGGCATTAATCAATAAAACTAATATCCCACTATTTTCACACACTGCATTTCAATAGCAACAAGAGAGAGAACGCCTTTACTACTGCTCGGCATTCACTTCCTTCAAAGCAGTAGGATAGATTTCTGAAACAAGAGAATACAGAGAACATATACGGCACACCTGAATTATTAGAACCATCTTGACCCTCTCGACATGCACTTTCGGAAAGGAGATGAGAGGGGTATTAAATAATATATACATGAAAGATACTGGAAGAACAGGTTCCAAATTTACGCAGTAGAACAAAGACATACTGGAGCTAATGATATGGAAGGAAATGCATAATAGAACCAGTGAGGAGTGGAAGTGCCACAGGCACAATCAAAGAACACTGAACATCAGAGGTCCACGGCTGTTCAATACCCTCCCAGCAAGCATTAGGAATATTGCCGGAACAAAAGTGAATTTCTTCAAAAAGCAATTGGACACATTCCTGTGAGAAGTGCCGGATCAACCGGGTTGTAGTGGATGTAGCGTCTCCCCCCCCCCCCACACACATCTCCTCCTAGAGAGTAGGTGTGTGGCGGGAAGCAGAAACACTACACCGTTTTGGAAAGGAGCAAAGCGAAGACCTGTAGGGTGGAGGGATGCTGGGAGGGTGGAGGGATGCTGGAGGGTGGAGGGATGCTGGGAGGGTGGAGGGATGCTGGGAGGGTGGAGGGATGCTGGGAGGGTGGAGGGATGCTGGGAGGGTGGAGGGATGCTGGGAGGGTGGAGGGATGCTGGGAGGGTGGAGGGATGCTGGGAGGGTGGAGGGATGCTGGGAGGGTGGAGGGATGGTGGGAGAGCGGCAGTCACGCAAACATTGGATGACGGAGAGTGGATGACAGAATGGATGGGGTGAGAGATTGATGGCGAGTGAGGCGGCCGTGAGGACGAGAGATGAACTGACAAGAAAAAAAAATGCACGAGAGGAATTCAAAGGGAGAAAGGAAAGAAAAGGAAGCAACAAAGGTGTAATAGGGAGAAGGGGGAAGCGACAGAGAGAGAGGAATAGATACCTGTTGTAGGTTTACAGAATTTTTCAATTGTCGAAGCCCCGGCCACGAGCAAATCTTCCCTCCTACCGTATCCCACTTCAGTAAGTTAGTTTTACTGGCTAGAATAGAAACAGACCAGCGACTATTTTCCTGCCAAAGATTATTAGAAATTTCTCTTCTCCGTTATTTCTCTTCTCTTCTTCAGCACGTTGTGAGCACTCCGAGTCGGTCCTTAGTAAATCAACTGATTATTACCTAAGCATTCCCAATAAATTTCCAGTTGCTTCACCCAAAGATATTTATACAACAAAACAAATACAATAAGGAGAGCGCAGCCTCCACGCTGATAGCAACTACATAAATCGTTTACCCCCCCAACCCGGACAGTCAGGGAAGCAATCTCTCGCTGTTCCTCGATGGACCAAACACAATCAAGATTCAGTGTACAAGGCGTCTGGAGAGAGAAAAACTGCTTTATCTTTAAAAGAAAATCGGCAAAGTTTCCGACACGAACACAGGGGGAGGACACACACACACACACACACACACACACACACACACACACACACACACACACACACACACACACACGGTATGTTCTCTAAAACAGCGATGGAGTAT
The DNA here is from genome assembly GCA_020271785.1 of Procambarus virginalis. Classification (NCBI taxonomy): domain Eukaryota; kingdom Metazoa; phylum Arthropoda; class Malacostraca; order Decapoda; family Cambaridae; genus Procambarus; species Procambarus virginalis. The sequence goes on from WNGS01004946.1 coordinate 17,451,292, forward strand.
TTTAGAGAACATGTTCCTGTACCTTCACACCGTCGAACGGGCTCACCATAGCCCGTGCTACTTGGAACTTTTTGTTTCAGGTCGCTAATCTTAAACAAACAACAACATGCGAAGCTGTGCAACCGATGCTCTGATGTACTAACAGTAAGAATTATAACGATGAATTGAATACACAGTATATAACTATAATAATTATATATAATCAATAAATAATTCACATACACAATCTTGCAAATTAAAATATTAGTAACTGATGTTATTACATTAAGATATTACACTAAATAATTCTGCTGTCAGTGGCTCCAGTCGAGGGCTTTTTTCTAATATTTACCTCGCCAACAATGTGGGACTTGAACTGGAACTTGTAAAGTACGAGGTCAGCACTATAGCATCCACGGTCACCTTGACCACAACAGGTATGAAAACAAATTTACAAACCTCCCGCTGTACGACTCGCAACAGAACGAGGGTACAACACCCGCTAACATACGGTCCGCAGTTTCGATTGCCGCCACCGCCGCCGCCGGTACCAGCATGAACCGAGGCGCCAAACAAAATTACTGGAGATGGCATACACGGTCTTAATCCCACCTCGGCTGGTATTTTTACAAGAGCAATAGTCTCCTACACTCAGCTGGGGTGTTGGTAAACCTTACCCAAGTGGGTCCGACACTTACGTGAGCGTCCGCCACACTTGGCTCAGGTGTGGGTTGCGTCAACACACTCCAGATACACACAATCTCTCAAGTTACCTCCTCCCAGCGCAGGTTATTTGCTCGCTCTCCCTTATATTTTATCTCCTCCTCCTCCTTTCACTTCCCAAATATTTGAATATGTTTTGTTGGTCTGCTGCTGCTCTGGGATTATGATAAGCAAACACCAAGAAAGTGACATGTGGAAGTTTAATACTTTATTTATTGCCAATTCTGCCCCCCCCCCCCCCCTTAGGAGGCCTTGTGTTTAAAATTATTGGCAAGTCTTTCTTTCAAACTGGCGCAGCAAAGGTCAAATACTTTTTGTTTGTTATTTTGTCAGCGTAAACGCCTTTCCTGCTTCTGAAAATAAATTCCTTTCGTATAACAAGAGGAATTCCTTTTGTATAACATTTGTATAACTCGGCCTCTTAAACCCTAATGCTATAAAATTTTATTTCTTGCCCTATTAAAGCTATATTTCCAAATTTCAGAAATCTTCCCACATTCCAGTTCCCCCCTTTAACCACCACCCATTCCTACCAGTTCTTCCCAGGCGTACCAAGCCTGATGGAGCCCCCCCCCCACCAAGCCTGATGGCCCCCACCAAGCCTGATGGAGCCCCCCCACCAAGCCTGATGGAGCCCCCCCACCAAGCCTGATGGAGCCCCCCCACCAAGCCTGATGGGCCCCCCCCCCCACCAAGCCTGATGGCCCCCCCACCAAGCCTGATGGCTCCCCCCACCAAGCCTGATGGCCCCCACCAAGCCTGATGGCCCCCACCAAGCCTGATGCCCCCCACCAAGCCTGTTGGCCCCCACCAAGCCTGATGACCTCCACCAAGCCTGATGACCTCCACCAAGCCTGATGACCCCCCACCAAGCCTGATGGCCCCCACCAAGCCTGATGGCCCCCACCAAGCCTGATGGCTCCCCCCACCAAGCCTGATGGGGCCCCCACCAAGCCTGATGGCTCCCCCATCAAGCCTGATGCCCCCCACCAAGCCTGTTGGCCCCCACCAAGCCTGATGACCTCCACCAAGCCTGATGACCCCCCACCAAGCCTGATGGCCCCACCAAGCCTGATGGCCCCCACCAAGCCTGTTGGCCCCCACCAAGCCTGTTGGCCCCCACCAAGCCTGATGGCCCCACCAAGCCTGATGGCCCCCACCAAGCCTGATGGCCCCCACACCAAGCTGGCACTGTCAGAAGACGTGAGCACTGTTTGTTGTTGTGGCCGAGGAGCCGGCACAAGAGTGCTCAAGAAATAAACAAACTGAGCCAAGACAGCGGCAGAGGTCAGGACAGTGCGCATGCGCACAGACCAATAATAACACCTTGCTCCTATACATGTTTGTACATTTAGTGTCGAATTAATTTACACATTAAAGTAAACTATTTGCCTGATAAAACAACAATAGCACAACATGTAATGTCTGTAATTATAATCTGTATACTCAAGATTTAGATTTAAAAGCTATATTTATCAATGATTTTAAAATCATTATACTTGTCAAATTCAGAACCAAACTCTTTCCGTAACTTACAGAAATCGTTAAAATAACGGCTGAAGTAAACAAGTCTGAATCAGTCTAAATCAAACTTTACAATTTTGACAGANCACGACAGTGAAGAGCACAGAGGAGTCGACCCATTGTTGGGTCTGATTCAAGGCCGCAGACCGCGCAGGAGTTGTTGTTGTTGTTATAGATTCAGCTACTCGGAACAAGTTCCAAGTAGCACGGGCTATGGTGAGCCCGTAACTTACCTGGCACAGGAGCGGGGCAAGAAGCACGGCTATGGTTAGCCTCGTGGATAGGAGATGTCTCCCGCGCAGGCAGTAATATATCCCGCCGTTGACTTGATATTTGTTACCCAGATTGCGCTACCAACCACTTGGGCTGGACGGTAGAGCGACGGTCTCGAGTCATGCAGGTCGGCGTTCAATCCCTGACCGTCCAAGTGGTTGGGCATAATTCCATCCCCCCCGTTCCATCGCAAATCCTTATCCTGACCCTTTCCAAGTGTAATATAGTCGTAATGGCTTCGTGCTTTCTCCTAAGAAGTCCTATATGACTGTCTGGACGCGGCCATGTCTGTCTGTCTAATCGCGACCGTGTATGGGCACGCGACAACGTTCATTTGTAATGGTCTAGACACATATACCAACACTGTACACGTTATCCTCGTTGTCTACGGTCGTACACGTCACACTTAACTGCTTCATTAGCTGGTGTTGACTATGTCTCGCACCTCTTGGTTCCTACACGTCAAGTTGCACCTATAACGACATTGCCGACGATGACTGGCGAATAACGACTACACGTTTGTAAGAATGCTTGCATTTCCATCTGTCCTGGACAACCATCCGTGTTCATAAAAAATGAACAACTTCACACACAAATTAGGTGTCGTCCCACTTACTACTCTCGGGGTGATGAACACATTCATAACCGGCTATCAACTCTTAAATTGCTAAACAAAATACCATCACCGGTTACAGGGGTCCCCCCCCCCCATCACCCCCACAATCACTCCAATCAGTTTCCACAACGCCCTCCCCCTGTATAGCTGTGAAAGGGTTGGCAGGAGACACGAGGCGCGGGGCTCGTTAGTTTACCCCATCTGCACCCGCCGCACCTAGTTAGTGAAGTGCCACACACTGGTGGCAGCCGTAGTAGGGTCTAAGACCTGAGAAAAGTTGGGGAGCTTCTACGTCATTGCAACCCATAACATGTGAGAGAGACTCAAGAGAGGGATGGAAGGGGGAAGTGATATACAAGGAGTGGGGGGAGACCTGGCCAGACAGTAAAGGATAACCAAAAATAGGCAAAAGGGGGGAGTGAGAAAGATACAAGAGGGTATCTTGAGGTTATCTGAGATGATTCGGGGCTTTTTAGTGTCCCCGCGGCCCGATCCTCGACCAGGCCTCCACCCCCAGGAAGCGCCCGTGACAGCTGACTAACACCAAGGTACCTATTTACTGCTAGGTACAGGGGCATAGGGTGAAAGAAACTCTGCCCATTGTTTCTCGCCGGCGCCTGGGATCGAACACAGGACCACAGGATCACAATCCAGCGTGCGGCCGCTCGGCCGACCGGCTCCCTAAGGTTAGTTATGGTATCAAATAACAGTGGTGAGAGGGGCAGGAGGAAAGGTCTGTGTCGGGGGATGCATTAGTCGCTCTCCTTCACACCAACAAACTTCCTCTATCACTTCCCCTCCCAAATCTCGTATCTATCTGAGGTTATCTTGAGATGATTTCGTGGTTAGCGTCCCCGCGGCCCGGTCTCAAACAGGCCTCCTTTTTCTTACCCTAACCTCACCCAAACTCAGTACCTCATCTCCAACCACACTACCTATCGCAACCACAACCTCAACCACCAAAACCAACCACAACCCCCCCCCTCCTCCCTAAACCACAGCTTTAAGCCCGCCACCACAGACAGAAAAGCGGTATGTGGCATCGACACACCAAAAACCAACCACGCCGACACACCAAAACACGCGCACATGAAACATTCACACGAAAGACACTTTATCGAACCAACTATGATGATCCTTTGTTTAGCGTCGCCTGCTGTAAGTCAGAGTTCATGATGATGTTGAAGGGGAGGGGGTGAGTACAGGAGGAGGAGAGGAGGAGGAGAGGAGGAGAGGAGGAAAAGAGGAAGGGGAAGTGAGTAAGGAAGGGAATATATAGTGAGGATGAGAATTGTGAGAATGGGAAAATATAGGAACATGACAGCAGGCGGGCTGTTCGCCTTGCTGGCACAAGATGTCTTCATAAGCTAAGCTTATCCTCTATTTGCAAGCGTTAACTAGGGGGGTGTGTGTATATATCAGATGTTTTAAATATATTCAGAATATATCGATATTGAATGATGAATGACTGGCCCATGGCTATACGCATGCGCTGTGATGCCAGGATCCGCAAAGAGAACTATAACTTGCTTCCATGTTGGGTCATGTTCGGTCAGGCCAGAGTTTTTAACGTCGTCGTAATGTCAAGCGTGCTTGCGTGTTCGAGAAACGCAAGCACACGTCATGGCTTGTTGGGAGAGCTATTATCTACACTTGGAATTTTAGAGCAGAAGTTCTGGATTGCTACAAATGCATACAAGCTCTCGGGCCGCCAGATAGGAATAGTGTTTCAAGAGGAGACGAGGCGATAGAAGGAAGAAGAGAGTAGAAAAGCAGGTGAGGAAGGGGGAGGAAAAAAATGTAGGAGTTATGAGGCTAGTCTCCATGCAACGCAGTGACAAGCAGAACAGTAGTCCCCATGCCACGCTGTGACAAGCAGTGCAGTAGTCCCCATGCCACGCAGTGACAAACAGTGCAGTAGTCCCCATGCCACGCAGTGACAGCAGAGCAGTAGTCCCCATGCACGCAGTGACAAGCGAGCAGTAGTCCCATGCCACGCTGTGACAAGCGTGCAGTAGTCCCCATGCCACGCAGTGAGCAGAGTGCAGTAGTCCCCATGCCACGCAGTGACAAGCAGTGCAGTAGCCATGCACGGAAGTGTTGAAGGGAGGGGGGGGAAAGGGTGATGGGAGCCACACTCTGCCCCCACCAGTCACTCACCAGCCAGCATCAGCTCCCGCTGCACTCCTCTCCAGCTGTGTGCGAGGTGTCCTGCGGTGAACACTATTCCCTCACCCTCCCCCGCTACACCACCTTCACAGTTCTTGTGACTACAATGTACGTAGTTTTGGTGCATACAGTTTTGGGGACTACAGCATGGTAAGTGAGGGCAGTTGTCTGTCCAAAAAATACTGCACATGCCAACTTTAAGAGGATGGTTTTCTTGGAGACTACATGTATAACTGATGACAGTTCTGACTACTAAGTACGAGGCCTGGCCGTGGGGACTGTGATCCTCGGATTCTTCGAAAGGTATACGGAGAGGGTTCCAAGAAGAATTCTACTTCCCGAGCCCGGCCTGTGCACAGGTTCGACTTGTGATAACTTGGTTCAAAAGGAATATTTTATCGGACAGTGCGTCGCTCTCTAAATGCGTCACCAACGCAGCACGTCTTCTAAACAAAGACCAAAAGTGATTCCATGCACCCGCCAACCCCACTGTTTATGTATGAAAAACGGTTTACACACGACTCTCAACTGATTTCGTTCGAACACTTCCGGAACAAGTGCTTCACTGACGAATTTTGTTCGAACCCCAACGCTGTAAATGCTTCACCCACGTACTACAAATACAAATAATCGCCAACAGAATCTAAAACCTAACATAACCAGTGCCTAAATATGCACAATATGCCTATTATAGTTTTCATTATATTTGAGAAAAGTTGTTTTGAATGAACAGAATGTTAAAATGCTGAATGCGTCTTTGGGGTCGACCGCGCTGGATAGAATGGACTTGGTCTGAGGACGGGTCGATTCTCTAGGATAGGCTGAATGTACCTGGATGGGATTCTGGCAGTAGTTTTAAAATTTTAAATTTTGCCCCGAGGGGCGAGTTTATTGGGCAGCGCCACTCATCTTGTGAGTGGACACACCGCATAGCAGCATGTACAACACTCCCCAATAGGAAGAAAACGCTGGGTTGTTCATCCTGTCACTTGTACCCAGACACAGCTGGGACTGCTTAACTGTCTCAAGTGAACAGCTCCTCAAACAAGTAGTTCTATTCCTCAAGCCCGGCCCGGGGCCAGGCTCGACTTGTAAGCCTAGTGACGCTATCCTCAAGAATGCGTTTTTTAAGGAGAGGGCACTAGCCGTGGCTATGGTGGACTCACTACTAACACCACACGCCATGCCCACCTGCAGCTACCACTATACAAAACCTTGCCCACACATCTACTCCCTCCCCCCCCATCTAATAACTACCCTACTTCACAACACTACCCTCTGCCCCTTCCACTCCTCCCATATAAAGCCAACACTGCCAATCATTATTTCCTATATTTGCAGATTCTAATCACAACTACCATGCCATTGACGCCGTTGATGACTGTGATCTGATTGCCGAGCTGGCCGGCTTGGGTTACGCCAGATCAGTGCACGTCAACTATTCGCCCGTGCCTGTAGCAGCAGCAGCAGCAGGGGCAGGCAGCAGCCAGGGGCAGCAGCGGCAGCAGGGGCAGCAGCGGCAGCAGGGGCAGCAGCGGCAGCAGGGCAGCTGAAGTAGTCCCCGGCGGCCTCGCCAACCCCCTCTACGATAAAGACGCCTCTCTGGGCAGGTAAAGCAGCGTATTGCTTCTCTAAACACGACGACCGCTCGGCTCCTGGGCTTGTGTCAATATATTAGGGCCGAGGCAAGTTTGTAGAGCCTAACCCCTTCACCCGTCACTTCGTCCATCTTCCTTCTCCCCTCTCTCACTCCGTCCCTCCATCCCTCAACCCCCGACCGTTCTATCCTTAAATTCCGTCTGCGTCCAGTCCCGTTTCTCCATTAGAGCCATCAATCAATCTCACTCAAGAGGCTTCATATCTGCCTCGCTGTGAAGACTTTAATTTCTCAAGTCGCGGGCGTTGAGCGCGAGGGATGCTCTGTGGCTTCTGCCACGCAGAAGCCACAGTAGTAAACACACGGGGGCTCCTTGAGCGCCAGTCCGCCTCTCCGATACTAATAATGATATTACCGGCTAGATTTGTTAGGGACGATAAGGATAACGTAACTTGTGTGAGGGCGTGTCTTCCCATATGATAACATACACGCACAAGCGCACATTGTACACGCACAAACGCACACTGTACACTTACCATTCACAAAATGTTACATGCGTACAAAATGTTCCATTACTGCCGCCACCATTTCACTTGGTCTTTCCTGTGGGGGTTTGTGTTTGGTCAGCGCTCTCGGCTCTAGTGGCAGGTCAGATTCCATCTTAAAAACAGCTTGGAAACTTTAGTAAAGTACCTCGCATATTTCCTCTTCATTCTTCGTGAGCCTTCTTTCTTGTATAATTCATTCATTCATTCGTATTCTCATTCATTCACACACACACACACCACACACACACACACCACACACACACACAACACACAACACACACACACACACACACACACACACACAACAGTGTTTTTAGTGTGTAACTATTTCCTGGTGCTCCCAACAGCGCCCCCAGAAGAGAGAGGCGCAGTATCACCAACAAGCAGAGTCCCGTCATCACACCGAAAGCGTCTCCGCACAGCGCCCTCGACGACCCTTCAACTACGACTACTCTTACGGCGATCCTCACTACGACTACAACACCAATGAGAGCAGGCGAGTCTTGGTGTGAGAGAGGAATGATTGAGAGGCAACCGCGACAGTTGCCGGGTCTGTAATGGTCCCATACAAACACGTGAAGGCTAAAGGTAAAGGAAGCACTAAGCCAGTATGACTATATTGCCCCCTAGAAGGTACACGAGGTCAGAATAAACTAACGAGGACCCAGATAACTGGACTATCGGGGCTCGACCATGAGAGAGCGAGACTTGCTGTACTGAGCACATCCATGAGGGATGGATTGCTCCGTAATCATCAAATTGTAAGCAAATATTAAGAGCAAAGAAGTTCCATAAGGGTTAGATACTGCTGAAGGTAAACATTATAAGTAATATTTCACGTAAACCTTGTGAGAATCAGTGTCGCTTTTGCTATGGTCCGCCGCTGGCAGCAGCTGTGATGGTGGCCAAGGGACTATTTACCAAGGGGTTCGATCCCATTGTCTGAAGGATGACTGCGAAAGATCAGTCAGCTTCAACAACACCAAGATGCTAAATAAGGATATGATTGGCGGTCAATATTCACTGACGTATGTANCCTTCTGCTTTAATATTACAGTGAACATTTTACACCAAACATAGTAGCAGCTGAATATTTTGGCTATTTACTTTTAGTGATTTGTATTTTTAAATACACCATTTAGATACAAGCGACGACGTTTCGGTCCATCCTGGACCATTCTCAAGTCGATTGTGTTGACACAATCGACTGGAGAATGGTCCAGGACGGACCGAAACGTCGTCGTCCCTCATTTTCTAGTGTGTGGATTGGTCAACATACTTCACCACGTTCTTGTGGCTCATCGCCTGCAAATACAAGCGAATATGGCGACATCAGTTAATATACTCATATCCCTCTTACGCCAGCTTTTATCATAGTTCATAAACGGTTTGAAATATTCTTTATATCATAAATCCCCCGCCCCCCCATTGTCTACCTCGCAATTATGTATGCCTGAATACGGAAATAATTATAACTCCTTCAAATGTCACAGTGTCAACTTACAATAGGAAGTCCCTTTATCAGTACACGCATTTGCCTCAGTTACATGTAATGTTAGCAACTCTTATGTATCGATGTCTTAAGTCAGTCTAGAGTTACCGCCAAATGTGTGTTAAAAATGTCCACCCATGTAAACAGACCTCTGCAAGGGTGTGATGATATTACAGCCGAGCAGTGTGACTGGCTTTATGTTACTTCTTGATTTTTCAGATTGTCGGTGCAAGGAGCTCACAGTGCGGACTAAGGCATGCACCCCGGCATGTATATATATATAATATTTACGTCAAGAATGCATGAAACTGCAAAGTGCAGACACTTCGGAGGACTGTTAGTATCCTCTGGTTCAGTGGGAGATAATTAGCGCATTCTTGGACGTCACTCGATGGGAAAGGGAAAGTTGGTGACGTCACCAGGTTGAACCACCTTTTAATAACATTGTGGAGCAAGACGCAGCAACACTGTTTGCAACGTGGTCTTGCATTTGCACGTGATAACCCGCACTCCTGTCAAAGAGGTGTGTGTTGTCTCAAAGAACTCTCCCCTCCTCCCCCCCCCCACCCACACACACACACCTACCCCCAAAGCCTTCTTGCCCAACCCACCTATCTGTAAAAAGCTTTATTCCGCATTAAAACTAAAAATCACAAATTTGCTGCGCCATTGTTACCCAAACTCACGCATCAAGAAGACCTCCCCCGCCCTGCCTCCCCAGCTAAACTATATGAAATATAGAATTAAATCACTTTGTTTAAAGATAATTTCAAATGAATGATACGGGATTGCCAAGACAGTGATCATTTTGACACGGGCGGCTTACAACACTTCCGCTTCACTTCCTGAAGTTGTCGGGAAAACGTTTCCTAATCAACACTGAAATTCCAAGTCAAATATAAAAAATAAATGTAACTTTTGTGAATAGTAGTAAATAACCAAATATGGGTCTGGTGTAATACGATATATAAAGGAGGCGCCTGTCACATGAACCCCCCCTGCCCCCCCCCCACTACCCCCCTACCCCCTTCCCTCTGGGTTTTTCTCTCCCAACTCCCGTTTCCTCTGGACACTTGGGGGAGGGGGGGGGAGGGAGACTGTATTTGAACGCTAAACACTTCTCCAGTCACTGTGTGTGGGTCTACACCTCCGTCAACACCTCCCACTCCACACTCCAGGTACGTAACTAGGTACAGTAGGTACACAACACCTCCACTCCACACACCACTCCAGGCGTGTGGAGTGGGAGGTGTTGTACTTCACAACACCCCCCCCCCACCACAACCACCCTCGTCCCATACCAGCAGACACTCTCCCTCTACAGTGAGGGAGGGAGTCTGCTGGTATATATCTACTATCACTACACTCTCCCAGACGCTCCCCAAATGTGTTTTTATTTTAAGTATCTCCATATGCTCGTTTCTTTAAGATATCTTTTATCTTTCTACATAGCATTAAGTGTTCTCTCTATTTTTCCTTTCAAACGACCTGAGGTAAAGGCTGGTGCACTTACTATTAGAAAAATACTCTAGGTATAAACAAATTCACAAGTTGTGCCTTCAGTAAGGAAATTTTAATTAGAAGATATTTATTTTGATCGATGCCCGCGATCAGCCCAGGGGCCAGATTCACGAAGTTTTACGCAAGCACTTACGAACCTATACATCTTTTCTGAGTCTTGGCGGCTTTGTTTACAATTTTAAACAGTTAATGAGCTCCGAAGCACCAGGAGGCTGTTTATAACAATAACAACAGTTGACTGGGAAGTTTTCATATTTGCAAACTGTTTAATAAATCTAACAAAAGCCATGAAAGATTGAGAAAAGATGTACACGTTCGTAAGTACTTACGTAACTGCTTCGTGAATCTGGCCCCCCTTTAACTGCCACGCCGAGCGGTGTGGCTTCCCTACAACCCTGCCAGGGCTGACAGAGTAACGCCAGACCTGCTGCAGGATCGCCAGGAACTCGAGACGTCTTCCTTCCTCCAGCAGGTAATAAAGACGGAAAGCCATCATGAGACTACCAGCCAGTGTGTTGCTGGTGACCCTCCTGGTGGGACTAGGACGCCCCATGTCGGTCAAGCGACCGTTGTTCACCCCGGGACTCACCCAGTTGGAAGACCAACTGCCCGACGAGGGACCAAAAGAGACGCAGGGGACCACTGTGCAGGACGACGACACGTAAGTAGATATCCACCATCGTCTCCCGATATAATGACGATATTGCCTAGGACTATCAAGCTAAAGATTGATACACAATAATTACTGATAATTATGACCTTTCACACCAGCTATTACCCCGAGGACGACGAGTACTACGAGGACGACGAGTACTACGAGGACGACGAGTACCCCGATGAGGACGTGTATTTAGATGAGAACACGTCCACCGGAGGCCCGCCGAGGCCCGACTGTGGCTCTCGGACGAGGACCCAGACTGGACGCCAGAGGGCCCGGACAACACCCAAGCAAGGTAAGTCTCTGGTCAGTGCTAATTCAGTAACCCCTTGTTGCTCCTCGCAGATTAGATCGTCTTAGTAGTAGTAACATCAATACGGTAGCAATACTATAAATCTAGTACAGTAGTAGTGGAGGAAGTTGTAGTAGCAGCATAGTAGTTGTAACACAGTACTAGCATAACTATTGTAGGTACAGACCACGCCCCGTGTCCTAGTGTAGGTACGGACCACGCCCCGTGTCCTAGTGTAGGTACGGACCACGCCCCGTGTCCTAGTGTAGGTACACACCACGCCCCGTGTCCTAGTGTAGGTACACACCACGCCCCGTGTCCTAGTGTAGGTACACACCACGCCCCGTGTCCTAGTGTAGGTACACACCACGCCCCGTGTCCTAGTGTAGGTACACACCACGCCCCGTGTCCTAGTGTAGGTACACACCACGCCCCGTGTCCTAGTGTAGGTACAGACCACGCCCCGTGTCCTAGTGTAGGTACACACCACGCCCCGTGTCCTAGTGTAGGTACAGACCACGCCCCGTGTCCTAGTGTAGGTACACACCACGCCCCGTGTCCTAGTGTAGGTACAGACCACGCCCCGTGTCCTAGTGTAGGTACACACCACGCCCCGTGTCCTAGTGTAGGTACACACCACGCCCCGTGTCCTAGTGTAGGTACAGACCACGCCCCGTGTCCTAGTGTAGGTACACACCACGCCCCGTGTCCTAGTGTAGGTACACACCACGCCCCGTGTCCTAGTGTAGGTACAGACCACGCCCCGTGTCCTAGTGTAGGTACAGACCACGCCCCGGGTGTCCTTCAGCATCTAACAAATCCCTCGTGCCCAACAGTTACGACCAGACTCTGCTGCAGATCGCCCAACTAATGCACAGCGGCGCTAGAAACCTCTTGGACGAAAATGCTCCAGCCAGCGACAAGACCGTGGAGCAGCTTCTGGCCACAATCAAGAGTCGAAACCTTGGGGAGGCGGCGGCTCGTAATATCCGGGACCAGCTGCTTATCCTGGCCGGCGAGAATAACCTGGACCTGAATGACATCAGCGATGAGAAGGAAGATATTAGTTCCTTAGAGACGTCCTACGGAGCCCAAAGCCTTGGCAAGGTCTCCAGTACTAAAGTAAGGCGACATGTGCACCAGACCCAGAACGAAGGTCTGAGGCAAATTAGCGAACCCCAATCTGAACAAAGTAGTCAACTCCAACAGGTAAAAGGTGGTCAGGTACTCCAAATTGGGCAAAATGGCGACGCGAGTCTGCTGAACGACGACTCCGGATATGGTTCCCCGTACGTACTGTGTTTGGTATTGTTGTGTCTATAATGAAACAGTGGGAAGGAATATTGAGGACGTGGAAGGAATGTTTAGTGTTAAGGGACTAAAAAAAATGTTTATAAAAAGTGGTAACAAAAAATATTGCGTGTTCTCACACCGTATTTATTATATTTGATTCATAAATAACCAAAAAGAGATAAATTCCTTTAAAAACTACACCGTGCCTAAGTTTGCACAACATGCTATCATAATATTATCACGAGTCTAGCAAGTGGAGCGAGGATGACACCACCTGTGGCCTCCTAACCCAACCTGACACTAGACCATTTACACGTTCTCAGAGGGCAGCAGGTGGACACGTCGGAGCTGTCGCAGGGGGTGGAGCAGCTGGTGCCTGAGGGAGGCCAACACCGCGTCGAGGTGGGCGTGGGTGTGGAGCCTGAGGAAGACACTGGAGCAGAGGACAGCGACCGCCCATCCCTACTGGGGTGGATACAGAAAGGCTGGAGACATGTCAGTACACACAGCTATACTTGCAGGTTAATTGTGTTAACGTAGTGAAAATTGTCCACTCTTTAGTCGCGTTGTCACCGTCTTAACCAAACTTCTACTGAACCAACTAAAAACAATCTAATTTGTGACTATTAACGCAATATGCAATTCTTAAAATTTTGACGATAAATCATTTAAAATATTATTTTTTGTTTTTACCCTTCGGGTAAAAACAATAGAGACTATGAAGAGAGCAGCGAAGTGCTAATGTGACCTCTATCTATCTTCCTCCTGCAACAGGTGACAGGTGCTGTGGACAACCTTGGGGACCAGGCCAAGGACACCCTCTCCGAGTGGGGAGACAAGATCTCAGGTGCCGCTGGCACCGTTCATGTTGCAGCATCCCAAGCCGTCGACAAAGTACAGGAAACAGCAACATCGGTACCTACTTTTTATTTTACGATATCCCAAATTCTTGATCTGGGGAGGCCGTGTTGGTCAGGTACTCTGGGGAGGCCGTGGTGGTCAGGTACTCTGGGGAGGCCGTGGTGATCAGGTACTCTGGGGAGGCCGTGGTGGTCAGGTACTCTGGGGAGGCCGTGGTGGTCAGGTACTCTGGGGAGGCCGTGGTGGTCAGGTACTCTGGGGAGGCCGTGGTGGTCAGGTACTCTGGGGAGGCCGTGGTGGTCAGGTACTCTGGGGAGGCCGTGGTGGTCAGGTACTCTGGGGAGGCCGTGGTGGTCAGGTACTCTGGGGAGGCCGTGGTGGTCAGGTACTCTGGGGAGGCCGTGGTGGTCAGGTACTCTGGGGAGGCCGTGGTGGTCAGGTACTCTGGGGAGGCCGTGTTACTCTGGGGAGGCCGTGGTGATCAGGTACTCTGGGGAAGCCGTGGTGGTCAGGTACTCTGGGGAGGCCGTGGTGGTCAGGTACTCTGGGGAGGCCGTGGTGGTCAGGTACTCTGGGGAGGCCGTGGTGGTCAGGTACTCTGGGGAGGCCGTGGTGATCAGGTACTCTGGGGAGGCCGTGGTGATCAGGTACTCTGGGGAGGCCGTGGGGTCAGGTACTCTGGGGAGGCCGTGGTGGTCAGTACTCTGGGGAGGCCGTGGTGGTCAGGTACTCTGGGGAGGCCGTGGTGGTCAGGCTCTTGGGAGGCCGTGGTGGTCATGTACTCTGGGGAGGCCGTGGTGGTCAGGTACTCTGGGGAGGCCGTGGTGGTCAGGTACTCTGGGGAGGCCGTGGTGGTCATGTACTCTGGGTAGCCACACCAGGTCTTGATGGGGGAATGTTCAGAGAGTGAGGTTAAGTTTAGATTTTCCAATTATTTCCCCCTCTATTGATTAACATTGAGACATCTCTTTCCAAAGAAAAGCTGCATCACATAATATTTTAGGCTTTCGGGTCGTACATAACCAAACAAATCACATCAATCCTCCTAGTAATTTTTTATTACATTTACATTGTGCGAGTGCTCCATACACGTGGAGTTCCTGTTGATACGCTCTACAGATAACATGAAAACAATTACAAAATCAACCGTGTGAAGATTCGAACCTATGCTCTGGGTACGCCCAATCAAAGGTTCGAATTGATTTTCGAACTAATCAATGAGATTGATTTTTTTGTCATCGATACATCACGTAAACGTGATTTCTTTGTGCATGTAAACAATTGCTATGACAGCACAAATACCGTACGTAGGTAGGCCATCACTAATCTTGTGGTCCCGTTCACTCACTCCTGCGGGTGACTTCCAGGCGTGTGAGCTCCTGCAGGATGCCTGGGGTGTGGTGCGGGCAAGGGCGCTCGCAACCTTCCAGCAGGTACCCCTCCTCCGAACTCAACTTGTGCTAACAATTAGATTTTAAGAGAGAACGTCGTCTCCGACACTACTAATTTGAAGTTTTAGCTTTGCTAGAATTAGAGCTATTAACATTTAAGGTAATGGCCTTCCCTACTGTTATTTCACAATTAACATACTAAACAGTGAGCGAGCCGTCCAACCCGAAAATACATTATAGCATTTAAATATTCAGTTCATTTAATACACTTACTTTGGGCACTGAGTTGTGACACTTGATAAACATCTTCCCGACTACATATTTCTCCTCGCTTGCTTTGTGGAACCAATTACCGCGTAACATAATATAAACAGGACCCCTTGATTGTTTCAAGCGTAGGTTAGACGAATTTATGAATGGGACTGGGTGGCTATAAATCGGAGCTGCCTCGTACGGGCCAATAGGCCTTTTGCAGTTAACTTGATTCTTACGTGTCTTTCTCCCTCCATCCCTCTTCTGTCCCCCTCCCTCTTTTCCAAGGTATGTCACTCTCTTCTCCCGCCATTCTTAGTAACCCGTCTTGTATTGGTCCTGCCATCAGCTCTCTCACTATTAATACAACATCTACTTTGTAACAGGCATGCTGACGTCTGCCCGACAACATCGCTACTTTCCAAATAATACAAAATATTTTCAACTTACATCAACGCCGCCTTCAGTAAATCTACGAGTGAAATATCATTCATGTTGTTAAGTAACAGTTAATTATTCTTTAAGTGTTCGTGTCTATCCTAGTAACACCCACATCCTGGCCTCGGGCCGGGCTTGGGGAGTAGAAAAGCTCCCAGAACTCCATCAAGCAGGTATAGGAACTAACTAGAACTAGTGGTAAATAAAGGTATCCCTCCACTGAACGCCATCACAGCCCCTCCCCCACTCCAAGTAACCTCACACTCCCATAACAATATCTTCTCTCCTTAAGTAACCCTCGCGTGCCACTAAGCCACCTCCACTAAAACAACAACACCGTGAAACCTAAAAGTAAAATCGGTGCTCCGTCTTCCACGACAGACCGGAGAGAAGATTGCCACAGCGTTCCAGAAGGCGAGAGAGGCGCTGCCGCACCTGCAGGCGGGCATCCTCGCTGCCTTCGCCAAGTTCGGCACCCTGGTCCAGGAAGGCGCCCACTACTGCCTCCAGCGCCTCACCACCGCCTATGACCAGGTAACGCCACCACCCGCCCTCCACACTTGGCCTGTCTCCTCTCTACATTATTACAAGCATAATAATTGTAATGTCTGTACAAAAATAAACATTGGATATGTTAGAGAAAGGTGATTGTGCTAGAGTCTTCTCGAGTGTTCACAACGCCACTAAAATGACGTACTAAATTGCCAGAACCTAACCGAGGACCCACGAATGGAAACTGGGACATCGCGTCAGTTTTGCGATCTGCTATGATTCTTAGTAAATAATTGTTGGCCAGATCACACATTAGAAAATTAGAAAGTAAAGAGACGACGACGTTTCGGTCCGTCCTGGACCATTCAAGTCCATTCTCACAATCGACTTGAGAATGGTCCAGGACAGACCGAAACGTCGTCGTCCCTTCACTTTCTAGTGTGTGGTCTGGTCAACATACATCAGTCACATTGTGACTCATCGAAGGCAGTAAATAATTGTCTGGCCTTAGGATGAGCCTGGGTGCGCGCGCGCAGGCTCATCCCCTTTCCTGTGTAATTTAGTCTACAGTGGTCAACAGCTTTATCAAACCCTGTTTTGTTATATACTGTGAGAGGATATGTAACCTACCCTAGATGTAACCTGGGGGAGACGGTGTGGGGGAGACTGTGGAGGGGGGGAGACGGTGGGGGGGGGGGAGACTGTGGAGGGGGGGGAGACGGTGGGGGGTGCAGGCAGGCATGATAAAACAAGAACTAGTGGTGAACTTAAGGACATGAGGTGTGTGAGAGAACCAAGAAGGGAATGTAGTGACCATCGTGGGTAGTGACGATATGCACAGTTGATGACCGTAAGTACTAAAATGTAACCCATGAAATTAGATGTAATTACACATATCTGTCTGAAGGGGGGGGGGCGAGCTCGGCTCCTAACCCTCACTGTCCGATCACTTAGTTTATTACAATGACTGTTCCCAGTTTTTGTTATATATTTGAATTTAAAACTGATTATTACCTTAATATAATTAATCACTTCTTGGGTTTTTCCATGTATGCTCCTCGTTATGGAGGTATATGTTCCTAGACCTTATTACAATGATACTTTGTCTACTGTGACTATTTCTCCTTAGAATCTTTCAGTGTATACTGTTAACTACCGCTCCCTCCCCTCTCCTCTTCATTGTGGTAAGGCAAAGTTGCCCCGTTGTGTGTGCACGTGCGCGCTTGCGTCGTGTTCGTGTGTTTCTGCACATGTTTGTGTGTACTCTGCATATACCAGCCGTTCCAACTAATTCCCAGGTGCGAGGCTCCGAGATCCTGGATAAATTAGAGCAGAAGATGATGGAGGGCAACGAACAAGTGGCTACGTTCTTCCGGACGCTCGGTCAGAAGGTGAGTGACCAAGCCTCAATCACACGAATTAACATCGATTAAATGTCATTACACGCAGAAATCACAATTGCGTGATGCATCAAATGAACAAATCCACAAGGGCCGTGACGAGGATTCGAACCTACGTCCGAGAGCATCCCAGACGCTGCCTTATGAATCCTCGTCATGGGCCTTGTGGATTTGTTAATTAAATGTCATCTCCCTTCTTCATTCAAACTATTCCTATCTCCCCCTCTAACGTGTGAACATTTAGGCTGTCAGCGGAACCCAGGCGCCTTCTGTCAGCATTTGACCACCACCATTCTCTCGACATAGTGATGGATACTGTGCATACAAAATACCAAATTATACTGACCAAGGAACCAAGTATACAAGCACCACACCGTGAGGTCCCTGAAGCTGTATACATCGTCTACAGGATGTGAGGTTGTCAGTCGAGGCACAGAGGATGTAAAGCGAGATTACAACCACAAGCTACTGTAAATGTCACCCCCAGATGATATTAGGTCTTGACAAATCCAGAATAACTTGCATAAGCTTCGGTTTGATACGTATTTGAGACTCGCCATGATTAGAGTAGACATTACTGGTTGACAACATTTGCCTTAACGACTAGATATAAGCTACCATTGTTGACCTAATTGTAACCTATTTCTTAATCTAAGTTGCAAGTCTACAGCCAATGTTTACTTCTCGACTTGATGAAGAAATGTCACTTTCGTGGAAAAAGATATCTTAAGATTAGAATGAAAATACAAATTTCAAGCAACTAATTCTAAAATACAAATTTCAAGCAACTAATTCTAAAATACAAATTTCAAGCAACTAATTCTAAAATACAAAATTCAAGCAACAAGAAATCAAAATTAAATATGTTTGGAGTTGTTCTTCCAATTGAAAGGCCTGAGTGCTGTTCTTGGAAAATAATAGTCTTACTAGAATATTTACAAATATTTAATTAGCTTCACGTGAATTCCATTTTTTTTAAACTACAACTAAAAAATATTTAGCCGTTCTCTTGATCTTTTTATATTGAAATAGAAGCATTGTCTGCTGGTGTCTGGTATCCGGGTTGACCCCCATAAGGTAGCGCCATTTAAGTGTTCGGTTACGGGTGCCACCTCTTGGGTGGCGTAATCTTTATCAATCAATCAATCAAGTTTTAGGAGCTCTTAAAATGCAAATCTGCCACCAAAACATTTTACATATCAATATTTGAATTCTGTTGAACAACACGACACACAGCACCGCTCCTGTGCCAGGTAAGTCCACTACGGGCTCACCATAGCCCGTGCTACTTGGAACTTGTTCCGAGTAGCTGAATCTATAACACCATGTTGAACAATTGGACTCTGCACGATACCTTTCATCTCCACTGACTTCATGGAGATCGTCATGGGAGCGGACTAACCAGCCTATGACAGTCTTTAGCCCCCCACTAGTCACCCTGCAAAAATTAATTAGGCTAACTCCAAGCGTCTGGCCTCCAACTTTGGACAGACAGACATCCTATTTTTGGAGATATAGATTTTATATAGATTGCAGTTACAATTTCCCACACGCACTGCCTCCCGCGCCTGCATCAAGACGACGACAACCCTGAACACCACCTGTAAGAACTACACACACTCGAATCGCCTTTGATTTTATAATTCATGAGAAACGATAATTTCCCCACGTGTGTGTAAGCCCTTGCTAAGAGCTGCCTTACATTGCTTATCAAAAAGTACTATTAACACAATAAACAGCAACCGTCCCTCTATCTCCATATCCGTCTTCATCCTTCCGCCCAAAACCCTTTCCCTTCCCACCCTCCCATCGTCCCACCCTACATCCCAACCCCTCATTCTACCTAACTCCTTTACCAGTATTATCCTCACTCTAATAAGACTTAATTGAATTCCTCAGATTAGGCAAAATTTTAATTAAATTTTGTCAATAAAGATGTTAATAATAATAATCCTTTCCCCTCAGTTTGCCTACATCCAACCGGTCGCCCTCTGAGCCTGCCTCCCTCCCAGTCACCTTCCCTGTCTCACCTTACTCAACTCAGTTCCCTAGAAACAGAATATAATTTTCATTACGATTTGCTGATGGGGTAGGATGAAAATAAATAAGTCCTTTGGGTAAATGCAAAATGTCGCAATAACAGGTCTGACAAATAACGCAACCCCTATCAAGGTTTTGTTGTTGTTGAAGATTCAGCTACTCGGAACAAAAAGATCCAAGTAGCACGGGCTATGGCGAGCCCGTAGTGGACTTACCTGGCATAGGAGCGGCGCTGTAACCTGCGTGCCTTATCAAGGATGGACTGAATCGTTACTTGCATTTCGTACATGAAAAGATGGTGTTTTTTGTCCCCCCAATAGATTCTAAACTTAATAGATCTAAACAATCTGCCGGATTCGTAAAACTTTGCTTATCAAATATGAGTTTTATTATTTGTGTTTTGGTGCTGCTCCCACAGGTGTCGACGTGGCAGCAGGAACACACTGTGGAGAACGTGGACGAGGGCCTGGTGGTCCACCACCACCACCAGCAGGAGGGACAAGACGAGGCAGAGATCTCCACATTGAAGAAGGCATCCCAGACTTTTTCCAGGTGAGAAACACATGCCATTATTTCCGGACAATGACTAAGGCGAGTTCTTCGGGTAAAGATCCCAATTAAGCTTACGGACGGGGGGGATGGCCCGGTAATTTCTCTGTGTGAACGCCTGCCAATTTAGTAATGGGGATAGTCCAGTAATTTAATAATGGGGATAGTCCAGTAATTTAATAATGGGGAATAGTCCCATAATTTATCAATGGGAGGACAGTCCAGCAATTTATTTCTGGGAAACGTTGGTAATTTCTCAGTGAGGCACTTCATAAAATGTTCCCAGTATCAGTCTCCCCAAATGATGAGGTCGAATTTCCGTGCAGGATGACGTTATCAAGCAACAATTGTTGAAGCTTGTGGATGTGGGCGTGCTGACCCAGAGCGACCTTGAGGTGTTCTATCAGGAGGAACAGAAGGCCAAAGAGGAGGAGGAGAAGGCCAAAGAGGAGGAGCAGAAGACCAAAGAGCAGCAGCTGCGGGACGCTCAAGAGGAAGAAGAGGTCGGCAAGCTGTAGTGAGAACCGGGAGAGAAACTACAAGAAAAACCACACCCTGAGACAATCTTACTTCACTAAATGCTTAAGACTATATCTTATTCCTACAACTCCATAACCAATCTCACACACACACACCTGTGTTCATTCTATTACATTCTTTAATACAGTACTTCAAATTTCAAAGTCTCCCTTACAAAGCTTGGGGACAGAGGTAGGGTAAACAGTAAGATTTAGTGAGATCTTTGTATAACAATTTAATGTAAGAATACAAAAAAGAATAATCTGTGGTGTTTCATTTGCCTTCCCGTCAGGCACTTTTACGGCCAGGGAAATCAAAACCAAATTCTCTTATTCTAAGATAATTTCCTGCTCTTTAGAATTATAGTAATATGAGACCCATGATGATATATATCACGTGTGTACACTTCGAGGTGGCGGCATTCAACACACTTCCACGTCAGTGAGACCAATCCTAGAGTATGCAGCCCCGTTGTGATGTCGCATCAAGAAAACCAAAACGAAATTTACAAAACCTGCTGAAGTTTGCAACGCGGCTCGTTCCCAAGCTACGTGGGAGAGTATTTAAGAAACGGCGACGAAAACAAAACGGGACCAAAAATAGACATGACACATAATTGAGACAGTAACTGATAAAGGTGGAAGATGATAAAAGGGAAAGGAGATGAATGGAAACTAGAGAAGGGAAGGGAATTGTCAGGAGAAAGCGCCAAGCCATTACAACTATATAGCACTGGGAAGGGATCAGGATAAGGATTTGGGATGGGACGGGGGGGGGAGGTACCAAACCACTTGGACGGTCGGGGATTGAACGCCGACCTGCATGAAGCGAGACCGTTGCTCTAACCGTCCAGCCCAAGTGGTTGGGCTGGGAGCTAGAGAGATAAATGTGATGTAGACGTGAGAGGCGAGAAAAATATTATCTTAATGTAAAATAGTAAAATGTGATGAAAATTAACTAGATGAGAAGGTAGTAGAAGAGTCGCGGGATTAACTGGACGTCAACCCCTAACCGTTCGCCCCTATTTACTTAGCAGTAATTGGGTACTGGTTGTCAAACCGATGGCAAGTCGTGTACCAGGGTAATTAGTAGGGCAAGACGTACCGTGAGCTAAGGACAGGAAAAGCTATCAGCTGCTAACAAGAGTCAGAAGTCGTCTGCTCCTGTACCCCCCCTGAGTATGATAGCCAGCTGTACCCCTGAGTATGATAGCCAGCTGTACCCCCTCCTGAGTATGATAGCCAGCTGTACCCCCTCCTGAGTATGATAGCCAGCTATACCCCCTCTGAGTATGATAGCCAGCTGTATCCCCCTCCTGAGTATGATAGCCAGCTGTACCCCCNGGTCTTTCAATCCCCCTCAATCTATCGACTGTGACCTCTCCCATCACGCACTTCAACTTCAATCGCATGCGGCTATTAAGTCTAACCCACATATCAACTGTCAATCAAATTTCATTTTTTAAACACACCCGCATGTCATCAACCAACAACTGCATATCTTCAATCAAGATCACATGTCTTAAGCTAACAACCGCATTTCCCAACCCCCTCAATCCAGCAATTATCCTGCGCCCAAGAGACAAAGGAGACTCCGAACAACGAAGCGAATTCTGCTCATCAATTTCTATTCGGGTTTTCAATCATCTTTGAATAGGATAGAGGCTCAGGCTTTGTTTGTCATCCTGGAAGTGAAATAGCAAGAAAGTGAGGGAGGGAGAGAGGAAGAAGGTGAGGTGAAGGAAGGAAGAGAAGGAAAGATATGGAAAGAAGGAGGGATGAAGCAAAAGAAAGAGAGGAGGAATGATAAGCCAAAGAACAGAATTGGAGACACACACCGAGGAAACGCAGACATGAGAAAAGGAGACAGAGAAGAAAAAGGAGACAGAGAAAAAAAGGGAGACCGAAGAAGAAAGAAATGCAAATGAATGCAAGAGAAGGTGAGGGCGTAAGAATAAAGAAAGTAGTGAGAGCAGAGGGTAGAGAGGGTTGAGAGAGGAGGAAACCGGTTGAGGAGAATGAAGGAGAAAAGAGCTGGTGAGGGAATTGAAATTATTGACAGAAACGCTTAATGCAGTAAGAGGCTTCTTATTTATTTCTAACCCATGATCCTAAATTAATAATAATAATATATTATTATTATATGTATGTGTGGTGTTGGGGGGACATCTTTGTGCGTGGCTTGCCCGGTCTGTGTGGCAGGACCCACAATAGTTGCCTAACTCGCAAGAACCTATTTACTTCTAGGTGAACAGAGACATCAGTTGTAAAGTCTCCCATTACCCCTTAGATCGACTGCTAACCTTCACTTCAAGGGATCCAACACAAGTTTCCCCCAACTCGCAGGTAACCCATTTTCTGCCTTGGCGACAGATGCATTAAGGAAACACTACCCAAACGCCTCCGCCCTGAACCGAATATAACCCCCTTGGGGAATCGAACCCGGGGGTTATTGGGTTCTGAACCCACTGCACTGCCGGCCGGGGTGCAGTCAGGTCAAAGGGAGATGCAAAGCAGGACACAAAGCACTCAAAACTATTGTTTTTACTCTCGAAAAATTAATTAAAAATATTATCTGAAAAATGAACGTGTGATCCTCTGATAACAGAGTGATGGGAGGATTTAAATAGATGGGGAGGGTAGATGGGGGGGGGAGGGGAGAGTTAGAGAAGGGAGAGGGGAGAGTTAAGAGGAAAGAGAACTGGAAGAGAAGGGGAGGGGGTGCTAAATGAGGGGGGGGTAGGGGGAATACTTGAGGCCTGAAAGGGGAGTGCAAGTGTGTGGGGGGGGGGGGTTTAGTAGAGACCCGATGTGATTAAAATCCAGTCTATAATTACAGCAAAATTGGCGAGAATTGGTACCAAAATTGGCTTGCTGAAGGCCTGATAAGAGACACAATTACTCCAAAATTGGTTTTAAATTCGGGGATATTAAGCCCAGACTTAATTTACCTGCTAAGGCCATATGGGTTGGAAATTTCGACAAATCATTTCGTCCAACTCATTTAAAAATATCTTTATTTTATCCCAATTTAGCATAAAATTTACTGAATGAATGCGTATAAAACTACGAGAATAATGTATGGGTTTTAGCACATTATAAATTCAACAATTTATTTATATCTGGAATAATGTAGATATTAGGGCTTAGTGTTAGGCTTAAGATCATGACAACAGCTTGAGGGTTATTAAGGCCTATAAATTTCGGGAGGCTTATTAAGGCCTATCAATTTCGGGATGCTTATTAAAGCCTATCAACCGTGGTAGGGTTATTTCTGAGCAAGCAGTAAGTTTCAAGCACTTTGGTGTGCATACACTCCAGGAAGTGAGGTATACTTCAAGGTGTATAAACATTCAGTTTTGCGACTATACACACATCAACTAGTTTGCTGTGAGGTGCTTGGTAGGGTTTAATATTTTCCCAATCGCGTCAAAGCTAGTTCGGAGCCGGACGCCAGCACAGGGACCAATCAGGAGCCAGAAACCCTCTAACTCTGACTTATTATTGGCTAACTCCTAGTGAGCGCTCGGAAGTGGAGATTTTCATGTGCTGCCTCAGCGCCTGTCAAGAGTTTCAGTGATAACGGTTGACAGATATCATTTTCAACTCTAAGGACAGGGAAATATAATAGCACTCATGGCAACATAATTAAGAGCTCGTCGGCAATAGTCATATATATATCACTCTCACCAGCTCATTGCTTTAGTGCGAGCGACCGCGATCAAGAGGAAGGATTACGGTCCGAGTGCGCATTAATGTGTAAGTTAATTTTTAACATTTGCAGGCGATGAGTCACAATAACGTTGGCTAAATTGACCAAGTCGATTGTCAATCGACTTGAGAATGGTCCAGGACGGACCGAAACGTCGTCGTCCCTTCACCTTCTAGTGGTCTGGTCAACTTTTAACATTTGTGTTACATTGCTAAAATTATTTTTAAAGTTTGGCCATCATCTTAGACATATTTAAATAGTTTTGGTACTGCTTGTTCCCCCCGAATAACGAGATATAATCCTTAACTAATGATTCAATTAGCTTGTATAAGACCAGGTATAATTGCAATCCGTTCTTTCATTTCTTCACTCCGTAAAAAATGCAGCTGTTGTTCCTAACCGGAAACATACGAACCCAACGACCTACCTAACCCATCGACGCCGATGCATAGCTAATATCAATATTACTGGGCTTAAATTTTTACCATTGAATATTACGAGAGAAGAAGAGAATTTCTGACCCACTCTGTATGACACAGTCAAAACAATCGCTGAATAAACTACTAAATGGAGCACAGAAAATTGGACTTTTTTTATGTAACTATTCTTTGGTTCGCGTTTCACAGACGTATACAAAAGGAGTAAGCGAAGCGGTAATGATCATTAGGCTTTTGTTATACATGCTGTATTGTGTGTGCTTTATGTATACGTAATCTTTTCAGTATGTCTAAGTCCTTAGGCTGGACTGTAGAGCGACGGTCTCGCTTCATGCAGGTCGGCGTACAATCCCCGACCGTCCAAGTGGTTGGGCACCATTCCTTCCTCCGTCCCATCCCAAATCCTTATCCTGACCCCTTCCCAGTGCTATATAGTCGTGATGGCCTGGCGCTTTCTCCCCTGATAGTTCCCTTCCCTTCAGTATGTCTAAGTGCGCTGACATATAAACATTTGTTTATCTATATATGAATACATGTATAAGTAACTACTGTGTATATAGATTCCAATAAATGCATGTACATACATATATGTATAATCATACATGCAGGTATGCATATTTATCTCAACTTTCAAAATTAAATCTTTGATCAGAAACATTAATTAATCTCTGAATGAAACTTGATATACATATTGAGTAATTAATCCAGCAATTAACAAATTAGGAACGCGTAGTTAGTCAATATATCGTCTGCTGTTAATATAAGATAAATCCAGTGCGATTGTAGTTGAAATCAAACTCGAATCTAAAAGGAAGATATTGAAATTTAAATACTAGAGTGTGTGTTGAATTATACAGTGAATGATAAATTGAATTGTGTGAGGTGCGCGATGGCCGGTAGTCGCCATTTAATATTCGGATGGCATTCGGATACGACAAGATTTAATGCATTTGGGTTTTTCGTTAAGAATGGTAATATGGTGTTTAGGCGGGATTTAAATGATACTTAAAATTGAATTATTGATGGGGGAGATTTTTTTTGTTTGTATTATAAGAGTGAATCGTATTTAAACAGCTGCCGGGTCGGGAAAGTTAACTATTGTGGGAGGGAGGGAAGCGCGGCTGTGATTGGTTAAGTTCCTTGATGGGGGAGTGGGGGGGGGGTTGCCCTCTCTCTAGGTAGGGGTGTGAGGAAGCCTGAAGTACAGGGGGTCAGATTCACGAAAGCACTTACGCAAACACTTACGAACGTGTACATCTTTACTCAATCTTTGACGGCTTTGGTTACATTTATTAAACAGTTTTCAAGCATGAAAACTTGCCAATCAACTGTTGTTATTGTTATAAAGAGCCTCCTGGTGCTTCGGAGCTCATTTAACTGTTTAATAATTGAAAACCAAGCCGCCAAAGATTGAGAAAAGATGTACAGGTTCGTAAGTGCTTGCGTAAGTGCTGTCGTGAATCTGGCCCCCTGGTTCCCGCTCTAGTTGTACTGTCTGTACTTGTGCCCTGTACGTGTTCTGGCTGAACCCAAAAGAGTACTTTCCACCCTCACTGTACAAGCCAGCCCGTCCTCGAAACAAAGACCCAAAGTCCATTCCACCCACCCGCCAAACCCCCTGTTTATAAATGATAAACGGTTTACACGCGACTCACAACTGATGACGTTCGAACACTTCCGGAAAAAGTGCTTCACTGACGAATTTTGTTCGACCCACAACGCTGTAAATGCTTCAACCACGTACTACAAATACAAATTATCGCCAACAGAACCTTAACACCTAACCTAACCTAACCTATATATGTACAATCTGCTAATATATTATAATATTAATTTATATTTGAGAAAATTCCCGTTTTGAATGAACAGCATGTAAAAATTTATGGGTGCGTCTGTGGGGTCGACCGCTGGATGGAATGGACTTGGGGCGAGGACGGGTTGGTACAAGCTGATATGTTTGGCGTTTTGTTGAGGACCATTCCACGAGGAGTGGTCGTTTACCGTGTCGTTAATAGTTGTTTGTCGTCCAGTGATTACCGCGTCGTCGCCCCTCAGGTGTTTATGTAAAGAAGTAATTCCTTCGGCTGTTATAGTGTGTTTGGAGCACTGCGGATCCAACATGTTGTGATGGGTGGTATTATAGGCATTATAGTCTGTCCTATTACTCTCTACTTTCTCCTGGATTTGCTGAGTTTCTCCTTATATTCTGTTGTCCATAGTCTGTTGATTTGTCCTAGTTTTCTGTAAGTTTTTTGGTTTTGTGTATATTTCTCCTGGTTTACTGTTGGGTATCATTCCTCCCTTCTCCCCTTTCTCTTCCTTCTCCACCCTTCTCTCGTTCAGTCTTATTCCCTCTTCGCTTCTCTTCTTCCTCCCATTTATCTTTTCTCGCCCTCTCCATCGTTCTCCCTCCCATTTATCTTTTCTTGCCCTCTCCATCGTTCTTCCTCCCATTTATCTTTTCTCGCCCTCTCCATCGTTCTCCCTCCCATTTATCTTTTCTTGCCCTCTCCATCGTTCTCCCTCCCATTTATCTTTTCTTGCCCTCTCCATCGTTCTTCCTCCCATTTATCTTTTCTTGCCCTCTCCATCGTTCTCCCTCCCACTCGCCCCATTCCTTCCCTCTCCCCTAATCTCTCTCCTCTCCTTACCTCTTCCCCCTCAGAAAATGCATTACTCTTAAGAGCTCTTGTTATCTGAATTCCGGTAACCTGAAGCTTTAGGTAATCCGGACGTATCCGTGTCCATCGTTACCGAGGAAACCTCGGGAGTATAAACAGGTAAACCATGATAATGCGCAGGTAATTTTTTTTATTAACACATTTACGTACATCTGCATTTGTGCAGCTGTCCTAGCCTATATGAAGGGGAGGACAGTGTGTCAAAAAGCTAGCTACGTAACGGTAAAAAAAATCCCCATCACACAGGATGGTTACCCTGCAAACACAAACCGAAACTGTCTCTATTTTCCGCTTGCTACAACTTGTAATAAAGTTGTTACATCTTGGCTTAACGTGTTTATGACGTATTAGAACGTTGTTACAACTTGCTATATTGGTTGTTATAACTGGTTAGGTGTTAAAACTTGTTCGAACGTTGTACCAACGTCGTAGCTTCGGTGCGTGTTTGGCGGGATACAGAGGCATGTGATAAGTAGTCTGCACTGACAGACTCTGGGTGCATTATGAGGATATCATGAATACAAGAGTGAATAAGGTAACATTGATACTAAAAGGCTCCAATCTCGCAGGATGGTTAGTCGTACAGGGCCATCCCGCCAAACACACACCGAAACTACGACGTTGGTACAACGTTCGAACAAGTTTTAACCCTTCCTAACCAGTTATAACAACCAATATAGCAAGTTGTAACAACGTTCTAATACGTCATAAACACGTTAAGCCAAGATGTAACAACTTTATTACAAGTTGTAACACGCGGAAAATAGAGACAATTACGGTTTGTGTTTCCAGGGATATGTGCGGGTAAAGCTTTTTTTTTTTTTTTTTTTTTTTTTTAATTCCTTAGGTACATCTGCATTAGTGCAGCTACCCTAGACTATATGAAATGG
This sequence comes from Procambarus virginalis, assembly GCA_020271785.1. Taxonomy (NCBI): domain Eukaryota; kingdom Metazoa; phylum Arthropoda; class Malacostraca; order Decapoda; family Cambaridae; genus Procambarus; species Procambarus virginalis. Next base: position 17,479,638 of record WNGS01004946.1, read on the forward strand.
AGTACAGTGTGTCAAAAAGCTAACTAGTTGATGCTAAAAAATCCCCATCACACAGGATGGTTAGTCATACAGAGGCATGTGATAAAACGCGGGGGAGTAATCAGATATTCTCTACGGAAAACAAATCCCCAATTTTAGAAGTGGCTATTGCTGTGATATATGACACTAACACGCTCCTGCCTTCCATATTACATCTTTAACAGTTGTGGGAGGCTAGCCGCAAGCGTTAGTCCTTCTTCAAAGAGACAAACAGGTAGACAAACATTCTATTTTCTAAAGATATAGGTACATGAAATTTTAGTTAATTATTGTAATATCAGAGTTTATACTGATAACTTTCTAATTAAGCTTAATTATATGCCTATTTTTCCAAGAAACCTTTCATGGTTCTCTTAAACGTTCGATTTTTTTTCAGCTGGTTTTCATTTACCTTTCTCCTGCTTTCTAGTTAATCATGTACAGGATTTCTTTTCGTCCATTTCTTGCTTTATAAGTTTTTTTTCCCAATTTTGAGATGTGTAGTGTGAGTTTATGTTCCTGAGCCGTGCAGGAATACTGATGGAAAGTTGGCTCATTACTCCTACTTTCCCGTCACGACTCATTTGCATAAAAGCATAACAGGGATTTAGAAGCTAAAGGTTTGTTTAATCATGATCGCTGCGGTGGGCGCCATGATGGTGGTGGTGTTAGTGATTGTGGTGGGGGTAGTGGTGGTGTTGGTGATTGTGGTGGGGGTAGTGGTGGTGTTAGTGATTGTGGTGGGGGGTAGTGGTGGTGTAAGTGATTGTGGTGATGGCAGTGGTTGTGTTGGTGTTGGTGGCAGTGATGGTGGTGGTGGTGGTGGTGGTGGTTGTGTTGGTGGTAGTGTTGGTGGTAGTGATGGTGTTGGTGGTGGTGTTGGTGGTTGTGTTGGTGGTGGTGTTGGTGGTAGTGATGGTGTTGGTGGTGGTGTTGGTGGTAGTGATGGTGTTGGTGGTGGTGTTGGTGGTAGTGGTGGTGTTGGTGGTAGTGATGGTGTTGGTGGTAGTGATGGTGGAGTTGCTGGTGTTTGAGGATGTGGTAATGGTCTTGGTGTTAATCGTTGTTTTGATGGTGATTTTGATGATGATGATGGTGGTGGTTGTGGTGGTAGTCATGTTGGTGGTTTGGGTGCTGGTTGTGTGGGTGGAGGTGCTCTCTATGACTCTGTGCATGTATAATGAATAATTAATATTTTGAATTACATTATTTCATATCGAATATTGCTGTGTTTTATCGAAATTATGAACGCTTAAGTACTTATAATGTAGCCACTGTTGTTTTGTACACGCTATGACTGCAAAAAAAAAATCATTATAATTAGGGTACCGCTGTTATTTCGTCCACATTATGTCTGGTACAATTAACTGCTCAATGTAACAAGTGGTACACGTGGGTAGGGTAATTATCTGGGAAGCTTATGGGGTCGTTAATTTGTTTGATCTGTTAATGTTTAAAGCCTCGTTAGAGATGTGTGTTTACGGGCCAGTTGCCATTGATAATTACTGTTCTGTGTTGCGTCATTTAGGGGTAGTGATCAATTTTGCCACAGATCAGCTGATGACTTCATTGCAAGGTTTGATTTGCAGTGCTATGGTAAATTTAAGGTTAGGTTGAACAGAGTTAGTATTATTTTTAATATTATTTATATTTATTGTTTTTATTAGTATTGATTTATCGTTATAGTTTATTGTCTCTTAGTTATTTGAAGGTTTTTATTAATGCTGTAAATTTAGTTATGTTTCCACTGTATATACTTTCTATAATTGTTTTGAGTGATCAATTTTCAATTTTTCTTTACAAATGGATATAAGGGTGAGGTTACACCACTATAAGGGAGCTTTCCACCCAGAATACCAGCCTTTGCTTTCTTGCTTTGAGCTTCCTCACTATCTCGTGTATGGTGATCTATACCACCACACACCATACTACGTCACCACCGAACACTATACAACCCCCCACACATCACAATCATACACCACAAGCACACTATATACACCGCCACACGTCACTGTACACCACCACTATACACCATACACAATACACTATACGTCTTCATACATCACCATAACCAAACACCATACTTCACTACCCCTTATCCAGGAAAGTGGATCCATCTTCCACACACATTTATCTTCATTATCTTGCTGATGATGATGACGATCATATCAAGGACATTGAAACAAATTTTAGGTCTATTATTGCTTAAGTGTGATAGGCTGATTTTGATGCACAGATAAACAGGATAACAGTAGGCTGGGTTTAGAGAGCTAGATCTCATTTCCCTGTCGTCACTGATAGGGAAGTACCACCACCCACACACTACCGCCCACACCACCACCCACCACCCACACTACCACCACCCACACCACCACCACCCACACTACCACCACCCACACCACCACCACCCACACCACCACCACCCACACCACCACCCACACCACCACCACCCACACCACCACCACCCACACTACCACCACCCACACCACCACCCACACCACCACCACCCACACCACCACCACCCACACCACCACCACCCACACTACCACCACCCACACCACCACCACCCACACCACCACCACCCACACCACCACCACCCACACCACCACCACCCACACCACCACCACCCACACCACCACCACCCACACCACCACCACCCACACCACCACCACCCACACCACCACCACCCACACTACCACCACCCACACTACCACCACCCACACCACCACCACCCACACTACCACCACCCACACCACCACCACCCACACCACCACCACCCACACTACCACCCACCACCCATCTCAACGCCATTACCTAGCGATAACAAGAAAAAGAATGAAATAATCGTTCATTTTTCACGGCCAATTTACTGTATAAAATATGACGCGCAGTGCGGACGGCCTCTCGCTTATCCGAACATTATCAAGGTAAACCATCTTAATATCCGGCGATAAATAAAGATGGAACATTATTCAAGCTTACAATGACCAGTGTTTCCACTATTTATGAGCCACTTTTATGTTCGGATCAGCCAAAAGTTGCGTAATATGTATGAGCCGGAAATATAGACGAAAGATAGTGAGACAGAGAGAAGGAAGATAGTGAGAGAAGGAAGATAGTGAGAGACAATCTCAATCGCAGACGGGTAGGCCGAAGAAAATTCCCGTCAGAGGCCTAAGTGCCTATGATCGTAATTAGTGCCAATATGATTGTTTGCAGTGAGGGACGATGAGAAAGACGAACGATCGAGAGAGATTGAGACACAACACAACCCCCTCGCACCCCCCCCACACACAAACAACCCCCCTCGCACCCCCCCACACACAAACAACCCCCCCCCACTCACAAACAACCCCCCCCCCCATCACAAACAACCAGGCCACATTAACCATGACATGCACCAAGGTGTCCATGGGTAGTAACTTCCTGTTTGCCGGTACACCTGTTTACACCAGTTCCTACAAATCAATTAACTAGCAAGCTTGGTTAAGCCTCTCTATTACAGCAACTGCGATTTTGTATTCGGCTTTCTTTCTGATAATAGAGTTCCGTTCCTCCATTACCTTCATATATAACAGGAGCCAAAAGAAACAGGTAGAATGGAATAAAGAAGGAATAAGAGAAAATTAAGATTAAAAAAAGAGAAAAGTGAGTTAAAAAAAACAGAGCAAATGGATAGAAACACTAATAATTAAAATGTATATTTTTACTATTAGTGTTTCAGAAATCAACAGGATAGGATTAGTTAGCAACAGAAGAGGTTGGTAAGATAACAGGAAACAGAGGGCAACGGAAGGAGATTTGGAACATAACAGGTAGATGACGCAATGATAATTATAAATGATGAATATAATTATAATGTTGATGAATGCAATGTTGATCATGAATGTTGACATTCCCATTGGTGTTGAATAACATGATAAAGAAAAATAACAATGTATGTGAGATGATGCTAATGACTGAATGCTATTATAATGACGTTGATAAAATATAAAGATATCAATGTGTATAATGACGCAGGGAATACGATGAATTCGAAGTTGATGTTAAAAACATTATAGCTAACAAAACATTATAAATACGTAAATTCAGATACAAATGGAGCGAATTCCATAGGAAAAACTTTCTGGAACGTATAAGAGTCCTGGAAAAGTTTTGACATTGGTAGGATCTTGCAAGGAGTTTCTTGGAGGATCTTGCAAGGAGTTTCTTGGAGGATCTTGCAAGGAGTTTCTTGGAGGATCTTGCAAGGAGTTTCTTACAGGATCTTGCAAGGAGTTTCTTGCAGGATCTTGCAAGAAGTTTGGGAGCCGTAAGGGAGGTGAAGGAGAAATTTTGTTAAGACTGTAGCCTCATAATTTAAGTTTCGACCGGGAAGGAGATGAGAGAGAGGGAGAGAGAGAGAGAGAGAGTTAGAGAAATATGGTAATAAAGCAACAGGGGGAAGCGGGTGGATGGGTGATAATTTTGAGGATGGGTAGGGGGATGCGAGGAAGGTGCCGGCCGTAACACATGGGGGAGGAAGGAAGGAAGGAAGGAAGGAGGCGTTAAAGATGGGGATGATGAGGTGAGGGTGTTTCCTGTGCTCTCTCTCTCTCTCTCTCTCTCTCTCTCTCTCTCTCTCTCTCTCTCTCTCTCTCTCTCTCTCTCTCTCTCTCTCTCTCTCTCTCTCTGTCTCTTTCACCCCTTCACAATCCACTGGAAGGGGTGAGGGTTAGACACAGTTAATGTGTAGAGATAATTAGTGTTAGGTGAGTGGTTAACTGTTAGAGGATGAATTAGTGTTAGGTGAGTGATTGTTTGAGGATGATGATGTTAGCGGCGGGATTTGAAAGCCATGATTTACGTTTTTTTTTTTCAAGTTCAATTAAACTTTTTGGACAAAATAGAATTGGTAAGCTCTCCTAGTGGTAGAAGTTTCAGTTCGTAAGATAACTAGGAAAAACGAGAGAAAAAAGTTTTTTCTCAACAAGAAAAAAAATACATTTAAAAAAATAGTTCTTCAATTACAAATTTGAACTATTTTATATTTATCATAATATCACCTAATCTTGTTTCGTGATAGATTTTTTTTCAATATATGTCTAGTTACTGGTAAAAAAAATTATATACTTCTACGTGCGTTACAAATTATGCATCAAATTTACACAATTTCTAAATCTGTAACTTAAATTTCCTGAATAAATTGAATACCTGTTTGCATCAGCCGTAGAGCAGTGCATACTATGTAGGACAGGCAGATATGGCTTGATCATTGAGCCGTAACATAGGTTTTAAAGCTGTCAAAAATTTACCTCAGAAAAATTAGATTCCATTAATGTGGCCTTGGTTACAGGCGGTCCTAATTTATCGATTACCTTACCTAAGACTATAGATTACCTTATCGATTACAGACTTACCTAAGCTGTGGGTGGAGATGTGTATCTCAGCATGTCAAAGTTCAGGCAAATATCTTTGAAACAAGAAAATAATAATAATGTAAATTTCGAATGTATTTTTAATTCCATCCACACATTAATAGTATTAACATATGTCACTGTATTGATATCCAGGGTATTATTCATGTTGTATAATGTATTGACCGGTGTACTAATGCAAACAAGCAATAATTATTGCAACAGCAAGCACTTTCGCAGTTTACTTGACGAATTTAGTTTACCGACAAAGTTTATCTTCAAGGCGTGATTAACAAAGCAATGCATATTTGTACACCCAGCTAAAATTAAAATATTTGTGCATGATATTTTACACCAGCTAGAATTAATTAGGAAGGGGGGGAGGGGAGAGGCTACCATGATACCAGTGTGTGTGTGTGTGTATCACCTAGTTGTACTCACCTAGTTGTGCTTGCGGGGGTTGAGCTCTGGCTCTTTGGTCCCGCCTCTCAACCGTCAATCAACAGGTGTACAGGTTCTGAGCTAATGGGCTCTATCATATCTACACTTGAAATGTGTATGGAGTCAGCCTCCACCACATCGCTCCTAATGCATTCCATTTGTCAACCACTCTGACACTAAAAAGTTCTTTCTAATATCTCTGTGGCTCATTTGGGCACTCAGTTTCCACTGTGTCCCCTAGTGCGTGTGCCCCTTGTGTTAAACAGCCTGTCTTNAAAGGGGTCAACGTCAAAATGTTGTGGACCCTCATACATTGGACAGCAGAACTTTACCACAACATATTAGATTGATATGAACCTTATTTGCACGTGTTATTCCCCACTTTTCAAAAACCAATTTTAATTATTACTGGGGTCCATTACGTCTGTCAGTGGCATATCATTTTATGCTGCAAGAGGACGGAACGAGATAACTACAAATGGCATGCTGCACATTTGAGGGACTGATTTTCAAACGGCAAAATGCGTTTGAAAATCTGAGCCCCCAAAAAACTGCAGAATGCTTTATACATTTGAATTAAAATATGTCAACTAAATAATGATATTTTAATTTGTATAGGGAAAGCAATGTTTACCTTACTTCTTAGGTACACACACCATAAGTAATGAGATGCGATATATTATAAAAAAGGGACTTAAGCCCAGTACTGTAGTTAACACAGTTGACACAAACTATTGATCTGAGGAAGTGTTGTCGTGCCTCTCTCTCACACACACACACACACACCCACCCACACACCCACACCCACACACACCCACCCACGGGAGTGTTGCCATGCCCCCCGCACCTCCCGGGAGAACAAGGCGCCCAGGGACCTCGCCAAATGGTACCGGAGACGTCAAACCTCTCCTGGCGCACCACTACATGGACGACCAGACACGGAGAGCTAAGCTTCTGGACGCGGCAACAAGAAATTTTCTAAGCCAACACATCAAGGAACCAACAAGAATGAGAGGGGAAGATAAACCATCCATGCTTGATCTGATATTTACCCTAAATGAGTGGGATATGAGGGAAGTTATGTTGGAAGCACCCTTGGGAAGGAGTGATCACAGTGCATTGATCTTTGAGTACCTGGTAGAGTTAGGATTTATCTTCTCAAAAAAAGAACTAGGAAACAAAGGGCTGGCATAACGAACGGGGAATTATGAGATGAGAAGTGTCCTAAGGGATATACCATGGGACAGAACTCAGAGCTAAGTCCGTACAAGACATGATGGACTATGCACCCAAAAGTGTCAGGAGGCAGTAAACAGGTTCATCCCGGCCCAAATGTTAAAATCCGAGAAGCAACAGAAGAATCCATGGTTTAATAGGGCATGTATGGAAGCAAAAGAACTGAACAAAAGGCCGTGGAGGAACTTCCGAAATAACAGAACACCAGAAAGCAGAGAGAGATACCAGAGAACCAGGAATGAGTATGTCAGGGTGAGAAGAGAAGCAGAGAAAATGTATGAAAATGTTATAGCAAATAAAGCTAAGACCAAACCAAAGCTACTCCACAGTCACACCAGGAGGAAAACAACAGTGAAAGAACAGGTAGTGAAACTTAGAACAGGCGAGGACAGGTATACAGAGAATGACAAAGAGGTGTGTGAAAAACTCAACAAGAGGTTCCAGGAGGTCTTCACAACAGAACGAGGCGAGGTCAATGAGCTAGAAGAGGTGGCAGTAAACCAGGCGGCCTTGGATGGGTTCGAAATTACAATAGATGAAGTTAAGAGACACTTGTTGGATCTGGATGTGAGAAAGTTTGTTGGTCCAGACGGAATCTCACCATGGGTATTGAAAGAGTGTGCAGAGGCACTTTGCTTGCCACTCTCCATAGTGTATAGTAGGTCACTGGAGAAGGGAGACCTACCAGAAATATGGAAGACTGCTAATGTAGTCGCAACATAAAAAAAATGGGTGACAGGCAAGAAGCACTGAACTACAGGCCAGTGTCCTTAACTTATATACCATGCAAGGTGATGGAGAAGATCGTGAGAAAAACTAGCAATACATCTGGAGAGAAGGGACTTCGTGACAACCCATCAACATGGGTTTAGGGACGGTAAATCTTGCCTCACTGGCTTAATAGAATTCTACGATCAGGTGACAAAGATTAAGCAATAAAGAGAAGGATGGGAGGACTGCATTTTCTTGGACTGCCGGAAAACCTTTGACACAGTACCCCATAAGAGGCTGGTACACAAGCTGGAGAAACAGGCAAGAATAACTGATAACGTATTCCAGTGGATAAGGGAGTGCCTAAGCAATAGGAAGCAGAGAGGAGAGAGACCTTAGTGAGCAGAGTGAGGAGAGAGACCTTAGATTGGCGTGAAGTCACCAGTGGAGTCCCACAGGGCTCTGTACTCGGACCTATCCTGTTTCTGATATACGTGAATGATCTCCCAGAGGGTATAGACTCATTCCTCTCAATGTTTGCTGACGATGCTAAAATTATGAAAAGAATTAAGACAGGAGGACTGCTTGAGGCTTCCAAAAGACCTTGCCAAACTGAAGGAATGGTCGAACAAATGGTTTTTAGACTTTAACCCAAGCAAATGTAATGTAATGAAGATAGGTGTATGTAGCAGGAGGCCAGATACAAGGTGTCATTTGGGAGATAAAATTCAAGAGTCAGAGAGAAAGACTTGGGCGTTGATATCATGCTAGACCTGTCCCCTGGAGCCCATATCAAGAGAATAACATCAGCGGCATATGCCAGGTTAGCCAAAAACGGCCTTTGGAAACTTAAGTAAGGAATCATTCATAACTTTGTATACCACAAATGTCAGACTAATCCTGGAGTATGCAGCTCCAGCATGGAGTCCATAGCTAGTCAAGCATAAGACTAAACTGGGAAAAAGTTCAAAGGTTTGCCACCAGACTAGTACCCGAACTGAGGGGTATGAGCTACGAGGAGAGACTAAAGGAATTAAACGTCACGTCGCTGGAAGACAGAAGAGTTAGGGGAAAACATGATCACCACATATAAGATTCTCAAAGGAATTGATAGAGGTAGATAAAGGCAGGCTATTTAACACAAGGAGGCACACGCACTAGGGGACACAGATGGAAATTGAGTGCCTAAATGAGCCACAGAGATATTAGAAAGAACTTTTTTAATGTCATAGTGGTTGACAAATTGAATGCATTAGGCAGTGATGTGGTGGAGGCTGACTCCATACACAGTTTCATATGTAGATATGATAGAGCCCATTAGGCTCAGGAACGTGTACATCAGTTGATTGACAGTTGAGAGGCGGGACCAAAGAGCCAGAGCTCAACCCCCGCAAGCACAACTAGGTGAGTACAACTCACCTAGCGCACCACTACACAGCTCTTCAACTTCTCTCTTACCGACTAGGCCATAGGCGGAGGAAGATAGGAGGGTGTGGAGTACAATAAGTGTGGCGCCATGGATGTGTGGCACCATGGATGTGGCACTGTGGGTGTGTGGCACCATGGATGGAGTCGGGTGAAGATCCCCCCCCCCCTCCAATCCCCTCCCTACTTTTCCAGATCTCCGGGCTGCTGGTGTTCCCGGGGGGGGGGGGGGATCATTTGCCACTCTGCACCAATCATTTCTACACAATCCATTCTTTCGCCACTCTGACTCTTTCGTTCTCCTTTGTTCTTTCGCTTTATTCTTTATTTTTGTCGTCTCCCCCACACCTCTTACCCTGTCTCCAACCCTAACTTCATCCCCTCTCTATCCCCCAACTCGTCCCTCTCCCCACTTACACACCTACCTCGCTCCTTCTCCATCACTCTCACTCCCCAACACCCTCACTACCGTCTCTTCCTCCAGTAGCTCACTGTCACCACCATGCCAGTGTTGGCACTTAACGTGTTGCCAAAACAAACTTCTGACAGGCACTAATGACGGCTGAAATGCCAGATCCAAACGCACAATGCGAGTCAGTAAATTAGAGCTGTGAAAAGGGAAGGGTAGGGAAGGGAAGGGAAGGGAAGGGAAGGGAAGGGAAGGGAAGGAAGGGAAGGGAAGGGAAGGGAAGGGAAGGGAAAGGAGCGAGGAATCGAAATACAAGTGAACGGAAGGGAAGCTAGTGCAAGGGTAGAGTAGAAGATAAAATAATGTAGACTGGCATGTAAGGTGATGGAGCCGAGCGTGTGCCAGGCAACACCAGCCTCTCCTGCTGATCCCCGTCGCCAATCGCCATGACACTGCCTGGTTTGGGGACGCTTCTCCTGGAAACACCAGCTGGTGTGGTGTCAGGTGTGGAATACAAACCTCCACTAGCAGCCTCTACCTCCTTATTAAGTAAAATTGGGCATTCAAGTCTTCCTCAAAGACAGTGTTAATATGTAAAAAAACCGTGTATTCATGTATAAAACGTGTATAAAACATCTTAGTCCCCAACAAACCCTTAATCTAAACAAGGTCGTACTCATTGCTGATGATTTTTCCTTATTGTCAAGTATGCCGCATTTTCCCTCTTACTGAACACCCACTACTATCACACACTATCGATCCCGGCGTAAAAATTGCAGTGCTTTAAGGAAATAAAAGCGACCGCAATATTGACGTTTCATGGACCTAATGATCATCGGCTCCGGTAAACTAGGTGGGCGGCCTAGCTTCTAACGCTTCTGGGTCGGTTCAACCATTACATCTTGTACAGAACGGTAAGCTAAAAGGGGCTAAAATATTTACTACCTGACTGGAGACTGATAAAGGTTAGCACATTACTCCTCAGGTGCTGTCATATTTGTCACATAGTGACCGGGTTCAACACACCAGCACCACTTTACCAAGCCTCATGCTGCGGCTCTAGACAAAAGCCCATAACCCTGTCCGTGTGTGCATATGAGGACAGCATATGAGGACAACAGTTTCAAGTGTAGATATGATAGAGCCCAATAGGCCTGTACACCAGTTGTTTGACAGTCGAGAGGTGGGACCAAAGAGCCAGAGCTCAACCCCCCGTAAGCACAATTAGGCGAGTACAAATAGGTGAATAGGTGAGTGAGAACCCCCCCCCCCTACCCTCACCCCAACCAACCACCACCTGCACACTTAACGAACGAAAGTGTGAAGGAAAGACTCAATATATATACAAGCGTATTCATACAAAATTTTCAAATACCACTTACATTCTTTTTCAAGGTAGTGTAAACAATGTCTTGAACATTGTTTACAGTATCTTGAGAAAGGACGTGGCTTGCATCCGAAATTTTGGTTTAAATAATACACTTACAGGCCCATTGGGTCTTTCCTTCATTGTTCAACACTACGGCATTGTAACAAGTTTCTCAAGTGTAAGTATGTTGTACAAACAAAACATAAATAATAATATTAATGGAAATAACAAAAAAATGAACTTACTTTTTAAGGACAAGGGATGACGGGCTACATAACTGCTGGGACAGGGGCTTACGGTCGACGGGACAGCTCTGTTGTACCGTCAGGAAGGACAGGAGGCACGGACGGCAGAAGGTGTGGCCACAGGGCGTGTCAAGGGGCGTCACCAGCGGCTGTGGGAGGAGGAGCAGAGGTCACGGGTCATAGGTCAGAGGTTCAATCACTATTTATGCACCTAACAATCTCCACAGCCAAACTATTCTCACACTTAATGTACCGAGGGAGCCAGTCGGCCGAGCGGACAGCACGCTGGACTTGTAATCCTGTGGTCCTGGGTTCGATCCCAGGCGCCGGCGAGAAACAATGGGCAGAGTTTCTTTCACCCTGATGCCCCTGTTACCTAGCAGTAAATAAGTACCTGGGAGTTAGTCAGCTGTCACGGGCTGCTTCCTACGGGTGGAGGCCTGGTCGAGGACCGGGCCGCGGGGACACTAGGCCCCGAAATCATCTCAAGATAACCTCAAGAAGATGGTTCAGGCGCTTTTCCAACCCGTCCTCTCCCTTGTATACGTCGAATTGTTTACGAAACCGATCTATCCCTTATAAATGCGACTTGTTATTGAAAATTAAAACACTGTAAATATTGATATTTTCTATACATGGATCGCGATAGGTTAGGTGGGTTACTCGGGTGCGTACGTTCACTACGACCTGCCTTTTCGAATACACAGCATTTTGACGTCAAAATCCCCCAACGGACAAATAAAGTGGTACTATAAATCACAGCGGCTCGCAAATATTCACGTTTTCTATGCGTGGTCGATAGGTTAGGTTAAGTTAGGGCGTTTTAGTGGACCATTTTCTGAGAGGACTATACGGGTGGGACTATACTATTTTCTATACGGGTTGCACAGTAAGGCAAAACAGTTGTATAATTTACAGTGTTGAGAGAGAGGGACGGGCTGGTGTCCCAATACACAAGTTGCCGCTTGAAATGAGCTCTTAAGTGCACCAACAAAGGCTAGAATGGCACTCCTAAACCTTCACTAAAGCTGCTATCTCTACTACCAATCCTAATCATTACTAGAGTAATAACTCCTAACCTGAAGCCTCGTATCACACCGACGCCACAAACACCATTAACACTACACTTCAACACAATCTTCACTTCACCAAATGTACAAATACCATTGCATGTGTAACTCTTCACTACTGAAGAACTTGTTATTCCACAACCTATTACTGCTTCACATACACTGGCACCACTACACATGCACTCTCTCCGTGTTCATAAATGCTTCCCTCATAGCAAGTAGGCCTACGTATATCCTGTATCAACTACCAAAATTCTGTACCTATTAAAACAGCACTCCCACCAGCCCATAATTACAACCTCAACTATACAAGTCAACTTTTCTCCACACAAATGTTCTCTCAAATTGATGATTTTCTTTATTAAAAAGACAAATGTGATTTATCTCATCTACGCTGTTCTACCTGTACAAGGGAAGTCCTCCGCTTTGTTTCAGAGTTAAAACTATAGGAATATATAACAATTACACCACGGTAGACTTGTACTACATATCAGTGAGAGAGAAGCCGCGTTATTGGTCGACTTGAATAATGGGCATAAATAAATGGTACACATTAGCATAACTGTGTCAAAAATTGTGTGCACGACAACGTGAAAAAATAAGGTTGGTAGATGAGCAGAAATTGTGCTGTTCTCTATATTCTTTGCATTTCCAGCGCCAGAGCCACAAATGTGGCCTTCAAATTTGTGTACACACTTGTTATAGACAAGAAAATTGTTCAAGGGATATTTAGAGTTTGGTGATAATAGCAAACTCTTATAATTTTTTAATGAAATTTTTAGCATGCGTAAATAATACACCTAAACAGCTGTATACACCATACTACACAAGCATGATTGTATCCCATACTATGTACACTAGAGAAACACACAGTTGTAGAGAGACTGACCTGGAGACAAATGTGGCAGGTGACATCTTCGTCAACGTCGTCGATGTAGTCGTACAGGTGCGGCTCGTGCGGCTGGTGTTGCTGGCCGCAGGTGCGACAGGTGCGGCGCCGGCCACTCCTGACGGAGCCCAGGGCCACCCCTCCGTCGTCGCTCTCCTCCATACTGGCGCCCCCACTACTCTACACCGCCCCCATCACTCCTGCGGAGGCAAGCACAAAAAAACATACATTAATGGCTATATATTAATATTTGGAAATTACAAGTCACGTCAAATACAAAACTGTTGATGATCATGCTCATGACGATTAACTGGCATTGCAAGTAACGTGATAATTATGATAATTGATGACATCTTCTAGCAGGGAATGTGTTATATGTCTGAGGAAGGTTTTCAAAAATCTTGTCAAGCTGTACCTCTGTTAACGCTCCATCCTTTTCCCTCCGACCCCCAGGCCTGTCTGTTCCATGGAATGTACAGAAAATAGAAGTCGAAATTGTACCCTTCAAGATGAAAAAGATTCAGCATGAACCGGGACAGTTACGGTGTGTGTATGGAAGCATGATATCTGAGTTACCAAGAGGCAATAGTTTACATGTATATTGTAACGGGTCGGTGGCGGAGGATAGCAGGGCAGGGTGAGTGGCCTAATATGGGAATATACTGGGTTTGGAACTGTGGACTGGACAATTGAACTTCGACTTAGTAATTAAGTATCATCCACACAAGCTGAACTGCAGGCCATTCTGGCTGCAGTTCTAGAATGGTTCTTCTGCACTTACAGTCACATACACGTTTGGAGGAGGTACGTCAAGACGAAAAAGATTTTTTTTTGTATTTGTCAATAGCCGAGGAGCATTTGATTCCCTAAATAGTCGAAATCCATTATTCATGTCCATAGTTGAGGATTGTAAAAAAAAAGGATAGATGAAATACAGCTGAAAGGTCACACAGTAAAATTCATGTAGATTCCATCTCATGTTGGACTAGTGGTCAACGAGGTGGCGGATGACCTGGCCAAACGTGCCACATCAAAACCACAAGTTGACATTGAATGTATTTTAACTTTAACAATGAGACAAATAAGAACCAAAATTATAAATATTCAGGCACAGGCAGAAGTGGCGAGGAGAGGTATAATGTATGAGGGCAGTCAAACCATGCAACACTACATGTGTGTGAGAGTCAAAACACCCATTTTACTTATGGTAAAAGGAGAAATGCTTTGAGTGACTGTGTGCACATGCGGCTCAGGCTTGGGTACAAATATTACTGGGAATATGGAGTAGGTGTTAATGAGATAGGAACGGTGTAAACTATGTGGTATATTAAGGTCTCACACATTCACTCATTATGTTATTGATTGTCCGTTAATTAGTGCATATAGAAACAGAGATAAGGACTGTTCCTGAACAAATGGCCTGGAATGTGTCACAACGGAAAGATTGACGATTATTCTGGGGGAGGGGGAGGAAAAAAAAGATCTGGTCGGTAAAACAACGCTCGTGCCTTTGGGGCCCGTAGTCGGAGTCTGCAATCGGTCCTAGTGAATGAAATGTTACCCCCGTGCTACCTGTGGTTTCCAGTTATAAGTATATAACCTTATTTTGGCACGGTATACAGAATTTCTCCCAGATTCCTAGTGTCGTAAGGCTATCACATGAGAGCAACCAGGTTGATCTGACACTTCTTGCTAAAACTAAGTGCTTCTTGAAGACACCCACATTTGTTCCGTCAAGATTTCTAATGCTTGCCTGGGAGGTTATTTAAACAGTGTGGACCTCTGATGTTCCGACACTTTTCTCTGCCTACAGCACCGCTACTCCTCAATGGTTCTATACTGCATTTCCCTCCGTATCTTCGCCCCCAGTATGTTTTACAGCAATTGTCTTTACATCAGTTGCTGTAAAGACATTAGAGGCGGCATTTTCCAAATGTCGTTCAAAGTCTGTTAAACTGATTACATGGCCCGTGCCTACTGGACGGCAAAGTTCTGCGTGCCCCAATTACACTTCGCCAGTTGACCCGGCGTGTTCTCCCGCAAAGTTTATAAACATTAAACTTTTTCTCAACACTAAAGTTACGCCCCCACCTCATGTAAGCACAGGATGTTAGTAGTAACATACCTGTTATTTACCTTACCATCCAGCTTCTACATCACATCCCCTCGAAATGTAATTGTCCTAATTACTAACGCAACCGTCGCCACACACACACAAACGCCTGATGCCGAACTAAACGTCTATGTCGCAGGCACGTAAAACACGCGGCCCTGTGTAAGACACACCTGCAAAGTATACTGTAATACTACGTAATACGAAGGACACTATATTCTGCAATTTTTTGTATTAAATGACTTCAATTAGTTTGTGGTGTGTGGCCCTCATGACAACACAAGTGTGGCCCATATGGCCCTCGGGGGACACTCTGACATGCCTGAATTCTATGGTCTCTCAAGGTTGAATCGGATGGCTAGACGGTATATATATACCATTGTGCCTATTGTAAGTATCTCTTTTGGTCGAGTCAGCATAAAAAAAACTTCTTGCTTAAGGTTTGTCTTTGCCATCTACGCTTCTTTAACCTCGTTTCTTCTGAAAACAACTGGGCGTCACTTCGGCCCACCCCCCCCCTCCTTCCCCTCTTTCCCCTCCCCCCGCTTCTCTCCCCCCCTCTTCCCCCCCCGCTAGTCACCCGCAAACTCCCCAAAAGGCCAACCGACTTCGCCCCCTCCCTCTCTACCCCGCCCCTCCCTCCCTCCCGCCCCTCCTCCCTCTCCGAACCCGACCAGCCCAACTGCACCCGCCTCCTCCCCCCCCCTCCGCCTCCCGCCCTCCTCTCCCTCCCGCCCGTCCCCGCCCCCCCCCCTCCCCTCCCTCCCCTCCCTCCCCCCTCCTCTCCTCCCTCCCTCTCCCCCTCCCTCCCCCCTCCCCGCCACCCTCCCTCTCCCGCCTCCCCTCCCTCTCCTCCCTCCCCCCTCCCTCTCCTCCTCCTCCCCCCTACCCTCCATGTCTGTTGACCTAGAGCATGTGACTGGCCTACTGCAGCATTATCTTCCAAACTCCCGCTGGCTTCAATTAGTATGTTGTAATATGTCTCGCTCTTCAGTTTCGTCTCCATCACTAACTCGCACCTTTTGTTTTCTTACGTTTACTTGCTTATATTTGCATTAGTCAAGCTTTCTTCCATAACTTATCCATCTTTTGTTTCCCCACCTAAGTCGCCCTCCCCAACACCTACCCTCCACCTTCACAACCGGATCTCCCTTCTCAGTAATTCTGCCAACATTTTGGTAAAAACTTGGATTCTGGCCAAGAGCGTCGCCTCAAACCTTATCCCGAATGTAGCCGCGTACAGACTTCCCTGGTGACTTTCACTCCCTCTCTCTCCTTCCCGCCCTCCCTCTATTAGTAGAAAATGACTAGTAGTTAGTATTTAATATATTCTAAAAATGCGTCATGCTCTTCAAAGTGTGAACTAGTATGCGGCCGGAGGTGGTGGCACCACACAGCAAAATGCACGCTAGTTCCAACGTCACCACCGTCGCCGCCAACTAATGTTCCAAGTCCGAGTGGAACCTTGCATAGTGTAAGCCCACTAACATGATGTATCCAAGAGGAAACGTTGAGGCAGGAGTGTTGACCAGACCACACACTAGAAGGTGAAGGGACGACGACGTTTCGACTTGAGAATGGTCCAGGACGGACCGAAACGTCGTCGTCCCTTCACCTTCTAGTGTGTGGTCTGGTCAACATTCTTCAGCCACGTTATTGGTGACTCATCGCCTGCATACAGGCAGTGAAGAGGATCCAACTCGCATCCCGAGTTCCGCACCGCCCACTGAGCTACGATGAACTTAGAAGTAACTCCGCTACGATTGTGGTACCGGTTAGTGCTTTCCAAATTCTAAGTCGGGAAGAACCTCTTGTTGATATAATTGTGAGCTTAACATGATACATTCGGTAGTGCGTGTATCTGGGGAATCCAGGGATGCTAGTTCCATCCCATCACATTGCCTAATGGTTTCTTCGTGCAGAGATCGCAATTATTTGTAATAATTTTGGATGACAGCACTGAGCAGGATACGTCGAAAAGGGGAAAATTTTCCTTCCTCTTGATCTAATTAAACCTACATGCTGTTTAACTTTCCCCAAAGTATTTAACATTTGATTTTGAACAAGGAACAGGTTTGGTCCACGGAATTCCCTCTGTTCACGGCACGTTATCAAATATAGGAGCAGTTTTCCTGCTCTTTGGCCTGTTGGCTTGTACTGAACGGCATTGTTAATAAACGTTTGAAATTGTTTAACATGTATACTCTCTGTTCCAGAGAGAACTCGATAAACACCTCCAAAAAGAAACCTGATCAACCAGACTGTGATTCAGTACGTCAGGCCTGTCGAACAGCCTGTTGACCAGAACCAACTGGGAGACCTGGTCGGAGACCGGGCCTACACCAGGTAGGTGCAAGCCTAAACCAGCCTCCGCTTACTATCTCGTCCCCCCCCCCTCTCCCCCATCCACATCCTCACACCTCTCCCCCTATCCACAACCCTCACGCCTCTTCCTCACCCAATTCCCCATCTTTCCTCATAACCCCTTCCCCACATACTATTCATTTTTTACTAAATCCGTCCCGTTCTCTCCCCCCCCCCCCTTTCTGTTCCATTTCCCCTCCCCTGCATAGTCTACATGCTTCAGGCTAAGTACATTATGAGGCACTAAGGTGGCGATCTCATCTGCATAGAGCCATTAGAGGAACACCGGCAGCCTGTTTGTTAGACCCTCTGCCTAACACGCCGGCTAAGACACCCCCCCCCCCCACTCCATATGATAGTTACCTTCCTCTCAGCACCGTGGCTCAGAGCTCAGGCACGTCCCAGCACCGTGGCTCAGTGCTCAGCCACGTCCCAGCACCGTGGCTCAGTGCTCAGGCACGTCCCAGCACCGTGGCTCAGTGCTCAGGCACGTCCCAGCACCGTGGCTCAGTGCTCAGGCACGTCCCAGCACCAGGGGGTGAAAGCTCAGTGTTAAACCTTCCTCTACTGTTGGCTTGCAAGCTAATAAAGGGTATAGGGCCGCTCTGATCCACAAATTGCATGTTCTTGCGACGCTCGGGGTCTCTAAAGGGTCGTTGCATCAATGACCAACACTTTTAATGATTAAAACATTTGCAATATTGTAATTTGAATTACACTGTACTCGGCCTAATCCGTATGCTAGGGTTGTACTTCAGCTCCTAGGTCCCATCCATTGACTCTCACGACCTTTAGAGGTATTGTTTCAACTCCTGGGGTTCATCGCGAGGCGGAGACCCTTTATCCCCACGTGTGGAGGGAGAGTCCTAATTTACACACCATTGTATGGAGAGATACACATTATGTTGTATGAGCTGGGAAGCAGAGAAGGGCGATGTTGGGGGAGAGGGGATGAGAGTGGTAAGAGGGAGAGAGAGAGGGAACGTACCCGTGGGCGCCTGATAGACCCGGGCGCTGACGGTACGCCTCTAGTATGATATACGAGAGGGTTGAGGTAGAGCGTGAGGTGTGTGTACACACCCGCAGGCAGAGATGAAGCACGCCTTCAGGGCTGCAGATTACAATGTATCGGTGTTGTAGCGCAAAGTGAAATGCATCGTCGGTGTGGCATACATTGAAACATATTGCCGTATTCGTAACGCTGTGATCCATATTAACCGTAAGGCAACAGTACAATGAACTGGTGGTACTGTTCCGAGTGCCTGCGACCCTTTGGCTGACGCCACGAGTGTGTCATCGTATTGACTTCATCAATATTGAAGTCCATGACGGCTATTTTCAACCTTAAAAATAATCGTCACTTCTTTCCTCGAGTACGGAATGTTGGGAGGACTCCTGGGGTTGGTGGTGCCCTCCCAGACATGCTGGGGTTGGTGGTGCCTCCCAGACTCCCAGACATGCTGGGGTTGGTGGTGCCTCCCAGACATGCTGGGGTTGGTGGTGCCTCCCAGACATGCTGGGGTTGGTGGTGCCTCCCAGACAGGCTGGGGTTGGTGGTGCCTCCCAGACATGCTGGGGTTGGTGGTGCCTCCCAGACATGCTGGGGTTGGTGGTGCCTCCCAGACATGCTGAGGTTGGTGGTGCCTCCCAGACATGCTGGGGTTGGTGGTGCCTCCCAGACATGCTGGGGTTGGTGGTGCCTCCCAGACATGCTGGGTTGGTGGTGCCTCCCAGACATGCTGGGGTTGGTGGTGCCTCCCAGACATGCTGAGGTTGGTGGTGCCTCCCAGACATGCTGGGGTTGGTGGTGCCTCCCAGACATGCTGGGGTTGGTGGTGCCTCCCAGACATGCTGGGGTTGGTGGTGCCTCCCAGACTCTAGACATGCTGGGGTTGGTGGTGCCTCCCAGACATGCTGGGGTTGGTGGTGCCTCCCAGACATGCTGGGGTTGGTGGTGCCTCCCAGACATGCTGCAGAGACAGCATGTCAAGCATCGAAGTACGACAAGATAGAAAGCTCAGCACAGCCAGAACTGTTGCCCATCCAAAGCG
>WNGS01004946.1:17522334-17551127 GCA_020271785.1 Procambarus virginalis
AAGTCTTTATAATACCAATTCCTAAACCTAACTCTCAAAAATTCAGACCCATTTCCCTTACATCTTGCATGTGTAAAGTCTTGGAGAGAATTGTTCTCAATCGTGTCATGTTTCAGGTCAAAGAAAAACTGGCCCAAACTTATATGGGTTCATGCCCAAGTGTAGCACACAAACATGCTTTGCTGAATATTTTGTAAACTCCCAGGATGGGACACAGGCAGCCTTTATTGACCTAAAGTCAGCTTTTGATGTAGCGAATGGCGAAATAATATTAGAGCAACTTGCTGAATTTGGAATCAAAGGTAATCTTCTGAGTTGGATAAAGAGCTACCTATCCAACAGGCGTGCTAGTGTCCTATTTAAAGGAGTCAAAAGTACAAGGACAGATGCATTCGAACTAGGCACACCTCAAGGTGGTGTCCTAAGCCCTATGCTCTTCAATATACTTATGCACAAACTTATCCATGACATACCTGTACAACCTACGGAAACTGTTATATGTTATGCTGATGATATTTGTATTATGGCACACAGTAAACCAAGACTACAAGTGTTACTTGACGCATTCTCCAAGAAAGTAGTAGAATGTGGCCTCATAATATCTGTTGATAAAACAAGGGTTCTCATTCCCCATTCTCTTCATGTTAATTATACTATTAATGGAGTGCCCGTGGAGACTTGCAAGTCTTATAAATATCTTGGAGTCGAGGTTAATGATGCAAATCTCGTCAGCAACCTGCGCAAAAAACTAGTTGAGCGTCTTAAACCTCTCAGAACTCTTGTTGGCAAAGGATTTGGCATTAACATAAAATATGCCCGTAGTTTTTATATTGCCTTTGTACGATCTGTTGTTGATTATTATGCCTTGCATCTTCTTAATTTTTCACCTAAACAATTACAAGGCCTAGATGTAGTACAGAATGATGCCATGCGCATCATCCTGGGTTGTCCTAGAACTGTCAGAATTGTTAACATGAGAAAGGAACTAAACTTACCTTCCATTTACGAAAGAATAGTTCTACTTAGTACTATGTTTTGCGCCAAAACTTTGAAGAATAATGGTCCCCCCAGCTCTATTCAAATTAAATTGAGATCCATTCTAAACAATTCTGACTGTTCCCTCCATCCACCGCAAAAAGCTCCCTACAGTGCGTGGCTCAGTTGTTGTGCCTATAATCTTCGGAAACTGAACGTGTCTCTTAACCCTGATAAAACTGTTCACTATATTCCCCCTTGGAAAGATGTGGAGGTCTCTCTGCATTATACCCCCATCAGTGTTAAACAAATGTATAACACTGACATTTTGAGATGTATAACATTAGAAGCTATTGACAGTCATCTTCACATTCTCAAACCGACGGAATCCTATGCCTTTACTGATGGCTCTGTGCAGTTAGGCACTGGTAGAACAGGTTGTGCATGTGCAGTGTATAAAGGGAATGAAATGATCATGTCTACTACACAGAGACTGAACAACTGGGCTAGCACGACGCAGACCGAGCTAGTGGGCATTTATCTAGCCACTGAATACCTTAAGCTCAATGGTGGTGGAGTTATTTTCTGTGACTCTAAAAGTGCTCTGCAGTCCTTAAATAACCCATCGCAATGTATATCGGACGTAGCTTGTAATATTAAATGGAATGTAATCTTTGCCAATGATAATAACTCTTGTATAAAATTTGTGTGGATCCCATCCCATGTTGGAGTTGGAAAACATGACTTCGTAGATCGATTGGCCAATGAGGCTTGCAGGAAAGAAAACATTGATTATGACTTTGGACTATCTAATGCAGTTATTAGAAACATACAAATTAAAGAAATTAATTCAGATTTAGAAGAACTAAGAAATGCCCAGAGACCTGAAAGCTGCAGTATTAAAAGTTATGACAAGTTTTGTAATAATAGGTATTTGTATGGTCGGCATAGTAGCCGAACCAGGCAATGTGATGTAGTCATTGCGCGAATTCGCCTTGGCTATAGACACATCTGGCAGGTTAGTGAGGCTGAGCCACTACCAGAATACTCAGATTGTAAACTCTGTGATAAACCTTTAATGCACTCACTAGAACACTACATTGATGAATGTGAAACCGTAAAGGACTTTAGACCTCCTGGCCTCTTGTACCACCAACTGTGTAACTATTTTATTGACTCAGGTGTTCTGGACGACGTCCTAACAATTTACCCAAAATTTGCTTGTCCATTTTAAAGAATGAAGAACAATTTTTATGTATATTACTTCTAAGCTGCATCACCTATGAACCCATCCCTGCCCTTGTGTGGCAGTGCACAGTAGAAACTTGTTTTCACATATCCATATATTAAAACATTGATTGTAACCATGATATATATGTGCTTCAGCCTACAGTTTAGACCTATTGTCTTATGTATGACCCTCTGTCCTGCGTGACAGTGACTACTAGCATTATCCTCACTTTAATCAGACTATCAAAATCCTCAGATTAGGCAAAATTGTAATTAATTTTGTCAATAAAGATGTTAATAATAATAATAGTATGTGGAGCCTCTGTAGTCTTTTCATTACCGTTCACATGGTGGGAATGCGGGAAGGGTGTCTGTAACCCTTCCGCCTCCAACACCAGGTGGGCAATGGGTTGTTCAGTAACTCTTCAACTACCTAAAAAGTGTCTCAAATAATATAGATGAGGCTCTCAAAGGTCGAGAAATCTGCCGCCAGGTTCCTGGTTCGCCAGAGGTCTGGAGGGTGGGAGTGGAGTCGGTTCACCTCCACAAATCTCCCGTCTCATTTCGCCAGACGGCGATCACTCTTCGTCTCGCCCTGGGACGCACTCCATTCTTCGTCTCGGCTTGACCTTCACGTTTTCTTCTAAGTGACGGTTCAAATAGGGAGACTTTCTCAAATTGAGGCTTTAAACTCGAATGTGCACTGGGGGTCGGTTTTTTACACTTGACAGGCGAGTGGAATTAGGTGCCGGAGACAAATTGGGGACAAATATGTGGGTTCAGAGGGAGTCTGATTCTGAGTTGGAAATGGTGGGGAGGAGTTGGATTTTATTATAAGTCACAGGGTTACTAATTTGTCACAGGGCAATGAAATTGGGGACATTCCGCTGTTGCATCATATGTTACTAACAACTTTTGGTAAATATGTTTTTGTTCGATTCTTTTACGTAAACAATGATTATTTTTGGTGATTCCTTCCTTAAATTTTGCGCGTTATTTTATTTATTAATCATATGTTATTATAATTTATTAATCTTATCTTGAGTTATTATAAGTTTATTGACCAAGTGATTGGGTATTTCATATCGCAGTTGAAAGACTGATCAATTCTGTACATGATAAGAGTTCCTTCGTCATTTAAGGTAATGGACATCGTGGATGTATGCGTTTCACAAATGCATGGATATGCATCGATAGGACATCCATAGCAGCAGGTGAAGTCAAGCCCTCCAGTCAGCCCTCTTCCCCCCCCCCCCAGCACACAGCCCTTCTCTACCCCCACACACAGCCCTTCTCTTCCCCCCACACACAGCCCTTCTCTTCCCCCCACACACAGCCCTTCTCTTCCCCCACACAGCCCTTCTCTTCCCCCCACACAGCCCTCTTCTCCCCCCCACACAGCCCTTCTCTCCATGTCCACACAAATACGTCTCCATATTGTTGCCTCTCAGTCTCTTTGTCCGAACCAATACCATCCGCATCCTATCCGCTGAACTTCACAGCCACAGCAGCTCTTCATTAAATTATCTCTCAACATCGGCTCTGCAACTCTTGATATAATTTACCAAAGGTATGATTGGACTACAGAAAGCTTTTCGAAATTCAGCTCAGACATCAAATTTTCATTGCATTTCCAACCGCCAGCTTCTCACCACATGACTGTTGGGTGTGTTCAGGTTATTACCAATTAAAAATGTTCTCTAATTCACCATAAAGGAATTCTGGGATAATACACTTGAAAGGTTTTTAACTTCGGTATTGTTTCCATAGAAGAATTGGACATGGCTTAGTTATTAGTGGTAGACTTAGTTATTAGTGGGACTCCTGTAAATTATATACTTATAATTCATACATAAGATTACAAATTTAACTGGTGCAGTGTTGCCTCATTGTTGTGCCTCACTTGGCTTCTATGAGAGTTTCTGAGCATGCGTTGATGAAGACCCCCACACGAGCACTGCAGCGCTCCTTCAGCGATCACGTGGTGGGAGTGCTTGGTGTTGTCTGCAGTATAAGCCCATACCGACAGAAAGGTGACACCTGTACCGCGACGACTACTTGCAAGCAAGCATGGGGAGCCGTATGAGTTATTCACAGGCTTTAAGGGAGGGAGGGAGGGAGGGAGGGAGGGAGGGAGCGAGAGAGAGAGAGAGAGAGAGAGAGAGAGAGAGAGAGAGAGAGAGAGAGAGAGAGAGAGAGAGAGAGAGAGAGAGAGAGAGAGAGAGAGGAGAGAGAGAGAGAGAGAGAATGAATCAAGCACAAAATTGACATTCTGAAACCCAGCTCACTCTTAATTTGTTTAACATCAACTTTTAAACTTCATGGTAAAGCAAATACAACATGGGAGAGAAGGAAAATAAGAATAAAAGTGCACGGAGAAAAAAGAGGAGGGGGAGAGACAGGAAGGTTTCAGGACCAAACTAGGCAGTAAGGCGGACAGTCCACCTGCTATCATAACTCGCTATATTTCCCCATTTCCAGACTATCCCTTCACTCTATCCCTCTTTACTGCCCCTCCTAAAAACACAAGTGGCTAAATTGCAAGTAAACAGAAACTACTTTTACAAACCCCGCTTGTTTTGATACTTTTTGAAGTATATTTCTCACTGTTTTTGTTCATTAGGATTGTCATTAATAATTTTAGTGAAACTGCAAGCAAAAGCTGTTCTCCTATATTAGTTTCTGAAGCCTGCCCCCAAGAAACTGATTTGATATTATTTATATCCATTAGGAATACACTAATTTTAATGTTAAGTAACTCACATAAGGAACAGGATGAACCAAGAGCTGTCTGTACCACAGAGTTTAAAATAAAAAAATAGTTAACTTGATTTCATGCACATCAACATTTTGAGTGAACACGTTCCAGATGCACGTCAGGCTAGGAGTGAATGATCACTGAGAAGTATGTTCTTGAGAAAGGCAATGCCAGCTTGAGGCAATATTAAAGGCGTCAGCTTCTGGTTGTCCACAAAGTTTGGCCAGGAGAGAAACTTTGAGAATATTGGCCTTACACATAGTCTCACTGGTGTTGAAGGCACTAATGTTCAGACCAGTCCACCACACTTGGTCAAGATTAAAGATAAGCCTTCTCGCACAATTCTCCTCCTTGTCTAAAATTCTGATGAGGGGGGGGGCGGGAGTCAAGGCAGTCCATGAGAGCAGTACATTCTAAAGATGAGAGCGAGCTTGTGCTTCATATATAGTTTTACAATCCCCCGTTGTCAAGAAAGCATGTGCCGTAGGGCTGTAAGTTGCTTGGCTGCCTTGCTAGGGTGAGCATGTGGCTTTTCATTGTCACTGAAGAGTTAAAATCGATACATTGCGAACGAAGCTAATCACTTAGCACTAGGTTTTTTCCATTCATTTGTATGCCTGCCCGATTTGCAATAGTGTGCCTTTCCCAGGAAGATGTTAGTGAAAGTTTGTGAATTATGACCCTCGTAGATGTTTGTATTTCTTTTCCACATGTAAAGGTGTATCATCAGCTTGGCCTGAGCTTCAGGAATATGGTGTAACAGATCTTCGAAGTTGACATTCCAGTGCAAGGGTCTAAGCACACTTTTCTGTGGAATGCTAGGAACTGAGTGGCCCCGATTCTTCCCCATTGAGTACTACTAAGTCCGTTTTATAATGCAGACCCTTTATCAATTGTAAAATGAAGCAAATGGAGCCCTTCAACTTAGGGGTTAAAGTGCAGATTATCACACCCGATCACACACACTTGCCGTGACCAATGCAACAACGCAGCTGATCTAGGACTGATCCATTGACTAAGGCCACTTGCGAAGAAATACAACGAGAGCAGCAGCATAACGATCTTTTCTAAAACCATATTGTGGACCACATAGTACCCGATGATGGTCGATAATTTATTTAATTTGCTCTGAGATTAATGTCTATCTCTCCCCTATCACAAATAATCTATATAAAATAATTAAGAATAATAGTAATATTGAGAAATTGATGCAGTGATTTACATTAAGTTCTAGGAGTTCACCTTTGCCAAGATCGTAATATCTCTCCAGAAATAAGGAACAGTGGAGAAATACTCGCTTCGGCGGGTGTTCAGAAGCGCTAAGTCTA
This sequence comes from Procambarus virginalis, assembly GCA_020271785.1. NCBI lineage: Eukaryota > Metazoa > Arthropoda > Malacostraca > Decapoda > Cambaridae > Procambarus > Procambarus virginalis. The sequence goes on from WNGS01004946.1 coordinate 17,528,626, forward strand.
GAGAAGTAATTTCCATAATCGTGAATAATCCCGAGTGGCAGAGTTTTTGTGCCTGAAGATAATGAGATAGGTGGGAGGCAGGAAGGTTATACCTGGTGTTAGTGACTCGCCTCTGTCCTCGTCGACCCAGCAGTCCTTTGTAGCCCACTGACTCACTGGCACTTCCCTGCCTCCCTCCCAACTCACTGGGTCCCATTGTCACTTTCCTTCCTGCTCTTAGGGTCCTACTGACGCTCTCTGCGTCGTACTGGCACTTTCCTCCCAGCCCTCTGGCTCCCATTGCCACTTTCCTGTCATCCTTCCAGGTATCACTGACTCCTCCCGGCCTCCCACCAACTCTTTCGATCAGACTGGGCGAATTAGATTTTCTTTCTTTTCAGGGATATTCGCCGGTTATTCCGTTAGAGTAGTTTTTCTGGTTTGTTAGAGACCGTTTGAATAAGTTAATATTTGCGATAAGATAATAAGAATAACAATATAGGATTATATTATTAACCAATATTATATCAACGCTAATGAAGATTGTTATTGGTGTACAAATATTGTGAGTAAAATCGGTTTGCCTTGTGGACAATAAGTCGCAATAACGTGGCTGAAAATTAGACACCCAACCCCGACACCTGGAAATAAAGTGACGACGTTTAGGTCCGTCCTTGACCATTATCAAGTCGTATAAATAAAGAGCTGTATAGAAAGTCGGTTTACAAGGTAAGAATGCGAGGTGGAAGGTGAGAAGGTTGAAGTACATCATAGGTGTTTATAGGAATAAAAAAACGTGTAATGGCAAAAGAGAGAGATGAAGTAGACAGAGAACAATATAAAACAAAAGAAAAAGAAACTGAAAGGGTTAAAGCTATGTTAGATCACGTTTAAGAAGGTTAGAGCATTTAACTGTGTACTGAGAAAGACGAGAGTCAACAGCAACTAGCCAAGGACTAAGGTTCATGTTTGTGTTATGTATGAGAGCAGAGTCGACATGATGGCGTCTGCAAAGAATAGAGGCAAGAAAGACTTGGGGACTCCAATCATCCTATAGTTAGATCTAACAGAAGAGTTCATTGTCTGCAAACCAAACAATCTTGTGTTGTTTTAGTCTGGTGAAAGTGGTTGTACTTTTAATGACAAAGTATTGGAGAGAACAAGAGGAACAGAAAAATACCGGCAGCAGCAGGAGCAGTGTGAACCTGATTACTACGAAGCTTGTTGGTTTGTCGAAATGTGAGTTTTGTATTAAGAGGACTAAGAGCGTTAGTAACGGGGTGAGAATAGCTTGAGCTACCTCATCCCTTTGTGTGTATTTTACCTCAATAAACTTATTTCAATTTCAATTTCAAAGAGCGTTAGCGATATTTTTGAGCTCGGATATTTAGAGAGGGCAACAGTGTTACTTGTGTTAGAATCAGGTTTAGGATGAAATAAAGTTTTTAGCTTAAAAATAGGCACTCTTGATAACATTTAAGGAATAACCAAGGCGATAGAAAGATTTGTAAAAAAAAAACTGAATCAAGAAAATAAGGGTGAGGGAGCTGGTGGCTGAGCGGACAGAACACTGGGCACGTGATCCTGTGGTCCCGGGTTCGACCCCGGGCGCCGGCGAGAAATAATGGGCAGAGTTTCTTTCACCCTGATGCCCTTGTTACCTAGCAATAAATAGGTACCTGGGAGTTAGTCAGCTGTCACGGGCTGCTTCCTGGGGGTGGAGGCCTGGTCGAGGACTGGGCCGCGGGGACACTAAGCCCCGAAATTATCTCAAGAAGGTTTACTGATGCGTAGGATCAAGAGGAAGACGGATGATGGGAAAAGAAGTGATTGTACACACCACCATGGACAGGCTTGCGGTAGACGGCACACAACAAGCCAGACAGCTGTGAACATGTACATTATGAAAGGAATGGGGAAATTTGACTCCCCTTTCAACTTTAAACAATCTGGCTCCTATAAATTTTAGAGAGATGAAAGGCTGGAAAAGACTAGTCATGAGGTCAGACAGGAAACATAACAAACGAAGCCAAAGAGAGGCACGAGAATTAATAGTGTGAAGAACAATTTCAAAGTATTCCATATAGATATTGGCAGGTGTAGAGGAGATTTCACAGCGACACAGTCTGAAAGAAATGTTTACCGTTGCAACCCGTCCTCGACTCAAGTCCATTACATCCAGCGGTCGACCCCACAGACGCATTCATAAATTTTTACATGTTTTTCATTCAAAACTGAAATTTTTTCAAATATAAATTAATATTATAATATATTAGCATATTGGGCATATATAGGCATACGTTAGATTAGGTTAGGTGTTTAGGTTCTGTTGGCGATTATTTATTTGTAGTGCGTGGGTGAAGCATTTACAGCGTTGTGGTTCGAACAGTCGTCGTCAGTGAAGCACTTGTTCCGGAAGTGTTCGAACGAAATCAGTTGCGAGTCGTGTGTAAACCGTTTTTCATTCATAAACAGGGGGTTTGGCGGGTGCATGGAATCCCTTTTGAGTCTTTGGAGGACGGGCTGACCATTGTGTTGACTAACGCCTTCCCTTTCAATCTGATGAGATAAAGAAAGACACAGTAGGAAACGGGAGATGAAGCAGGCCCACAGTCGCCTTCTAAGGAGAGAGAAAAAGAGAGATAAAGGGGAAGTTAGTAAAATGAAAAACAGCGTAAGCATTTTACAGTAGGGATGCAGGTGCAATATGTCGATGAAGTCTTGAGACACAAAGATGGACAGGGTAAAAAAAAAAGTAACCTCTTTAAAAAATAATAGGTCAAAGACGAACATTAAGTTGTAAGTTGTGAATTCCCCCCATCCCATCCCAAAGCCTTATCCTGACCGTTGTGTTGTTGCTATAGATTCAGCTACTCGGAACAAGTTCCAAGTAGCACGGGCTATGGTGAGCCCGTAGTGGACTTACCTGGCACAGGAGCGGTGCTGTGTGTTTCTTTATCCTGACCCCTTCCCAGTGCTTATATAGTCGTAATGGCTTAGCACTTTCTCCTCATAGTTCCCTTTCCTTCATAATGAGACGAGATGGGTGCTACATAGCATCTCCGGCTTGGTGCCTTCTTTTGATAAATAATTGCAAGTTTTGTGGTGATCACAGAAATAAGAGAGAAGAGCAAATGACAAGGAAACGTTTGACGAGCTGAAAGTCGGACACATTGCTAAAGTAATTATCAAAAGAAAGCACCAAGACGGGAAAGCTATGTAGCAATACATTGCTAAAACTCTCCTTATCTCGGTTCTTTTTTTGCCCTGCCCACCTTCCACTCTCTCAGGACTTCGACAAATTACACCTGCAAACCTCCTTAGCAGGCAGTGTTTTTTTCTTCATCCCATAGCTTATGGTAAGTTTTATCCACTAGTTTTCCCTGGAATACGACCCGCAATCGTTTAAGAGCCAGGTACCCAATTACTGCTGGATGAACAGAGATGCGTAGTTAAGGCTTGAGGCCCAGTTAATCCTTCCATGCCAGGGGCCAGATTCACGAAAGCACTTACGCAAACACTTACGAACCTGTACATCTTTTCTCAATCTTTGGCTGCTTTGTTTACATTTATTAAACAGTCAATGAGATCCGAAGCACCAGGAGGCTGTTTATAACAATAACAACAGTTGACTGGGAAGTTTTCATGCTTGTAAACTGTTTAATAAATGTAACCAAAGCCGTCAAAGATTGAGAAAAGATGTACACGTTCGTAAGTACTTGCGTAAGTGCTTTCGTGAATCTGGCCCCAGGATACGAACCTAGGTCAAAATCTCACTCGGGACGAGTATTACCACTGCAGTCTAGTGTTTTATTCCTATTAACTCCTACGGTATAATTCACCCTTCCATTAATTATAACTGCATAATACTTTTAAGAGGTTAATGTAAACTATTTTCAAAGTACATACTTTATTAACCACAAAAATACAAGACATACCTGACACTATCACAAGGTAAATTCAACTGGTATATGGATGCTGGTGTGTCCCCACCAGGTAACCAGGAATACATCCCTGGATCTTAGCATAATTATCAGTAATTTCGGCACTTTTTTCATAAGGAAAGAATGTACTTAATATACATTAAATTAATTTATACTTTTGTATACAAAATTACAAATGATTCTATTTTCTTTAACAATTTTGTGTATGACTTGCATGTTAGTCGGCGACGTCTACGTATGACGCAACATCCTTACTAGAAGTAGCATCCAGATTACATGCAAAACCCACATAGCATACAACACCACCATTAGACGCAACATTCTAATAAGACGCAAAGTCCATACTAGACGTACGATCCGCTTAAATGGCAATCTCTACACCAGACGCAGCATCCAAATTAGTGACAGTATCCAAAATAGGAGCATTGTGCATTTGGCAACAATGTGCAGTAGTTTAGGGTTGCAAGGGCTGCAGGGAAGAACAAGAGCAGTATCACTGCTAAATAACATTCTGAAAGGCAAACAGGCATGAGGCACTCCCAGGGTTTCTGGGTCGACTTCATTAAGGCAGAAGCTGGAGAAATTCGGCTTTAGTGCCATCTAAAATGACTGACATTTAATGTGTTAGGAACAATTCTTGTTTAAAACAAGATCACTACAAATTGGCTATGAAAATTAAAAAATTAAAAAGTATAATGTTACTTTCTAAAACTATTAATTACTACTAGCCATTTCTAAAAGTACACTAAATTTAGTGTGCATCTTGCTAGGGGTAAGAACTAGCACAGTAAAGGTCTCCAGTACTGTAATAGCTGGCTCAACAATGCACCTAATGGACACCACATGAACACGTTATCCACACAGGCAGGAGACCAACAACAAATCACCCACATTTAACTAATAATCTATAATCAACGGTAGGCAACAAAATTCTAAACCTTTATAAATCACTAAAAGGGTGCGCCAGTATGGAGTTTTCTTCCTGTTTTCCTTTATTTCCTGCAACATTTTTAACCTCTGATAATTACAGAAGAAAATGTTTAAATTCAATAAGTTTTGCTACAATAACTTAATCTACTTCCCGTCACCTTTGGCCCCTAAGACAAATAGGACTAGTTCTTCTTGGAGAGGAACCCTAAATGAAATCACAGCTACTGTAGTTGAAGGATTTAAGTAACAATCCTTTTATGAGAAGATGGTTACCTACTAGCAAGTATTGGTGTGATAAAGAAGGCACTAAATATCCCTGTTGCAGAAGGTGAGGCCGATGGCTTCCTACTGCGGTCCTGCACGTGACGCCTCCCACTCACCATCAAGCACCTGAGGACTTTCTGACAACACAATACCTCCATGACGTTAAACTTGGCCTTCAACTGGACACACTGCCCTCCTGAGAGATCACAATGGTTTCTAGTGTGAAATTAAAGCGTCAATGGATGGCAAAGTTGTATTCGGTCTACTTTTCGATGCCCAAACCTATAAATTATAGCTCCGTCCCCAACCAAGACACCACCTCCAGATGCACTCTCTGTCCAGCTTGCTTCAGGAGGCTGACAGCCGACGAATGTCGTACCTGCTCTAGCGAGTGACCGTCCACTGATAGCAGTCGATCACCACATCGCAGCTTGCCATCAATGGCCGCTGGGGATGACTGTACCACGAATAAGACATGGATCGGTTCAGCACCACGCTGAGGGTCTGAACCGCCAACAATACTGAAGCCGAGGGAGGCTCCTGGAGCCCGATGCAATATCACGCTCTTAGAGACGTGCAACGAACGTGGCAGTTTTTGCCAGTACAACCACGATGGAACAAAGTTAGCAGAGCCCAGTGACGTCTCAGGACCATCCAGTAGGGAGAGAGTGACGCCTGCCAGCTCCGCCGTGGCCTTCAGAAGTGCCACCGCCTGTCCGTGGGTCAGCCCGAGAAGTGACTGGCCGTTTACCGACAGCAATACATCGCCTTTCTGTAAAGGAGGAAAAACAATTTTGTATTTCTTACAAGTCGAGCCTGGCCTCAGGCCGGGCTCGGGGAGTAGAACTACTCCCTGAAACCTCTCCAGGTATGCTCCAGGTATACACCAAACATCATTCGAAGTCGTAATTCCTTAACTTAGTTACACAAGTACACGTACAATTGAAAGCAGAGGGCATTACAAAAAATATTTGAAGAGTAATAATTTAAAGAACTAACATTATATTAAAATTACCTATTTTCCCCAATTATATACTTGAAAAAGAATCTCCAAAATAAAAAATACTAATTGAATAATATGCATCTTCTTGCACCTATCCCTTAGTTTCTCTTTTGCATTTTATATGGTAATGATAAAAGGAAATGGAGATGGGAAAATAGAATGTGTGTGGCCGTGATCGCACCTTGACCTGCTTGGACTTGCCGACGGGACCCTGAGGGTTGATGTTGGCGATGTAGATGGGAGTGTCTCCCTCGTTGCTGCCCACGCCCCCACCGATCCTCATGCCCAGGCTCTCGTTTCCACCCTGAAAAACCACCAGATTTTGATGCCGATGTCTATGGCAACTTTCAATTTGCATAATTCAACCCTTATAATAAACAAATTATTAAAGTTACTAGGTAAAAATATAGACAGATTATGTGCTTTGTATGAACTCAAAGTTGATGAAAGCTTCACCTTGGAGATTGTGACAGTTTTCTGGTGGAGTTGTGTACTCTCGATGCGCAGTGATCTCCGGAAACCGTGAACGAGGTCAGACATATCGCTGGAATCTCTTGAGCGACGTCCTCTTATACGGCTGCTAGTGGAGCCATCAGTAGTATCCTGGCCAGGACCTCCCCCGGACAGGGCCGACCCGGCACTCTGAACAGACACATCCAGGTTTGGGGACTCCTGCAACTTGTCACGCGAGCTGTCAGTGTTGTCTGGTGGGTCGAGTTGATCGCTTGAGCGTGTTCGTGCTAGGGCGTGGCGGTGTCGTGGTGGCAGTGCTGGTGGCCCCACATCCTCCTCCACCACGGTTCCTCCTCCCCTTACTGCTGATGACAAACTGCCGGAACTTTGGTGAAGAGGAGAATTTATCGAGCCAAGCGATCCGTTACTTTGGTAATGTTTGTTTACTCCATTAAGAGAGCCAAGCGATCCACTGTAGGGTTCTCCAGGTATACTCAATGACCCATTGGAGTGGCGCAGGGAGCCTTCCTTGCGAGTCACTGACACACGGTCATCTAGGGATTCGCAGGAAGCAGAAAGACCCACGTCATCAACGCTACTCCCAATATCATCCTCCAGACCATCTGTCACATCCCCTAGGCTCTTGTTCATGTCTTTGCCGTGGCAGTCGAGGCGAGGAACGAGACGGTCGGGCGCTGATTTGGTGCGCCAGTGGTGGACAGGAAGAGCCGGATCCGGTCGTCGGAAAAGATGTTGATATTCTGGGGGTGGACCCGAGGAGTCTACCACACTGGCTCCAGGGCCACGGCTCACAACCAGACTCACATGGTGACGCGTCTGCTGTATGAGGCGCGAGGCATGGTCAAGGCGAGCATAGCGCACATCAGCACCATTGATGGCCAGGATGCGGTCGTGTGGGTGGAGTCGGCCGTCCTGTGCGGCCACTGAGCCATCAAGTACCTCCATGACGAAAATACCAGGCTCAGTACGCCTTCCTCCTAGCTTGAGCCCCAGCTGTCGGCTTGTTTCCTTTCTCAATATGACCATCATTGCTTCACCTGCAAAATATTGACACATTTAGATGCTCTCGTTTCATAAATTTAAAATTGTTTCACAGCTGTTATGGGGTGTGACACAGGTTGTGGGGTGTGACACAGGTTGTGGGGTGTGACACAGGTTATAGGGTGTGACACAGGTTGTGGGGTGTGACACTGAGGCGAGAGCTGGAGACCTACAACAGTATGTGGGACGTGTGGAGGAACCGTCGGACACCAGACAACAACAACCATGTGATTATTGTTCTCCCCTAAAGTACAACAAATTGTCTTCGTTAAGATAAAGGGGGAGAATAAATGCATGAATACTCTGTCATGCACGAAATAAAAAAATATATATGAACAGGTTAGTAGGATATCATGAATATATCGATTTACATACTAAAGCCGTCTATTGGCTGCGTCATTCGTCTAATGATATTTATTTCCTAAGAAGTATAAACTCGTTACTGTCGGTTCAAGCAAGCAAGAATACCTTCAATTATTTCAAATGTTAGAAAACGTGTTATTCAACGTCTTCAACGCGATGCAACTTGAAGCCAATGAACAGGTGTGATAAAGCAGCAACGCTTGGCAACATGAGAAAGGTAAATAATATGGTTGAGGGGTATGGTTCTCTAATAGAAAAGAAAACCTCGAACTGACTATGATAGACGCATTTGACTAGAGATCCAGAGGCAGCTGACTAACCAGGCTGTGGTTGGTGGGTGGTGGCGGGGGGCGCAGGTGCAGACGACAGGGCTTTCTGTGCCTCAATCCTCTCCCTATAGACACCGAGCCTGAGCACCGTCTGGGGACGCCTCAGAGCCTGACACACCACCTGGTGAGTGGCTGACGTCATGTCTACACCGTCCACCTCGATGATCTGGTCGCCAGGCTGCAGGCGGCCATCTTGGGCCACCAACCCGTCTGGGAACACCTCCTGCACCACCACACATCGCTGTAGATAGTGGCATAGATTAAAAACACAAGGTTCACTGAACTTTGAATGAAACATTATATCGTGAGCAAGATTTTCGTAAACAAAAAAAAAGTTTTCAAAAACACTAATTCTTATTAATAATATGAAAATAAGACCCATAGCAATAAATACATATAATAACTATCTTTATCATAGACGAGCTGTGACACACAACAGACATCTTGTGGCGGTCTACAGCTACACAGCCGGGTCTGCTGTGCCACGTTAGTATTCACCAACGTGCCGGGTCTGCTGTGCCACGTTAGTATTCACCAACGTGGTATCTAAATAACTTGCCAAATGATCCTTTCACAAAGTATTGCGGCGGCAGCACTGTTGGAGGTCAATTAAGCAGCTCAAAGCACATTGCAGGACTACTCAGTACATAGTATTAAGTACGAGTCTACTGTATCGGTACTTTCATATTAAGTCTTGTTTATAAATATTCCATTCAGTGTTTAGTGTTCTTGTGTTGACTGACTACGTCCGGTCATGTGCACAGCCGTCCATGACAGCAAGACTAGCAGTGACAATATTACTGGAATCAGTAGCTCCAGGATATCCCACCCAACCACTTGGGCTGGACGGTAGAGCGACGGTCTCGCTTCATGCAGGTCGGCGATCAATCCCCGACCGTCAAAGTGGTTGCGGCACCATTCCTTTACCTGTCCCATCCCAAATCCTTATCCTGACCCTTTCCCAGTGCTATATAGTCGTAATGGCTTGGCGCTTTCCCTTGATAATTCCTTCCTTCCTTCCAGGATATCCCTAAATAAAGGTCGTTTTTTTCTCGTTAGAGTGGTTACCCCAAAAAATATCCAGGTAATAGATTATTATAAAGCATAAACTTACACCATCGATTCTATTTACTTAAAAAAATTACATTACTAAATTGTTTTCCCTCTCTGAAGTTAAGCAAACTCTAACACTGATGTAAGGTCACACACTTATCTTTAGAGGGAAGGTGCTGACAATTCTTAAGAGCCCCTTTATGTTTATATAGTTATTTCTCAATGCATCATTACTGTCAATGAGAGCACGAACACCTGGGTGTCCTCTCGTACGGAACTGTTTTGGTATGAAGATTTGGAAACTATTTTACTGGTAGAGATTATAATGCATCTCTCGCTTGCATTTCAGGAAAGAACAATAAGAAATTTTAAGAGTTTCCAATAGTTTAGGTCTTTCGTTGAATGGATTCAGGCAATAAATTTCTTCCGCATATTCAGAGTTCAACAACTTGGTATGCATTAAATGTGTAGCTATGTTTAGCCCTAGAGAGTACTAGTAACAAAGTTTTATAATTGGTTTCCATCTCTCATTTGAAATTTTGTAAGCAGACTACCTTTTCCTATGTGGATATGGTTGGTATGGCTGTTAAGGTTACAGTCTTAATTCGTTTTTTGCCACAAAGCCGGAAATGGAAGATCTTTATTAAATTGTTTCCTATGGCGCACTGGGAGACTTTGTTTACATCTGTTGGGCGTTTGCTGTCTCCTCTCCGGATGCTACTCTTATATAAATAATTCTCATGTCAACAAAAGATGGTTCAACACGGCAATCCGTGATCTTCATGAATTAGGAGGAGCACTGAAGCACCTACCCTACCCTGGGAGTGGCAGTTCTCAATCACCCCTCAATCACTTTGCTCTCTCAGCCAGCACAGCGATGATGATAATGTCTTACCAAGGGGGTGTCTGATCCCCCGACGATGGTGATGCCGAGGGCTGTGTGAGTGCGAGGGATCTCCAGGTGTGTAATCTCCCCCTCCAAGATGGGCGGACGCGATACACCTGTGGAAAAGACCAACAGATTCAATCAAAAATAAAACACAGTATATGAAAACGAAGTGGAAATGTCTCCACGTAAATAATGCAAACCCGTCTATCATTAACTAGGACACGTATTTGTATCTTTTGTCTTTACTTATTTCTGCAAGACATATCTCAATATAGAGTGGTAAGGACAATGTTCCCAATAGCGCGCGAGAGAGCAGGTAGCCCAGCACCTAGCTTTTACTGCTGCAATTTAAGCTTATTCGAAAACTGCTAATCTTTTATTACTCTTGCCACTGAGAAAAACTAGATTTTTTATGGAGTCTCTGTGTGAGTAAGTGAGAGAGTGAGAGAGAGAGAGTGAGAGAGGAGAGTGAGAGAGAGAGAGAGAGTGAGAGAGAGAGAGTGAGAGAGAGAGAGTGGAGAGAGTAGTGAGAGAGAGAGAGTGAGAGAGTGGAGAGAGAGAGTGAGAGAGGAGAGTGAGAGAGGAGAGAGTGAGAGAGAGAGTGAGAGAGAGAGTGAGAGAGAGAGAGTGAGAGAGAGAGAGTGAGAGTGAGAGAGTGAGAGAGTGAGAGAGTGAGAGAGTGAGAGAGAGTGAGAGAGAGAGTGAGAGAGAGAGGTGAGAAGAGAGTGAGAGAGAGTGAGAGAGAGAGAGTGAGAGAAAGTGAGAGTGGAGAGGGAGAGGTGAGAGTGAGAGTGAGAGAGTGGAGAGTGAGAGAGTGAGAGAGTGAGTGAGAGAGAGAGAGAGTGAGAGAGTGAGAGAGAGAGTGAGAGAGAGAGTGAGAGAGAGAGTGAGAGAGAGGTGAGAGAGAGAGAGAGAGAGTGAGAGAGTGAGAGAGTGAGAGAGAGAGAGAAGAGGGGAAAGAGTGAGAGAGTAGAGAGATAGAGAGAGAGGAGAGAGAGATAGAGAGAGAGAGAGAGAGGGAGAGAGAGAGAGAGGGGGGGGGGAGAGAGTATGATAATTGAGGATGTGGACAGAGAGTAGAGAGTATGTTGGGACAGAGAGGGATATATGTGATGGAAGAAGACGGGGGGGGGGAAGTGAGGCTGCAGGAAGATACGGCCACTAGTGTTTAAGTTCATTAGAGATAATGACTGGCAGAACTCTGGTCATCGTGGTAATGAAGGTGATAACTCTCCCCTCCCCCCTCTCACAGGACGCGACCACCGGAGGTAGAGGGAAGAGGAGGGGAAGAGGAGAGGGAAGAGGAGAGGGAAGAGGAGAGGAAGAGGAGAGGGAAGAGGAGAGGGAAGAGGAGAGGGAGGGGCAATGACAAGTTTGAAGAGAGTGTGGGGCCTGGTAATGGTTTCTTCTGGACAAAGGATAAAATAGAATAGGTGTGTCCCGTACTCTTGACAGACCTGCCGTATTCTGCCCGAAGTGACGTCATGTTAAGGAGTAGCATCCATCTTGTAACTTAAGATTAGATGAGGCTGTGTGTTTATAACTACAGGTGGACCGTCAATCTCCATCGCTAACCTTCTCTCTTCTGCCACACTACAACCTCCACAACCGTCACTCCACAACTTCCGCCATCCCTCCTCAATCACCGCCACCCCTCCACAACCTTCGCCGCCGCCTCCCTTGCACGACCTTTAACTCCGCTGCCACATCAAAACACCTTCACCACAACTTTACAACCACCTCCGATTCTCCACAACCTCCGCCGCCGCCGCTCCACAACCTCCGCCGCCGCCGCCGCCGCTCCACAACCTCCGCCGCCGCCGCCGCTCCACAACCTCCGCGCCGCTCCACAACCTCCACCGCCTCTCCACAACCTCCACCAATACACAAGGTGTCATCGGAATATTGGCTCACCGCCACTCGATAAAAGCAATAGACCTTTTTTTTATCAGTGGAAATGGGAAAACTTGTGTCGACGATTGTCAGGGGAGGCTGTCAGGATGGGAGGCTGGCAGGGATGGGGAGGCTGGCAGGGAGGAAGGAAGGGAAGGGACGGGAAGGGTAGGAGTCAGACAGGCAGGCAACCATCTAGACAGCCAGTAAAGGGGAATGTAGAAGGCAATAGATCCGACAAGTTCCAACAGCAGCCTGAATATCATTGCATATAGCATGAATCACTAGCAGTACGCTGGTGACTCCGTTATGATAATCTCTTGGTCGAAGCATGGAATCCCAGATCCCTGGCGAGCAGTATTACTGGCTCAGAAGACCATTGTATAGTGGCCTGCCATTCCACACCCCCTTCCCATTCTCCTCCCAAACCACTTCAATTCTCACCTTCCTCAACATCCCAAACAACCCTCATTCAACACCCCCCCCCTCTTCTCTCATCTTGCCACATATCTATTCTTCAACACTGCTGTTCCTCTTTCTCTACCGTCTCTTTTCTCTTCTCTCGCTGTTTTGCTTCCCGGGCACCACCACCGTAACATTCTCGAGCGCGTCCTTGAACCCGGGATGGGCCATTGCCTGTCCGGTTCTATCCCTTTCAGCCCATCACCTGTCGTGACTCATGACCAATACTTACCGGCCACCGATCCAGATATTCCTCTTATTATTCATTTTCCTCCTTCCTATTCACTGCCTTATAGTGTTCCAACACAGTTTGAACATCAGAGAGTGAGAGAGAGAGAGAAATACACGGCTGTTCAATACTCTACCAGCAACCATTAGAAATAATGCCGGAACAAAGACTTATTCTACCAGGTTTACAAGGCTACCACACACCCGGAATTCATGGGGAGGAAAGGCTTAGGTAATCCCATGTTGTGGGGGTAATCTTATGACTGGGGTGTAATCCCATGGTGGGGGCTGAATCTCACTAATTGTATTGGTTAGTTTATCACTCCCACGAGACCTGTAGTGGACTATAGGGTACACAGTCCTCCTACACCGTAAAGAGAGTTACATTTGCGAGTGAGTAATCTGGACGCATCCGCGCATACTTGGGCCTGTATGTACACATGACAAGCAAGAGTGCGCACCAAAAATACGCACACCGTACACCCACTTCTATACCCACCCACCCACACACCACACACACCACACACACACACACACACACACACACACACACACCCACACACCACACAATCACGAAAACCCCACATTAATAAACAAAACATTCTCGTCGTTTATTACACATCCTTACGCTCGCTCACGCTCACTCGCTCTCTCCAAAGACGAAATAGAGCAAGAGAGCAGAGAGAGCAAAGAGAGCAGAGAGAGCAAGAGAGCAGAGAGAGCAAGAGAGCAGAGAGAGCAAGAGAGCAGAGAGAGCAAGAGAGCAGAGAGAGCAAGAGAGCAGAGAGAGCAAGTGAGCAGAGAGAGCAAGAGAGAAGAGAGAGCAAGAGCGCAGAGAGAGCAAGAGCGCAGAGAGCAGCTCAGTATCTATTGCAGGCACCCTCCCCCCACTCTTCACCAGCAAGACCCGCGGGGCAACTATTCTCGCCCAGGTCCAACTCTGTAGGTAGGTAGGTAGGTAGGTAGGTAGGTAGGTAGGTAGGTAGGTAGGTAGGTAGGTAGGTAGGCGGGCGGGCGGGCGGTAATGTCCATACTGACCGACCCTTGGATATCACCGATAATGTCCTCCTAAACTTGATGTGGGAGGGAGAAGTGTTGGGGAGGACTACCGCTGGCTTGTTTATGAATAGGAGTTTGTGGGCGGTTGTGGTCAGTGGTGACTTAGGCATTAAGGTTGTGGTTATTGGTGATGGGGTCGTGTAATGGCGCTGGAGGTTGTAGTTCGTGTTACCTTTAGCTACTGAGCAATACAGTGCCTGAGCTACTAGCTCAGGAACCTTTGATCAACGCCTTGTGTAGTTCGGGAACCATTTACTCAAGGACAGCAAATGGTTCCCGAGCCACAATGGGAGTTTTTGATTCAATATTGTCCACAGTCATCTATGATTTCAACATGAGAGCGGTGTGTTGATCGAGTGTGAAAAAAAGATATGGATTGTGGAAATGGAGAATGTTACAACATTGAGTGTGTATGTGTGGTGTGTGTGGTGTGTGTGGTGTGTGTGGTGTGTGTGGTGTGTGTGGTGTGTGTGTGTGTGTGTGTGTGTGTGTGTGTGTGTGTGTGTGTGTGTGTGTGTGTGTGTGTGTGTGTGTGTGTGTGTGTGTGTGCGCGCGTGTGCGTGTGTGCGTGTGTGCGTGTGTGCGTGTATTCACTTAGTTGTATTTTACGGGGGTTGAGCTTTGCTCTTTCGGCCCGCCTCTCAACTGTCAATCAACTGTTTACTAACTACACTAACTACTTTTTTTTCCCCACACCACACACACACACACACACACACCCCAGGAAGCAGCCCGTGACAGCTGACTAACTCCCAGGTACCTATTTACTGCTAGGTAACAGGGGCATTCAGGGTGAAAGAAACTTTGCCCATTTGTTTCTGCGGGTGCGGGAATCGAACCCGCGCCACAGAATTACAAGTCCTGTGCGATATCCACCAGGCTACCTGGCGTGTGTGCGTGTGCGTGTGCGTGTGTGCGTGTGCGTGTGCGTGTGCATGTGCGTGTGCGTGTGCGTGTGCGTGTGCGTGTGTGTGTGTGTGTGTGTGTGTGTGTGTGGTGTGTGTGTGTGTGTGTGTGTGTGTGTGTGGTGTGTGTGTGTGGTGTGTGTGTGTGGTGTGTGTGTGTGTTCGTTCGAGTGTTACAGCAGGTGACGGCGGCGGAGTGGCACTTGTACCGCCAATAATTACGGAGGCGGCACCGTGCCTCTATATCCAGCAGGCTGCTGCTGACAGCATGCCGATACCCGGAGCTTTGACGGTTCCCCTGGGGGCGTGTGTGGTGTTCCTGCTGCCAACCAGGGCAGGAGGGACACCACGCCACCATGGTCTTGTGTTCTGTGGCCGGGAAGTGGGGAGGGGGATAACACAGGTGGAGTTACACAGGTAACGAGGGTTTACACAGGTAACGAGGGTTTACACAGGTAAGGGGGTTTACACAGGTGGGGGAGGGGCCGAGGTTACGCTGGCGGGGTTGGGGGTGGGAACAACAGTGATGGGGAGGGAGGAACATGAGAGAGGGGGTGAGCCAGAGAAAAAGAGTGAGCGAGTAGTTTTGTAAACGTCTTTGTAAACACGATTGTTTACATTGGACTGCAATATTTTTCACACATCTTGTGAAGGACAAATTTTCAAAAATTGCCACTCTTTATATGCCAACTTATGGGTGAATATCATTGTTTTCTTGTCTAGTGTTATGACAGGACGATGCAATTTCATGTTTCCATGAGATAGCCATCTGTTTGGGTTTCATCTAGACTCTCTCCTCCACACCCCCTCTCTCTCTCCTCCACACCCCCTCTCTCTCTCTCCTCCACACCCCCTCTCTCTCTCCTCCACACCCCCTCTCTCTCTCTCTCCTCCACACCCCCTCTCTCTCTCTCCACAGCCCCCTCCCCCTTTTCTCTTCAGTCCAATATGAGAGAGGGGCTGGAGATGGCAAGTACACACGAACCATGCAGAGGTTTACATTTTTTGGGGGACCAGGAGTCAATAGCTTGGGGCAAGAGAGCCCCGCATCAGCCACGACGGGATGGAGGAGGGATTGGTGGGTGAGGAAAGGTATGGGGGATAAATGTGGGGGGGGGGGGGGAGACTCGTGGAGTAGGAGTCATGAAGAAACACAAATAATACTAACATGTATACAAAACATTCTCTCACACACACACACACACACACACACACACACACACACACACCACACCACACACACACACACACACACACACACACACACACACACACACACAACACCCACCCATCACCCACCCATCACCCACCCAACACCCACCTCTCTAACATATTTTCCCCAAAAATTCTGCTTTTACCTTTATAGATCGTCACACATTTATGCTCTTCGACGCGTCTAACTCCTTGAGGTGGTTGACAGTTGGACACAAACTACAAAGAGCATAGAGAGCTCTATATTTAATTATAATTGGGCAGTAAAACCTAACTTCTCTTGGAATACTTAATTATATCTTTGAAAAAATTTAGTAAACCCATTGCTTTAATAATTAAAATGATACGCAAATAGCTAATGAAGTCACTAGCTGGCTACAAAGCTGGAATGTGATTTAAGGTTTGTGTGTACAAACATTAAGATGATTGCCTTCAATCGTCAAGATGTTCTAAATGTCGTACAAGAAAGCAATCATTGTTTATACTGTGAACTTTTTATATAGTTTGTTTTGAAGTGTAAGAACACCTGAAGTTCATTTCTAATGATACAGCTGGATCATTACTGAACAATAATGATTGCAATCATTGCAATCATAATGATTGCAAAATGATTGCAATAATGATTGCATTACTAATGATTGCGTTACTGCAAACCTGTCTGATGTGCCTGAAGATGCTGTCTACTCACCACACGTAATGACTTCGAGCCGACCAAGATAGCCACCCAGGCGGTAAATATATTAAATTGATAAACGAGTTTAACAGTATTGTGGTCAATGAAAACGGTATGGGGATCTTCAAGACATTGTCATTCATCATAGTAAACCTCTTCCTTACTCCGCCCTCGCTTGCTCCTGGAAATTACATCAGCAACTTTTGACGGCATTATGAACATGCTATTGTCAAGTTTTGAACTTCCCCGCATATATAGTTAGGGAGCTGAATTGAGTTTACAACTTGCCGTGGAGCTGGCAAGTTGATTGTCGTAGTTATAGTAAAAGAAATATATATATATATATATATATATATATATATATATATATATATATATATATATATATATATATATATGCGAACAAGCCTGAATGGTCCCAGGACTATATGCGAATGAAAACTCACACCCAGAAGTGACTCGAACCCATTACTCCCAGGAGCAACGCAACTGGTATGTACAAGACGCCTTAAACCACTTGACCATCACGACCGGACATAATGAGGTGATAGCCAGCCCGTCCTCCAAACAAAGATCCAAAAGTGATTCCATGCACCCGCCAAACCCCCTGTTTATGAATGAAAAGCGGTTTACACACGACTCACAACTGCTGACGTTCGAACATATCCGGAACAAGTGCTTCACTGACGAATTTTGTTCGAATCACAACGCTATAAATGCTTCACCCACGTACTACAAATACAAATAATCGCCAACAGAACCTAAACACCTAACCTAACCTATCCTATGCCTATATATACACAATACGCTAATATATTATGTTATTAATTTATACTTGAGAAAATTCCCGTTTTGAATGAACAGCATGTTAAATTTATGAATGCGTCTGTGGGGTCGACTTCTGGATGGAATGGACTTGAGTCGAGGACGGGTTGTGATAGCCGAAGCTATTTGAACCACCTCACCGCCGGCACTCGGATGGTTATCTTGGGCATAGCATTTTACCAAATCACCTCATTCTTTGGGGCACACGTGAGGAACACAAATGCGAACAAGCCTGAATGGTCCCCAGGACTATATGCGAATGAAAACTCACACCCCAGAAGTGACTCGAACCATACTCCCGAACTCAAGTGGTTTAAGGCGTCTTGTACATACCAGTTGCGTTGCTCCTGGAGTATGGGTTCGAGTCACTTCTGGGGTGTGAGTTTTCATTCATATATATATCTATATATATATAATATATATATATATATATATATATATATATATATATATAACACAACAGACATATACATACTGTATATATCATTTCAAATCAATTCACTATAGAGGAAAACACGAGCCTTAAATGTACCACAAACTTACATAATCACCAGTTTATGTAACCGAAACACACTTCCTTGTGAAAGGATTCGAACCTTAGATAACCTGGCGTGCCAAAAGCACTGGCGTATAGAGTAATGTGACCAGTAAACCATGACTGACTGTGCATAAGTACATGACTGTATACAGTACTCGATATGCCAGTGCATTTGGCACGCCAGGTTATCTAAGGTTCGAATCCTTTCACAAGGAAGTGTGTTTCGGTTACATAAACTGGTGATTTATGTAAGTTTGTGGTACATTTAAGGCTCGTGTTTTCCTCTATAGTGAATTGATTTGATGATTTGAGATTATTATTCATATATAACCAAGACGATTGAATCATTGAGAGACGCTAACATTACTGGCTCATGGGACGCAGATGCACTTATATAGTCCACTACAGCGTTAACTTGTGCGTTCTGTCTTAACACTCACTCAGGTAGCACTAACGTAACTTGCAGAGACCCCCCTCCCCCCCACACACACATACTGTGTGGTGTGTGTGTGTATGTATGTATGTATTATGTATGTATTTATTTAATTATTATGTATGTATGTATGTATGTATATGTATGTATGTATTTACTATTTACATCTGAATCGAACTATTACCTATTGGACCCCACCTTTCTAATTTATTTTCCTCTTTTATGTCTACTACATACATTTCTTTTACACGCAGTGTGTGTGTGTGTGTGTGTGTGTGTGTGTGTTGTGTGTGTGTGTGTGTGTGTGTGTGTGTGTGTGTGTGTGTGTGTAGAAAGAGTGAATGAAAAGACGAGTTAATTGTGGTATAAAAGTAGCCAATGATGGTCAATGTGTGTGTGTGGAGGCCAGTGTTGTCACTAACTTGCCGTTCCTGCCCTCGTGTTACAGGTGCCCAGGAAATTGGGTGTCGTGTCCTCACTCCACGTCTGGATGCGAGTACCGTGGTTCACAGCGCTCCATCACCACCCACCTCACCACTGTACCTTCAAGGACCACGGTAAGTCACCCTTCAACCCCACCCACCACGGTAAGTCACCCTCTAAGTCACGCTGGCACCCGTACAAGGACCCGGTAAGTTGCTCTACAGACCAATACCGCCACCCATGACTCCCCCAGCCAGCGAGGGGTGCCAACACAAAGGGTAAACAGCGCGTGACCCCAATCGTTCAAGAGAGCGGCTCTGGTACCTCTGAATGTAACCTGATAGTGAGATGTCGGAGAGGTTGGCTATACTGGTCCTTGAAGCACGGCGCTAATGCCACAAGTGAGATCGATTGATTGATGAAGATTAAGCCACCCAAGAGGTGGCACGGGCATGAATAGCCCGTAAGTGGTGGTGGCCCTTTTGAGCCATATCCAGTATCAATAGATGATACTGGAGATCTGTGGAGGCACAAGTGAGGAGGAACAGTGCCTGAAGAGTGAAGCGGAGGAATGCATGACTCGAGTAAATACATAAAAGGGTGCAACAATGCAAAAAATAATGGAGGGGGGGGGGGGTGTTAATTACTGTATATCGACACAAATTGAAATTGAGTTTTAGATTTATTTAAGTTGCCGAGTTACATAATTGACACGAAGGCGCTGGATTGTTTGAACTGTAAGTTATATATATCTAAGTTGGGGTGGTTGGGTCAGCGACTCGCTTGGGCCATTGCTCCTTCCACAGTACGTATTATCGTCATATTTTCCGAGCCACGACGTGCGCCTCAGGCCGAGTCACCTCTCATAATACCCTCACCCTTCCTGTATGTGTGTGGTGTGTAGGGGGGGGGGGGGTTGTGCTCACTTAGTTGGGTTTGGGGTTATTGTGATAACCAGGGCCGTAGCTTCACGCAAGACCAGCTTGGCCAGCAGGGCCGTAGCTTCACGCAAGACCAGCTTGGCCAGCAGGGCCGTAGCTTCACGCAAGACCAGCTTGGCAGCAGGGCCGTAGCTTCACGCAAGACCAGTTTGGCCAGCAGCGCCGTAGCTTCACGCCAGACCAGCTTGGCCAGCAGGGCCGTAGCTTCACGCAAGACCAGCTTGGCCAGCAGGGCCGTAGCTTCACGCAAGACCAGCTTGGCCAGCAGCGCCGTAGCTTCACGCAAGACCAGCTTGGCCAGCAGCGCCGTAGCTTCACGCAAGACCAGCTTGGCCAGCAGCGCCGTAGCTTCACGCAAGACCAGCTTGGCCAGCAGCGCCGTAGCTTCAAGCAAGACCAGCTTGGCCAGCAGCGCCGTAGCTTCACGCAAGACCAGCTTGGCCAGCAGCGCCGTAGCCAAGCCACGTCCCCGGCGTGACAGGCTGACTGGCAGCGACCAAAATATCTCCTGTGTTCTCCACATAAATGCTGGCGTCCGGAGTGCCTTGGTAATGAACGTGTGTTACCCGTGCACCGCCTCACGCCTTCTCCAGCGGCTTGTTGACCCTTATCCTAATGTATTTAGCCTGTAATCCAGCTCTCTCTCCCGTTGTTTATCCTGGCTTGTTTACCCTTCGGTGATTGTTTGTGGATGGCTGTCGTCATCGGTTATTTCCCTCGGGAGTGTGCTGTTGCATGGGGCTATTTTCGTGTTAATTATCAGTGGTTTACACCAGTCTGTTCTTGGATTATATTCCACGAATAACTGCTCCGTGTAGCCCAGGACTCCCCCCCCCCCCACTTCCTGCAGCCCCTAGACTCGCTCCCCAATTATCTGGCCCCCTCCCGACTCTCCCTACCAGAAGGCTCCCCCCCCTGACTCCCCCTACCAGCAGCCCCCCCTGACTCCCCCTACCCGCTACAAACAGCCCCGGCCTCCCTCCCCCCTCACTAAATCCAGCCTCAGAATCCCCCCGCCACTACCTACAGCTTCCCCCCAACTCCCCCTTCCCCACGGGAGACATCTCCCGCCACGCAGGGTGCAGTCGCACCTCCACAGATCTCTAGTATCAGCTATTGATACTGGTAATTGCTCAAAAGGACCACCACTTACGGGCTATTCATGCCGTGTCACCTTTTGGGTGGCTTAATCTTCATCAATCCCCCCTTCCCCATCCACAACCTGCAGCCCCCGGGACTCTCCGCGCACCATTAGCTACCCCAGTAGGGGGGATTCCTACGATTTACCGCGTTTAATTCCTCCTGGCCTGGTTACTGGGCGATATGTCACTACAACGGTTTACCATAAACGGTAAGCTGAAAACGGTCCCGCGTGTTCATACGGTTATGGTACAGACTTCACTGAACAGTGCGACAATATAAATATTATGCAGTAGTTTAGTACTCTTAAATTGATTTAACTAAATCATTACAGGAATTACATAAATCATTACATGATAACCACTTTCAAAATTCTCAGGGGAATTGACAGGGTGGACAAAGGCAAACTCTTAGCACTGGTGGAACACGAACAAGGGGACACAGGTGGAAACTTGGTACCCAAATGAGCCACAGAGACATTAGAAATAATTTTTTCAGTGTCAGAGTAGTTAACAGATGGACTGCATCAGGCAGTGAAGTGGTGGAGGCAGAATCCATACACGGTTTCAAATGTAGATTTGATAGATCCCAGTAGGCTCAAGAATCTGTACACCAGTTGATTGACGGTTGAAAGGCGAGACCAAAGAGCCACAGCTCAATCCCCGCAAGTATAACTAGACGAGTACACTCCCCCCCCCCCCTCAACACCTAATCATCCCCATTCTACCCTATTCACGTTACCTCATTCTCGGCCACTGGCATACCATCTTCCCCCCTCTCCCCCCCCTCCCTGGCCAGCCATCAAACACCAGTGGGTCAACATGGCACCAAAGCCTGTGTTTACCTTTGATATCTCTACAGTGTGCGCCTCTTATGGGATCCCGCAAGCCTAGAGCATCAGCATCCTCCCCCCCCCCCCATCCACCACCACCACCCACACACATTCAACTAGTATTCAACTAGGAGAATACACACACACACACACACACACACACACACACACACACACACACACACAACACACACACACACACACCACACACACACACCCGCCTTCCTTATCCTCCTCCTCAAAAACACCGACAAAGGGACCCACGATTTAGTGGTTAACGTCTTTAATAGCACTCTAGAGAATTTCTAATTCCCGGCAGAGACAGAAATAATTGGGCAGAGTTACCGTTCACACGATGCCTTTGTTCACCTAGCAGTAAATAAATACCTGGCGTTGGTCAGCTGTTGAAGGCTGCATCCTACAGGTGTGTTTGTAATTGTAATTTTAAAAGAGGATAAGGATATACGAAAACCAAATAATAGAAGGTGAAAAACGTGGTAAAAGCTATTTGTGTATCTCCCATTTCTCTCGCATCAAAGAAAACGTACATAGTACTAAATTATTGAAATACTGTTTGGATTACCGCAGACTTTTACCAACAACCCATCCTCCTGGAATGACAGAACTTGTAGTAACTATGGAGTGCCAATTATGGTAAATTATGGGTGC
>WNGS01004946.1:17563880-17593184 GCA_020271785.1 Procambarus virginalis
CCATTTTTTTTTTTTTTTATTAATTCCTTAGGTACATCTGCATTAGTGCAGCTACCTAGACTATATGAAGTGGAGTACAGTGTGTCAAAAAAGCTAACTAGTTGATGCTAGAAATCCCCATCACACAGGATGGTTAGTCATACAGAGGCATGTGATAAGCAGTCTGCACTGGCAGATTCCAGATGCATTTTGAGGATATCATCAACACAAGATTGAATAAGGTTTTTTTTTTTAATAAAGGTCCCCATCTCGCAGGATGGTTAGTAGGCTAGACTATATATGAAGTGGAGTACAGTGTGTCAAAAAAGCTAACTAGTTGATGCTAGAAAATCCCCATCACACAGGATGGTTAGTCATACAGAGGCATGTGATAAGCAGTCTGCACTGGCAGATTCCGGATGCATTTTGAGGATATCATCAACACAAGATTGAATAAGGTAGCAGTGGTAATAAAGGTCCCCATCTCGCAGGATGGTTAGTCATACAGGGCCATATGTTTAGTAGCCTGCACTGGCAAATTTTGGGTACACTGTGAGGATATCTTCAAGAATACGAGAGTGAATAAAGTAATTGCAAAGCTCCAGGTACCTCATGCCAACTGGTCTGAAAGGTCTAATAACTGGGCATTCAGTGATGTAGTGCGGGAGATCGTGCCGTAGTTCCTGCTCACAGAGTTTGCAACTGGAGTGCTCAGGATTGGGAGATCCGTCACCTGCAGCCACCTGCCACAGGTAACGGTAACCCAACCTGATCCTTGCAACCACTGTGTCGCACAGTCTAGTGGACGTTTTGTGCTGCCCATAGATGTAGGTTTCAGATCTGAACAAATCATAGCTTTTTATACTAGTACTTTCAGGTCGTTGGGAGTCAGTAAGTTCTTTCCTATCAGATCTGAATGTTTGGATCAATACAGTTTTGACAGCAGAGATGGGGATACCTAGATCTAAGTCAACTTCAAACTTGTTACACGCTAATTTGGCTGCAATGTCTGTTTCATTATGATGGGTTATATTTATGTGTGAAGGTATCCATACAAAGGAAATTCGAGACCCTTTACTCTGTGCATCAATTAGGTCATTTATAATTGGAAGTATGAGGTTCTTGCTATCGATCTTCCAAGAGAAGTTTTCGATTGCTTGAAGAGCAGACTTTGAATCACAGAATATTATTCCTCCTCCAATGTTTTTTAATGTACTGGTAGCTAAGTGTAATGCTGCTAGTTCTGCTTGTGTGGAGGTCAGCCAGTTGTTTAACCTGACACTGACAGTCTTTGTGCAAATATTATTTCTATAAAACCTACATGCTGCTGCAGTCCGTCCAGTAGAGGATTGGACTGAGCCGTCGGTGTAGACACAGTGCTCGTGAGATCTTAAACCCTCGATGGAGGAGGCAATTGTTTCAAGAGTGACAGCTTTGAGAAGAGCAAGATTCTCATTATCTTTCTTGGTGACAGGTGTGTATGATACTTGAATGGTGGGGTACAGATAAAGAGGAATATCAGAGATAGGTAGATTGCACTTAAAAGGGATGTTAAGTATGAGGAGATTGTAAGCATTGTTCCTCAGCCATTTATCATAAAAGGAGTGAGTTGGTATATCGGCACCGGTCAATAGGGTGTTAACAGCACTAAATAATTTGTCTCTGAGCAATGCAGGAGATGTAGGGTCTCTCATGACTTTAAGGCAAAAGGTGGTGTTGACTTGCATTATTCTCTCTTGTATGGTTGGAAGCTTCAGTTCTTCCCGCATGTTGATGATTCTTGTGCATCTTGGGGCACCAAGAATTATCCTCATGGCCTCATTCTGTACTACTTCAAGTTTCTCCAACACAGAGGAGGGGAAATTAATTAGGTGCAGAGCATTATAATCAACGAGAGATCTAACAAACATCATATAGAATAGTCTAGCATATTTAATATTGATACCAATATTCCTACCAGTAAGTGTTTTCAATGGTTTTAGTCTTTCTTTTAACCTACAGAGTAGATCATTTACAATGTCACTGTTAATACCAACTCCAAGGTATTTGTGCTGCCTACACGTTTCAATGTTCTGGTTGTTGACCTTGAAAGTTATAGGGACACGAGTATTCTCTTGGGGATGGAGAACTCTGGATTTAGTTATAGAGATAACAAGACCACATTCAATGCTTTTAGCAGCGAATGAATCAAGTAGAGCTTGCAGTCTAGTTTGGGAATTTGCAACAATGCATATATCATCGGCATAACAAATGACGGCTTCATCAGGTAGTGTGGGAATATCAATTGTTAATTTATGCATCAGAACATTGAACAGTGTAGGACTTAGCACTCCACCCTGGGGTGTACCCAACTCAAAGCGTGCACAAAGTTTACTTTTGACCCCCTTGAAAAGGACTGAGGCGGTTCTGTTACTCAGGTAACCCCTGAGCCATGTCAACAGTCTTCCCTTAACTCCAAAAGAGGCTAGCTGTTCTAGGATTATTTCTCTGTTTGCTGTATCAAAGGCAGTTTGGAGATCAATAAATGCCGCCTGAGAGTTTGGTCCCTCTCTGATAAAATACTCAGCAAAGCAAGTTTGTGTGCTTCTTCCAGGGAGAAAACCATACAGGTTAGGGGCAAGGTGGGGCTTGATTTGAAACATTAGTCTGTCGAGAATAATTCTCTCAAGAACTTTACACATGCACGACGTCAGAGAAATGGGTCTAAATTTTTGTGAATTAGGCTTGGGTATGGGTATTATGAGTGCCTGTGTCCAGCGGTCAGGTAAGACACCCTGCCTTAGACTTTGATTAAACAATTCTAGCAGAGGGCTATTTGGCAGCTCAGCAAGTACTCTCATGGTGTTGTATGTGATGCCATCCTCTCCAGGAGAGGTAGCCTTACCTTTCTTGAGTGCATGTTTAATTTCAAAGGGGGTTATGCCATAGTTATCATCAGGCCCTATTTCACTACAGGCAATTTCAATATTGAAGTTACGATTTATTTTGGTACTAGCCAGATAGTTTTGCACATCTAGGGGCAGGCTGCTTATACTAGCAGTGCTTGCATATTGCTGAAGCAGCATGTCGGCATAGTCTACGGGTGAATGGTGATCAAGTTGACGACTGCTAGGACGAGAAATCTTTTTAATTTTATTCCACATTTGGGATGAGGAGGTTGCATGATTGATGCCTTGCAAAAACTGTTCCCAGTGCTGGTTATACACCTGTTCCTTTAGCTCTCTAAACTCTCGGCTGGCTTTAAGAAATATGTTGAGGGTGTCAGCTGTTTTGTGTGTTTTATACTGCTCAGCTAGGAATAGAACTCTGTCATGCATGGGCTCAAGGCGTGAGTCAGTGAACCACCTCTGTCCCTTCCTCACTGGTTTGGGTCTCGTGGATTTTACAACATTGTCATAAAAAGCGGTTACTTCAGTGACCAGGTCCTCATATAATGCATTGACGGTAGTAAAACAGTAAGTGTTATACCATTCAGAAATGCGGAATTTGAAGAGCATGTGTAAATTTTCAGGGATGTTAATTACTTTTTTTGCAAAGTTTGGGGGTTTGAGATTATTGATAGTGTATGAACTGAATATGGCAAAGTGATCACTAACTAATTCATGAACAATTGATCCTCCGACAGCATTATCAATGAGGCCGTGACCAATGACATAATCAAGCCTGCCACCCATGAGGTGTGTGACGTTAGAGGAGTCAAAGTTGAATACGGACATGTTATTATCTCTTAAGTATTTTACAAAGACTCTGCCATTCCTGTTTGTTTTGGTGTCACCCAGACATACCTATCACAGTCAAGCCCGGATCTAAGTCTACGGTCTTCCACAATCAACTTTCAGTAACAAGTGAACCTCAGTCTAACACTTGAGAGATCTCAGGTCTCACGCAGGTATTCTCTTGACACTTTACACATCTCTGATGAGACACTCATTCCAAAAGACGCTCAATAAATAATCATAGACACATAAATGTTGCTAAAGTGCATAACGTTGATTGTTAGCTTGTTGTTTAACAATGATGGGAGGTGACAAGTGCTCACTTCGACACTTGGGAGGTGACAAGTGCTCACCTCGACACTTGGGAGGTGACAAGTGCTCACCTCGACACTTGGGAGGTGACAAGTGCTCACTTCGACACTTGGGAGGTGACAAGTGCTCACCTCGACACTTGGGAGGTGACAAGTGCTCACTTCGACGCTTGGAAGGTGACAAGTGCTCACCTCGACACTTGGGAGGTGACAAGTGTTCACCTTGACAGTTAAGGTGTCAAGAAATAACAGACTGTGATACAGAAGTACAATACGTCAGTGTCATCGAGTGATATAGTGATATATATCACTGTACACCTCTCTAAGTGTCTTATAAGCAAGATATAACGCTTATACTCACACAACTATTTATAAAACTGTCTCCAACGCAGTAATTATTCACATTAGTTTTCGTGAATGCCCAAATAATTTCCCATACAGAGTACAATTAAATAATAAATTCATATTACCAGGTAAACAAATGTATTAGTATCAAATGGACAAATCCACATGGGCCGCGATGAGAGTACGAAAGGCGCGTCGGGATCCTCTCGAACATAGGTTCGAATCCTCATCANACATGGACAATATAACATTTCTGTAAAAACAGAAATACCTCCTATTGCTTACATTGTGTTGCTCATTTCGGGTATGGTCAGAGAACCGGGTATCATGGTTCTCTGACGACGATCTCCCACATGACTGCCCATCATCAGTCTTACAGCGTCGAGGGCACTGGATGCCCGAACTAGGTTACGCCAATACCCAGGACTTCGCGTAATCGTGCAGAGTTCCAAGAGACATTACGCTATGGACTGAAGCACGGTTCCACAAGGACCAGGTTCGCCAGAATGCTCGGCCAAGCATGTAGGGTCAAGTGGACTAGCCATCGAGACGTCCCCCCCACTCTGGTATGTGAGTGTGCCGTCGATACGGTGAAGGGAAGGTGTGAGGCACAGTGCAGGCAGGCAGGCAGGCAGCAAGGCTCTTAACAGGCATCAAGTATGGAGCGAGGAATGTGCCGTGTGAGGCTGGAGC
This sequence comes from Procambarus virginalis, assembly GCA_020271785.1. NCBI lineage: Eukaryota > Metazoa > Arthropoda > Malacostraca > Decapoda > Cambaridae > Procambarus > Procambarus virginalis. Next base: position 17,568,925 of record WNGS01004946.1, read on the forward strand.
CCGGTATGGGGGCAGGACAACCTCATCATCTCCACACAGCGCTCGATGGACCAGCCGATAAATGGTTTCTTTACGGTTGTTGACGCGAAGAAGATCTTCAGGTTGGGTGAAGCATAATGTCTGGGTAACGACCAGACATTTAGGTGAGATGGAGCACAAGATCTGGGTAGAGCCGTCAGCTGTACTGGCCACAGGGGCACTCCCTGTGGTTAATTGGAGAGTTCGTGTTATTGATGGATATGTATTGGCGTGTGTTGTCGCGAGGCCGCCGTTTGTAATTGAGAGAGCGACCTCTAATTCCATCGTGTCGAAGTTTAGCTTGGAGGTAATTGTAATTTACGATATCGAAGACGTTTGTATGGTCAATAAAGAAGGTGGAATTAATGGTTGTGGAGGCGAGAGTAGATCAGGTCAACCCACAGTGTCAACACTGATACTCTCCTGGGATCAGAATCCACACTGTAAGGAACGCGTTTATGTCGAATATCATGAGATAGACTTACAGCTGACTCTAACTCTCACATCACTTTGATATTAGTAGATTATACATCGGGTAGTGGTTGTTTATTATCAATAGCTCTAACCCCCATTTTATTGTTTTGTTTGGCATCTCAAGAAAGAGCTGCGAGGAATTGATTGAAAAGTGTACACATTAGAACTTTACAGTGTATTACGGCTGGAAATGTCACCGTCTTACCGACTTGGTCTTAAATGTGTGGTTGTGTGTGTGTGTGTGTGGTGTGGTGTGTGTGTGTGTGGTGTGTGTGTGTGTGTGTGTGTGTGTGGTGTAAAGGAGATAATATCTGAGGGACTTATTGATGACAAATGTATAGACCTCTGGGATATTTATAAGTCAGTAGTCATGTGTCAACACACCACAGTGTCATACTGTGAGCTGAGAAACATTATGTTAAAATTACATACACCAAGAATTCTGACTCGCAGACACCCTGGCACTGGGGGGTCGTAGTCCTAAGGGCCCGAGTTCGATTCCCCGCCGAGAAAGAAACAAATGGGCAGCGTTTCAGTTATCTATTTACCTAAGAGTAAATACGTACCCGGGAATTAGACAGCTGCTACGAGGTGTATCCTGGGGATGTGTGTGTGTTAGAGATAAATATATGTAATAGATATAATAGAAGACAAAAATAGGCAGGAGTCGGTATATTAGACAACCGACGGTTAGGAAGGTGGGGCCCAAGAACTAACAACTCGATCCTGCAGACACAAATAGTAAATACACAAATATCAAATACAGACATAGACACACAGTCACAATACCTCACAGGTCCAGCTCACAGGCCCAGACTCGCTATCACAGATTCCATCACTTGACATAGACACACAGACGCCCACTCACAGTCCCAGACATACAGACTGACAAAGACACAGACTCAAACTCAGAGACCCAGACGTTCTGACTCACTTACACAGACTCACAGACGGAATTTCAAAAACCAATTATCCAGTGCCTCGCGAGGCTTGACTTGTACTCTTATCAGAATCTTAGAATCAGCATCTTTCTCACTATAATTTTCTGTCTATAAGCCTCTCGTGTTAACAAAAGTCAATAACTCATATTTACAACATGATTTCTTGTATGGTCTATTTACCACGGAAACTCAATGTCAACAGCTCACGTCCCCACTAATATAAACGCTGATCTACGCAGGAGATATAATATAAACATGCAGATAATATGTATGCAAATGAAATTTCAAATTAAAACAGATGAAACCAAAGGCACGGACGCATTGAGATACGGACTCCAATGCAGACACGGACGCCAAGGACATACACATGACGACCCTTGCCACAAAAAGTGTTGACGGGCGGCCGGGGCGTCACAAGACTGTCAACAGATAACAGGAAGCACAAATTATCAAAGACGTCACCGTTTTTGTTGCTCTGTTGTACAGCATCATACGCGTACTGTCAGAGGAGCTGCATGGGAGGAGAGGAAGAGAAGGGCGAGATGAGAGAGAGAAGCGGAAACCGATGAGAGAGAAACAAGAAGAGATAGAAAGGCGAGTAACGTAGACAAACCCATAAGAATGCAGAGCAAGACACAACCATAACAGTCACCTTGATCTGTGGGTGGGAGCAGGCTGACCTGAGGACAGACAGACTTACTCAACGGGAGGGTGGGAGGGTGGGAGATGGGCTGTGGGAGGGGGGAGAGTGAGCCTTAATGGTAATGAATGGGGTGCGGGCGTCGCTCCGTCAGTGGCTCCACAACATTACACCACACCATTAACCCCCTTCATAAACAATTACAAACAAACGAGAAATTACGGGCTCGCCATAGCCCGTGCTACATGGACACTTCGTTCTCAGTAGCTAAATCTAAACAACAATAACAAACGAGGAAGTAGCTATTGATACAGATAATGGCTCCAAAGAGTCTCCTCCACTTACGGGCTCGCCATAGCCCGTGCTACTGGAACTTCTTGTTCTGAGTAGCTGAATCTAAAACAGCAACAAACAAACGAAGAACCATTACAACAGAGTAAACATTGGAGGTTAACATTTTGTTTAAACTCCATCATACTAATTATATATAAAAACAAAAAAAAACAAATCTAAATTAAAAAAGAAAGAAAATAACAGCAGAAAAATGTAGGCGCACTCAGATTAAGAACAAGAACACTCGGAAAAGAACACGAACACTCTAAACAAGAACACGAACACTAGAACACGAGCTCGAGGAGTCATGGAATGTTATTTACTTACTGCCCAATATAAAGGTCAGGCTGGAGAGTGCTCTCAGAGACACCGTTCTAAAAGGGACCGTTCTATCCAAGTCGAACTCGTCGATAAATATGCGAAACCAAAACAGGGTGTCATCGGAAACTTTATTTGGCGAGTCAACACACACAAAGGGTGAATATGTAGTGGTAGTGAGTGGAGTGTCTCTTGGTGAGAGGCAACCATTCCTTCCACCGGAGTGGGAGGTCTCCCTGACCACCACCTTCCCATCTGAGGGCTGGATGGCGACCCTCCAGGGATGGGCTGGGATGGGGATGGGCAGGGATAGGCAGGAAGATGTGGCGAACTCATGGTAAGATGTGTATCTGTAAGATGATTCTTTCCCAGCATCTACAGTCTACCAACTATCCCTCAACTAATCGTCAGGAGTCGAAGTGCAACCTAACTCAACGTATCCTAACCTAACCTAACCTAACCCAACGTATCCTAACCTAATCTAACCCAACGTATCCTAACCTAACCTAACTCAACGGATCCTAACCTACTATATAGTATAAAGACTATACTATATAGTCTATTATACTATATAGTAACCTAACCTACTATATAGTATAAAGACTATAGTATATAGTCTATTATACTATATAGTATAATAGTGTGCGCGAGGTGTGTGACGTTATACTTATAATTCTAAGACAGTTTTTGAATGTTTGTCCTAAAGAGGCCATCCACTTTAGACATTGACGCAGTGACGAAGAAGTGGTCACTGTGTAATGGGCTTCAAATTACCAGTGATTGAGAGCATTACTATATATACGCTGAAGACTATATTACCGTATATACGCCGAAGACTATAGTACTGTATATACTATATTAAATACTTTCCTGCATTGTTTACGTTACTATAAGCCTTTTATAAGAGATCAATTGCCTGTTGCTGTTTGGGTTTGTTCCTATAACCAGACAAGAGTTAAGGGTAGGCCGGTTAACCATCACCAGGACGAGGTAGGCCGGTTAACCATCACCAGGACGAGGTAGGCCGGTTTACAATCACCAGGACGACATTAGCAGTCATCCGGCTGGGGCCTCTAACCCGTCCTCTCAAAGAGATTCCATGTCGTACAGTACGGTAACCGACGTTACAAATACGACCTGCTATCAAAACTAACGGCTCACAAATTTCTGTGTTTTCTTTCCATTTGAATCGATAGATTAGATGAAGTGCAGTGATTTGTACGTTTCTAGCTAGGCTAGAAGGTTGACTTTTTTACGGAGTGACAAATCAAGAGATCGGGCTGGGATTGTATTAGCACTGCACGACCAGTGGGCAGTGTTACACCCACCACTAACTAGCTAACTAGCCTACCAAACTATTGCTAGGTTGGTAACCTAGTTAGCAACAAACTTGCTTGTTACCAAGTTTGGAAAGCTTACCAAACGGGGACAATGAGCAGCAAAGGACGCCATAGCCGACTCACCTCCATCCAGGATTCGAACCCGGGACCTCTCGCTGGTGAGGCGAGAATGCTAACAGCTCCATCACAAGAAAAGATGACTAAATAAAGAGAAGGTGAGTGACTTTGAGGAGCGGTCAGGCGGGTGGGTGGCAACACAAGCACCATCACACCCCCCTGCCCGTCCTCTCTAGCCTTCACAACGTACCTAAACTGATGTACTATTTGTCGTTGTTAAAGATTCGCTACTTGGAACAAAAAGTTCCAAGTAGCACGGGCTGTGGTGAGCCCGTAGTCGACGCTTTTCTTTGATGTACTAAACTGTCTGAAACATAACCTAACCGACCACCCCGCGAACAGAAAACGAGACATCCCGCCAATTTTGCGAGCCGCTATGAGTTTTCAGTCCATCAGTTTTTTGGCCTTAGGGGCCATTTTTAGGCCTTTTTTTTGGTCATTAATACGTCAAAATGCTATTTATTATTGAAGCGGACGGCCAGTCACTTACTACCACCATGGAGGGAGATGCCGGGCAGTATGCAGCGCCACCTACCACATCCAACCAAACACTACAGTAACCACGATATTAAAAATGGTACAATTACAGCTTAAGCAAATACGACAAGACAAAGCCTAGTGGCTGACAGACACGGATGGAATGGTAAGTGATTCGAGGGGATGAGACAGAGGAAGAACAACAAAAATGGGAGACAATGAAAGTTGAAATAATACCGAATTAAGGGCAATAAAAATATTTATAACAGAAGAGGACTTAGTAAATAGAACACGATAAAGAAGTTACCCTGAGTAACCAAGGAGAATGGAAGGGATGGGAAAGAAGAAAAAAGCTGATAAAGTGTATAAAAATTCAATAATAAGATGGGTACATAAGCAGATAACATAAGATTAGTTGGATTAATATAATACGCACGGCAAACTGGGCATACTCCCAGACGTCTGATCTACACAGGTTCCTGATCCACACATGTTCCTGATCCACACATGTTCCTGATCCACACATGTTCCTGATCCACACATGTTCCTGATCTACACATGTTCCTGATCCACACATGTTCCTGATCTACACATGTTCCTGATCCACACATGTTCCTGATCTACACATGTTCCTGATCCACACATGTTCCTGATCCACACACGTTCCTGATCCACACATGTTCCTGATCCACACATGTTCCTGATCCACACATGTTCCTGATCCACACATGTTCCTGATCCACACATGTTCCTGATCCACACATGTTCCTGATCTACACATGTTCCTGATCCACATGTTCCTGATCTACACACCTTGATCAACCACTCCTGGGAAAGCCTGCTGATGATTGATTGATAAAGATTAAGCCACCCAAGAGGTGGCACGGGCATGAATAACCCGTAAAAAAGACTGCTCTTGATTGTTCCTTCTAATACGTCACCCATACGCGGCTCAGCCAATGTTAGCGCGGCGAAGAAAATATCTCGTGCTCTGATTGGCTGATGCCCTCTATTTCTGATGTTCGGACCAATCAGATAAATGTTACCTGTCATCTATCCATAATTTGCCGGGAAAATTGTGTGACAACAAAAGATGAACGTTCTGCAATGTTGAAGGCATCGTGCAGTATCCCCCACGGATTATACATCTTGAGGTTATCTTGAGATGATTTCGGGGCTTTTAGTGTCCCTGCGGCCCGGTCCTCGACCAGGCCTCCACCCCCAGGAAGCAGCCCGTGACAGCTGACTAACACCCAGGTACCTATTTTACTGCTAGGTAACAGGGGCATAGGGTGAAAGAAACTCTGCCCATTGTTACATAACGGTAAAGGTAATCCAAAGCTTAAAATACTTGCATTGCCTCGCTTAACAAGACTATATAACAAGACCTTAATAGTCCTTCAAGTCGTTGTGACGCAATATGAGCATTTTAACACATAATCCTTTATCAAAGATATATAATGAATATTAAATATCTGAATATTAAAACCTACAATGTATACAGGTGTCACAGGTAACCATTATGGGCCAAAATATACCTGTGAATACCTGTGTTTACCTGTGGTATACCTGTGGTTACCTGTGAATACAGGTGTCACAGGTAACCATTATGGGCCAAAATAAGCCCATAAATGCAGTGTTTACTAGTGACACCAGCGCCACACTGCGGCCATCCCGGGAACTCGGCAAAGTAAACACTCTTGAACGCCTCATCAGTCCGCTCGGTATCACAATGTACATTTTAGCCAGCGTAATGTTTTCCTTCAATACTTGTTGTGTATAATGCTCAGAGGCAGTGCTGTCCGCTGGCGTTTGCTGTGTGGCAGAGATATCACTATTAATGCAGAGGAAAACAAACATGACTTTTATGATTAAAGCTGATGGGGGGGGAGGGGGTGGAATGATAGTGGTGGGGGGTGGAATGGTGGGGGGAGGGAGAGAAGGGGTGGGAGGGGGCGAGGAGGGGATAGCATGCAGGATAGGCATGGGGAAGGGGGCGACAATTAGTGGATGAGAATATGGGGGGGGGGAGGAGGGCAGGGAGATATAGAGATAGGGAAGATTTTAAGGTATCAGCAAGGCGGACAGCCCGCCTGCTAACATAACTTGAAGGTCGGGGGAAGAGAAAAGTAGCAGGGGAGTGGGTAAGGGGGGGGGGTATAGGACACCGGTAATGTCTCTAGTGAGGGTTGAGACAAGCAGTCACTCGTATTCCTAAAACAAACTGTCCAATCTTGACCTTTCCAGTGCTTCATAGTCATATTGTTGATATTCAACACTCTCATTAAACTGTCACTTAAAGGTGTACAGCCGTAAGAAGAAAGATCAGCTCATACCACCCGCTAAGATCTTGAGACAATTAAGAGAACAGAAAGTTGATAAGATGTAAATGAGAGCGAGGAGTCTTACTTGCCCAATAGCTGCCACCTGCTCTTCCCAGGGCCAAGCTGCAGTCTTACCTGAAAGTAAAACAGAACAAAATCAATAAAGTAAGCTGAGACTCGGTAACAAGTAAAACAAACATCTCCTGACAGGAAATAAAACAACAATGACTAATAAGCTCCACTAAATCCCAACATCTTCAGTGGCACCACGAAGCTAACGAAGGTCCTGATAACGCTAGAACTCGGCTTCCTCTTTTTACATTTCCCAACCACTTGGGCTGGACGACAGAGCGACGGTCTCGCTTCATGCAGGTCGGCGTTCGACCGTCCAAGTGGTTGGGCACCAATCCTTCCCTCCGTCCCATCCCAAATCCTTACCCTGACCCCTTCCCAGTGCTATATAGTTGTAATGGCTTGGTGCTTCTCCCGATAGTTCCCTTACCTTCCTCTTTTACATCATAAACAAATCGAATTATAAACCCCCGAAAGCATAACCATTCCCTCACCTCTTGGAGTACGAACGCCAATTTCGTATTTTTTTTACCGAGAAAAAAACTTCAAGGAAATATTGTGTTAAAATAAACATTCCCCAAAGAACCGGCCAAGCGAGACGAGGCTACAAGAACCGGCCAAGCGAGACGAGGCTACAAGAACCGGCCAAGCGAGACGAGGCTACAAGAACCGGCCAAGCGAGACGAGGCTACAAGAACCGGCCAAGCGAGACGAGGCTACAAGAACCGGCCAAGCGAGACGAGGCTACAAGAACCGGGCTGACTCAACTTCAAGTTCACGTGAGAACATTAAGCTTCTTCTTCAAGCTTCAATAACGTGGTAAGCTTCAAGCTTGAATAAGTTTGAAGGACCCAGCAGCAGGACGGTTGGGCCAAGCTGGGAGGATGCTATAGCGGAGTAGTCTTCGCTCCAAGGTGTTCAGCAATACTCTGTCGGTTATCGGTTATATTACCCGATATTTGGTTCCATATTTCTAATTGAATATTTATCCGGACATTTTCTGAAACTCAAGTTATCTAATTTTTATCTATTGTTTCGTGTTTAAATTGAACCCATCCTTCTAAAATGATAGTATTTAGAGATAGTACTAACTATTTGGTTCAAGGTACTAATATGTAGTGTTGGACCACCAAAACATTTACTTTTCTACTTTTAATTTTATAGAGCCCGAGAAAATAACCTAAAAAAACAAACTTACACATTCCTAGGCCTAGTATAGCACATATATATGTATTAGATTAAGCCTAAGATATCATGCGTCAGGCCTAAGATTGCTAAGACAGGTTAGGCTTGGTTCATTAGATTTATTTCGTATTTAAAAGAATGTCATCTGTGCTAATTAAATAATACAAGTCGTGAACATTCCGGTGGTCCAGACACTACACATTAGTGCTGTGGACCAAATACTTGATATAAATGTTATCATTTTAGGAGGATGGGCTGTCAAATGTGTTGATATGTGACACCTTATTAATATGTATGTATTAACACGATGTACTGAACTGGGCGAGAATAGCTTGAGCTACCTCATCCCTTTGTGTGTATTTTACATCAATAAACTTATTTAAATTTCAATTTCAATTCAATTTCAATATGCTCTTTGTTACACCCCGTTCATCCATGCGCGTACTTCCATCGCCTCAGCCTCATTCTTTGTCTCTCTGGAAAATGCAAATTAAACTTTCTTAATCTTTCTTCGTTAGGAAAGTCTCTAGTTCTCGGGATCAACTAGTAAAAACTCCCGGGATTCAACTTTGTCATCCTTCTCTGTGCGCGTCCCAGTGAATTTATGTCCGCAAAAGTAGCGCAAAAGCATTACAGAGGGCACAAAAGGTCTTTATCAGACCTCATCTTAGATTGTTACATAAACAATTTCATCTATCCCTCACACCTTATAGTTATAATGTCAGCTAGTTACAGAGAAAGTGCTATTTCAAGAGCTATATATTTACAGTAAGTCATCATACATTAATGGTAGGTCTTATCGCTAATACATAATAGTTTGACCAATGGGGACATTACAGAGTCATAGGGGAGCTTCTGTTTATTGTTAGTCCTCACAATACACTACTTGTTTCTGAATCTCATATGTCGTTCATCTGCTGGAAGCGAAATGTGGATACAGTGTAAGGATTTCAGGTAATTTATCCATGGTAATAAGACAGGTTGCCATATCATACAGAGTGAGTTTAGATTTATCTCTAAATGGCTCAATTTTACTACAATCCAAGATATAGTGTTCGAGTGTGTGTCCCTGTCTTTGTCCACACACTTTACACTTTACTTCATCTAGATCCCTATACAAGCCGAACTGCCAGAGATACTTGTAGCCAAGTCTTATACGAGCTGTGACAACATCTGTTAGTCTACTGACTTTGTTACTTGCCCCATACACATGTTTTACTTCACACATTTCATTGTGATGAACAATGGACCTGCTAGTTCCAGTTTGCACTGTTCTACTTTCTTCAAATTCATCCAGGAGTTCTCGTCTAATGACACTTTTAAGGGACCTATTTGATAACTCAAGATTCCGTTCAATACTGTCTTTATTTACTGCAGCCTTAGCAAGGGCGTCAACTTTGTCTTGTTCCTGCAGGCCAATGTGGTTGTATGGGAGCCTCGATCTAGGCACCGGACCAGGGACAGTCGATAGTCATCCCCTGCACACTCTACCCAGGCCACTCATCCCCTTCATCATCCTCATCATTATCATTCCCAGCAGCAGCCTCGTCACGGTAATCACGTGAGACGGAGGTAAGAGGAAACAGTAGCAGCAACAGTACTGGGGAGTGAGGGAGAGTGTGTGGAAGACAGCTCACAAACACACACCAAGGCGGCAGACGCAGCTGAAACAACGCCCCACAAGAACAAATAAATAATCGCTCGCACATCCATCCACTCGGAGGACACTGCTACTGCTGCTACTGGTACCTCCCCTCACACCAGAGTGGTCGCTACCATTGTTACTCCTGCCACCCCAGCTACTGCTGCTACTGGTACCACTACGAACGTATAATTACTACTACTACTACTACTTATCTTTCTAAAGACACTGCTGTTATCGTCCTGATTACCCAGCAAGGAAACAAATAACCACATATGATGCTCCGACACCTTCGTCTCTAGAATGTGTGGCTGTCTTTTGTTTGTTTTCTTACCAGTCAGAGGCGTGAGGCGTTATTCTGTCTTAAGTGTCATAAAGGTATGCTTAGTGGTACCATCTCGCCATGCCCTATGGCTGGGGGGATCGGTGCCCTAGCTATATCAAAACCCTATACCCCCCCGAAGTGGCAAGGGGAGTTAGGGGACAAAAAAAATCGCAGTTCAGGAGAGTTCAGTGAAATAGTATACTGCAAATTTACCAGCAATATTTCTTCTGATTCAATTAACTTTCTAGATAGCCAGCTCTCGGTCTAAACAAGATTTCCTTATAAGAGTACAGACAAAAACCCCCGAATAACAGCACATTAGAAGCTTCCACAGACACAACCGCACTTTCTGACACTATGAGAGGTGAAGACAAAGAACCCATACATACACATGGATATACACGAGCCATAGAGACATAGACATTGTGGGTACACTAGGTGGGTGGCGGGGTGGGGGATGGGGGGGGGGCGCCCAGGGAGACAGACAGCCGGACACCATGGGAGGGACGGGTGTGTGTGTGTGTGTGTGTGTGTGTGTGTGTGTGTGTGTGTGTGTGTGTGTGTGTGTGTGTGTGTGTGTGTGTGTGTTGAGTGAGGCCAGCAGCGGTGAGGTCCTTTTGCTGCTTGTTGCTGTTTTATTTCTCGTATCCCTACACCTCTAACACACACACACATGTGTGTGTGTGTGTGTGTGTGTGTGTGTGTGGTGTGTGTGTGTGTGTGTGTGTGTGTGTGTGTGTGTGTGTGTGTGTGTGTGTGTGTGATAACATGGTATACATACATACATAACATCTGCGGCATATGAGAGGTTGGCTAACATCAGAACAGCCTTCAGGAACCTGTGTAAGGAATCATTCAGAACCTTGTATACCACATATATAAGGCCAATCCTGGAGTATGCAGCCCCAGCATGGAGACCGTACCTTGTCAAGCACAAGACGAAGCTGGAAAAAGTCAGATGTATACCACTAGACTAGTCCCAGAACTAAGAGGCATGAGTTACGAGGACAGGCCGCGTGAAATGCACCTCACGACACTGGAAGACAGAAGAGTAAGGGGAGACATGATCACTACTTACAAAATTCTCAAAGGAATTGACAGGGTAGATAAAGATAAACTGTGTAACACGGGTGCGGGTGGTACGCGAACAAGGGGACACACGTAGAAACTGAGTACCCAAATGAGCCACAGGGACGTTAGAAAGAACTTTTTCAGTGTCAGAGTAGTTAACAGATGGAATGCACTAGGCAGTGATGTGGTGGAGGCTGACTCCATACACAGTTTCAAATGTAGATATGACAGAGCCCAATAGGCTCAGAATCTGTACACCAGTTGATTGACAGTTGAGAGGCGGGACCATAGAGCCAGAGTTCAAACCCCGCAAGCACATCTAGGTGAGTACAACTAGGTAAGTACACACACACACACACACACACACACACACACACACACACACACACACACCACACACACACACACACAACACACACACACACGACGGTTGAGAGGCGGGACCAAAGAGCCAGAGCTCAACCCCCGCAAGCACAACTAGGTGAGTACAACTACGTGAGTACACCCCACGCACGCAGTCACCACAGCCAACATTCAAGAGAGATACAGTTACAAGGTTCAATCAGTCAACAAGGGGTCCTGATGCCACAGCACACAGCTCAAAGGCTTCCATATTTCCAGTAATAACAAACAGGACCCCCCCTCCTCCCACCCCCTCCACCGACCTGTGTAACAAAGACAGCTTTGTGAGCCACCAGACTACCGGAAAAGAAGACGGAAAGAGGAGTGAGAGAAAGAGGAAGGGCGGTGGTGGTGGGTTGTGGGAAGAGATCTCTTTATGAGTGGTTTACAGTAAACTTACCTCGTGTTGGGCCATGCCTTATATCAGCTTATACCAGAGCCTTATCTCGTCTGCCACCTCTTATACGGGGGAAGGCCTTATACACCCGAGGGTTTAGCGAGGCCTTACCCTGCAATACCTGGTTTAGGGACCCCGATCACACCCTTCCTTTCTATTTCCTCTCCCATCCATCCCTCCGTGTCTCACCTCTCACACCTCCCTCTCACCTCTCCCTCCCTCTCTCACCTCTCCCTCCCTCTCTCACCTCTCCCTCCCTCTCTCACCTCTCCCTCCTCAGCATGTGTGTATTTACAAACTTACACGAGATCTGCCAATAAAATAATTATAATAATACTAATTGATATTTACAAATTATACAAAATATTATACAGTGGTATAATAATGTTACGAGCGTTTGGGGAAAATGTCGACAGTTACCCACATCTATATCACTATACTTGCCTGGCTATACCACCCTAGCTATACCGGCTTGGCTATACCACGCTAGCTATACCGGCTTGGCTATGCCACCCTAGCTATACCGGCTTGGCTATGCCATCCTAGCTATACCGGCTTGGCTATGCCACCCTAGCTATACCGGCTTGGCTATGCCACCCTAGCTATACCGGCTTGGCTATACCACCCAGCTATACCGGCTTGGCTATGCCATCCTAGCTATACCGGCTTGGCTATGCCACCCTAGCTATACCGGCTTGGCTATACCACCCTAGCTATACCGGCTTGGCTATACCACCCTAGCTATACCGGCTTGGCTATACCACCCTAGCTATACCGGCTTGGCTATACCACGCTAGCTATACCGGCTTGGCTATACCACCCTAGCTATACGGCTTGGCTATGCCATCCTAGCTATACCGGCTTGGCTATACCACGCTAGCTATACCGGCTTGGCTATGCCACCCTAGCTATACCGGCTTGGCTATACCACCCTAGCTATACCGGCTTGGCTATGCCATCCTAGCTATACCGGCTGGCTATGCCACCCTAGCTATACCGGCTTGGCTATACCACCCTAGCTATACCGGCTTGGCTATACCACCCTAGCTATACCGGCTTGGCTATACCACCCTAGCTATACCGGCTTGGCTATACCACGCTAGCTATACCGGCTTGGTATACCACCCTAGCTATACCGGCTTGGCTATGCCATCCTAGCTATACCGGCTGGCTATACCACGCTAGCTATACCGGCTTGGCTATACCACCCTAGCTATACCGCTTGGCTATGCCATCCTAGCTATACCGGCTTGGCTATACCACGCTAGCTATACCGGCTTGGCTATACCACCCTAGCTATACCGGCTTGGCTATACCACCCTAGCTATACCGGCTTGGCTATACCACCCTAGCTATACCGGCTTGGCTATACCACCCTAGCTATACCGGCTTGGCTATGCCATCCTAGCTATACCGGCTTGGCTATACCACCCTAGCTATACCGGCTTGGCTATGCCACCCTAGCTATACCGGCTTGGCTATGCCACCCTAGCTATACCGGCTTGGCTATACCACCCTAGCTATACCGGCTTGGCTATACCACCCTAGCTATACCGGCTTGGCTATGCCACCCTAGCTATACCGGCTTGGCTATACCACCCTAGCTATACCGGCTGGCTATACCACCCTAGCTATACCGGCTTGGCTTGCCACCCTAGCTATACCGGCTTGGCTATGCCACTTTAGCTATACCGGCTTGGCTATGCCACCTAGCTATACCGGCTTGGCTATACCACCCTAGCTATACCGGCTTGGCTATGCCACCCTAGCTATACCGGCTTGGCTATACCACCCTAGCTATACCGGCTTGGCTATACCACCCTAGCTATACCGGCTTGGCTATACCACCCTAGCTATACCGGCTTGGCTATACCACCCTAGCTATACCGGCTTGGCTATACCACCCTAGCTATACCGGCTTGGCTATACCACCCTAGCTATACCTGCCTAACTATACTGCCAGGTTATACCTACCTGGTTCTATTTGCTTGGCAATATCTGCTTAACTATTTCCTGGTATATTACCCCCCCCCCCCCCCCCCCTAGGCTTCACAACACGAGGCTCCTCCCTTTGCTACCTGCCCGTAGCACACGGAGGGTTAGTCATACAGAGGCATGTGAACAGTAGTCTGCACTGGCAGACTCCGGGTGCATTATGAGACATCATCAACACAAGAGTGAATAAGGCAGCAGTGGTACTAAAGTCCCCATCTCGCAGGATGGTTAGTCTACAGAAGCATGTGATCAGTAGTCTGCACTGGCAGACTCTGGGTGCATTATAAGGACATCATCAACACAAGAGTGAATAGGCAGCAGTGGTACTAAAAGTCCCCATCTCGCAGGATGGTTAGTCATACAGAAGCATGTGATCAGTAGTCTGCACTGGCAGACTCTGGGTGCATTATGAGGACATCATCAACACAAAAGTGAATCAGGTAGCAGTGATACTAAAAGTCCCCATCTCGCAGGATGGTTAGTCATACAGGGCCATATGTTTAGTAGCCTGCACTGGTAAATTTTGGGTGCATATGAGGATATCTTCAAGAATACGAGAGTGAATATAGTAATTGCAAAGCTCCAGGTACCTCATGCCAACTGGTCTGAAAGGTCTAATAACTGGGCATTCGGTGATGTAGTGCGGGAGATCGTGCCGTAGTTCCTGCTCACAGAGTTTGCAACTGGAGTGCTCAGGATTGGGAGATCCGTCACCTGCAGCCACCTGCCACAGTACGGTAACCCAATTTGATCCTTGCAACCACTGTGTCGCACAGTCTAGTGGACGTTTTGTGCTGCCCAGAGATGTAGGTTTCAGATCTGAACAAATCATAGCTTTTTATACTAGTACTTTCAGGTCGTTGGGAGTCAGTAATTTCTTTCCTATCAGATCTGAGTGTTTGGACCAATACAGTTTTGACAGCAGAGATGGGGATACCTAGATCTAATTCAACTTCAAACTTGTTACACGCTAATTTGGCTGCATGTCTGTCTCATTATGATGGGTTATATTTATGTGTGAAGGTATCCATACAAGGAGATTCGAGACCCTTTACTCTGTGCATCGATTAGGTCATTTATAACTGGGAGTATGAGGTTCTTGCTATCGATCTTCCAAGAGAAGTTTGCGATTGCTTGAAGAGCAGACATACCTATCACAGTCAAGCCCGGATCTAAGTCTACGGTCTTCCACAATCAACTTTCAGTAACAAGTGAACCTCAGTCTAACACTTGAGAGATCTCAGGTCTCACGCAGGTATCTCTTGACACTTTACACATCTCTGATGAGACACTCATTCCAAAGACGCTCATAAATAATCATAGACACATAAATGTTGCTAAAGTGCATAACGTTGATTGTTAGCTTGTTGTTTAACAATGATGGGAGGTGACAAGTGCTCACCTCGACACTTGGGAGGTGACAAGTGCTCACCTCGACACTTGGGAGGTGACAAGTGCTCACTTCGACACTTGGGAGGTGACAAGTGCTCACCTCGACACTTGGGAGGTGACAAGTGCTCACCTCGACACTTGAGAGGTGACAAGTGCTCACCTCGACACTTGAGAGGTGACAAGTGCTCACCTCGACACTTGGGAGGTGACAAGTGTTCACCTTGACAGTTAAGGTGTCAAGAAATAACAGACTGTGATACAGAAGTACAATACGCCAGTGTCATCGAGTGATATAGTGATATATATCACTGTATACCTCTCTAAGTGTCTTATAAGCAAGATATAACGCTTATACTCACACAACTATTTTATAAAACTGTCTCCAACGCAGTAATTATTCACAGTAGTTTTCGTGAATGCCCAAAATAATTTCCCATACAGAGTACAATTAAATAATAAATTCATATTACCAGGTAAACAAATGTATTAGTATCAAATGGACAAATCCACAAGGGCCGTGATGAGGGTACGAAAGGCGCGTCTGGGATCCTCTCGAACATAGGTTCGAATCCTCATCACGGCTCTTGTGGATTTGTTCATTTGATGTATCAGGCTATTGGGATTTCTGTGTGTTATTAGTATCAATGCACCTCCGAGTTCGTACAACACCTCAAAATCTATGTAAACTTGAGACTTTAGAGTGAGAGGTTAGCATTAGCAGCGTCCAGACAAGGGCTGCACATGAAGGAGGAGATACGAGCCAGATCCCGGCATGTTTACGGGACATCCGGCCCCCATAAACCCCATGATATCATCAGCATGTGTGACGCTGGTAAACAGAAGAATAGCATTTAGGAACCTAGGGAAGGGGACCTTCACAACATTGTTCACGGTGTACGTGAGGCCCATTCTGGAGCATGCCGACCCAGCATGGAACCCCTAACATCTAACAAAGCATAGAGATTGGTAAAGATCCAGAGGTATACAACGAGGCTCCTTACCATACGAGGATTGAACTATGAGGAACAGCTAAGGGTAGATGAATGTCTTTTTATTTATTATTTTATTTTTTTATTTGGGAGAGGGTGTAGTAAAGATGTTGGAAGCTCAGGCGAAGGAAAACTTAAAGAAAAGAGGAAATATAGTGTAAGTTATGATAGTAGGCGGGCTGTCCGCCCTGCTGACACCATGTGAGGTTGTTTGGTAGCTAAGTTAAGCTTGCTCTCTCATCTTGTGAGCTGTTGGTAAAGTTCTTCACGTGTATTTCAACATATATTGATGTTATATATTATAGATGAATACTGTGAAATGTTCACAATATATATATATATATACTGTTCAGATGCACGAGTACATGCTTTCATGTTCTTCTAATGGTCCTTTGGGGAGGAGGGGGGGCCGGTTGTTCAAGTATGTGTCTCATCTTGGAACTATGTATCTTTGTGGGGCTTGGTTTCCGTCAAGTAAATCTAAGCTCTTGGGCCACCAAGTGTGGGATTGAGGCGTCTCATCTTGGGAGTACACTTTCCAGCATCGGGTCTTCTAACATTTCGATCGTGTCCCACACCCTGGAGGCTTGCTGCTGTAGTCTGATGTTCAGTGGTTGCGTGTTCAGGAGTTCATGTCGCTCCTGGACTGTCTGATCATATGGTGGACGGCGGTGTTTTGCTGCTCTTCTTCACGTCTTATACAGATGGCATCACGTTAAGGCGTGAATTTTTATTTCTGCTCTATTGATCTTGAGTCGACACGACGCATGTGTTGAACCTCGCCATACTAGGGAAGGGCAGGGAGGGGCGATGGACGGGTGAGGTAAGGTGGAAGAGAAGAGGGGAGGGAGGAGGAACAGTGTAGGGAATGGGAGGGAGGTGGTGCAGTGGGAGGGGAGAAGAGAGAGGACGTAAACAAGAAGGGAGGGAGAGAGTAGTGATAACGGGAGGTTGATTGATTGATTGATTGATTGACGAAGATTAAGCCACCCAAGAGTGGCANATAAGCGATAAGGTGAGATCTAAAGAAACTAGAAGAGTGAGTTAGGAGAGATACCTTCACACCCCGCGCCACTTAAGACCCGCCATGCTGATGAGGGAGGAGGCCATGGTGTAGGTGTGTAGGCCTGGCAGCGTGTAGGGTGTGTAGGCCTGGCAGCGTGTAGGGTGTGTAGGCCTGGCAGCGTGTGGGTGTGTAGGCCTGGCAGCGTGTGGGTGTGTGGGACAGGGTGTCGAGACAAATATCTGAACAAGAAGGCCTGACGACACTGACCCCACCACCAAGCTATATAGTGGTAATGGCTTGGCGCTTTCCCCCAGACAACTCCCTCCCTCCCTCCCCACTTTACTAACTTTACTACTACTACTAACACCTATTACCTACCAGTAATAAAAGTAATACAAATAATATACAAACGGGATCAAAATATTAACAAAAGTAATACAATTATAATAAAAGTAATATAATTATAATACAATAGATACATTAATACTACAAGTAATATAACATTAACAATAATATAAATTAATAATTATATACTACTGATGATAATACATGGCTGGCTGTATAATACAATATATTATCTCCACAATATAACATAGCAGGCGTTATATTATTATTAATTTTGTGTGCATATATATATATATATATATATATATATATATATATATATATATATATATATATATATATATATGAGGCTATGGGTCCCCCTTCTTCCAGCCAGAGGTGGTACTCCCTTCCATTTATATATATATATATATATATATATATATATATATATATATATATATATATATATATATGTATATATATATATATATATATATATATATATATATATATATATATATATATATATATATATATACACACATACATACAAACATACATGGACAATATAACATTTCTGTAAAAACAGAAATACCTCCTATTGCTTACATTGTGTTGCTCATTTCGGGTATGGTCAGAGAACCGGGTATCATGGTTCTCTGACGACGATCTCCCACATGACTGCCCATCATCAGTCTTACAGCGTCGAGGGCACTGGATGCCCGAACTAGGTTACGCCAATACCCAGGACTTCGCGTAATCGTGCAGAGTTCCAAGAGACATTACGCTATGGACTGAAGCACGGTTCCACAAGGACCAGGTTCGCCAGAATGCTCGGCCAAGCATGTAGGGTCAAGTGGACTAGCCATCGAGACGTCCCCCCCACTCTGGTATGTGAGTGTGCCGTCGATACGGTGAAGGGAAGGTGTGAGGCACAGTGCAGGCAGGCAGGCAGGCAGGCAAGGCTCTTAACAGGGCATCAAGTATGGAGCGAGGAATGTGCCGTGTGAGGCTGGAGCCCGGTATGGGGGCAGGACAACCTCATCATCTCCACACAGCGCTCGATGGACCAGCCGATAAAATGGTTTCTTTACGGTTGTTGACGCGAAGAAGATCTTCAGGTTGGGTGAAGCATAATGTCTGGGTAACGACCAGACATTTAGGTGAGATGGAGCACAAGATCTGGGTAGAGCCGTCAGCTGTACTGGCCACAGGGGCACTCCCTGTGGTTAATTGGAGAGTTCGTGTTATTGATGGATATGTATTGGCGTGTGTTGTCGCGAGGCCGCCGTTTGTAATTGAGAGAGCGACCTCTAATTCCATCGTGTCGAAGTTTAGCTTGGAGGTAATTGTAATTTACGATATCGAAGACGTTTGTATGGTCAATAAAGAAGGTGGAATTAATGGTTGTGGAGGCGAGAGTAGATCAGGTCAACCCACAGTGTCAACACTGATACTCTCCTGGGATCAGAATCCACACTGTAAGGAACGCGTTTATGTCGAATATCATGAGATAGACTTACAGCTGACTCTAACTCTCACATCACTTTGATATTAGTAGATTATACATCGGGTAGTGGTTGTTTATTATCAATAGCTCTAACCCCCATTTTATTGTTTTGTTTGGCATCTCAAGAAAGAGCTGCGAGGAATTGATTGAAAAGTGTACACATTAGGAACTTTACAGTGTATTACGGCTGGAAATGTCACCGTCTTACCGACTTGGTCTTAAATGTGTGTGTGTGTGTGTGTGTGTGTGTGTGTGTGTGTGTGTGTGTGTGTGTGTGTGTGTGTGTGTGTGTGTGTAAAGGAGATAATATCTGAGGGACTTATTGATGACAAATGTATAGACCTCTGGGATATTTATAAGTCAGTAGTCATGTGTCAACACACCACAGTGTCATACTGTGAGCTGAGAAACATTATGTTAAAATTACATACACCAAGAATTCTGACTCGCAGACACCCTGGCACTGGGGGGTCGTAGTCCTAAGGGCCCGGGTTCGATTCCCCGCCGAGAAAGAAACAAATGGGCAGCGTTTCAGTTATCTATTTACCTAAGAGTAAATACGTACCCGGGAATTAGACAGCTGCTACGAGGTGTATCCTGGGGATGTGTGTGTGTTAGAGATAAATATATGTAATAGATATAATAGAAGACAAAAATAGGGCAGGAGTCGGTATATTAGACAACCGACGGTTAGGAAGGTGGGGCCCAAGAACTAACAACTCGATCCTGCAGACACAAATAGTAAATACACAAATATCAAATACAGACATAGACACACAGTCACAATACCTCACAGGTCCAGCTCACAGGCCCAGACTCGCTATCACAGATTCCATCACTTGACATAGACACACAGACGCCCACTCACAGTCCCAGACATACAGACTGACAAAGACACAGACTCAAACTCAGAGACCCAGACGTTCTGACTCACTTACACAGACTCACAGACGGAATTTCAAAAACCAATTATCCAGTGCCTCGCGAGGCTCGACTTGTACTCTTATCAGAATCTTAGAATCAGCATCTTTCTCACTATAATTTTCTCTCTATACGCCTCTCGTGTTAACAAAAGTCAATAACTCATATTTACAACATGATTTCTTGTATGGTCTATTTACCACGGAAACTCAATGTCAACAGCTCACGTCCCCACTAATATAAACGCTGATCTACGCAGGAGATATAATATAAACATGCAGATTATATGTATGCCAAATGAAATTTCAAATTAAAACAGATGAAACCAAAGGCACGGACGCATTGAGATACGGACTCCAATGCAGACACGGACGCCAAGGACATACACATGACGACCCTTGCCACAAAAAGTGTTGACGGGGCGGCCGGGGCGTCACAAGACTGTCAACAGATAAACAGGAAGCACAAATTATCAAAGACATCACCGTTTTTGTTGCTCTGTTGTACAGCATCATACGCGTACCGTCAGAGGAGCTGCATGGGAAGGAGAGGAAGAGAAGGGCGAGATGAGAGAGAAGCGGAAACCGAGGAGAGAGAAACAAGAAGAGAAGAGACAGATAGAAAAGCGAGTAACGTAGACACACCCATAAGAATGCAGAGCAAGACACAACCATAACAGTCACCTTGATCTGTGGGTGGGAGCAGGCTGACCTGAGGACAGACAGACTTACTCAACGGGAGGGTGGGAGGGTGGGAGATGGGCTGTGGGAGGGGGGAGAGTGAGCCTTAATGGTAATGAATGGGGTGCGGGCGTCGCTCCGTCAGTGGCTCCACAACATTACACCACACCATTAACCCCCTTCATAAACAATTACAAACAAACGAGAAATTACGGGCTCGCCATAGCCCGTGCTACATGGACACTTCGTTCTCAGTAGCTAAATCTAAAACAACAATAACAAACGAGGAAGTAGCTATTGATACAGATAATGGCTCCAAAGAGTCTCCTCCACTTACGGGCTCGCCATAGCCCGTGCTACTGGAACTTCTTGTTCTGAGTAGCTGAATCTAAAACAGCAACAAACAAACGAAGAACCAAGACAACAGAGTAAACATTGGAGGTTAACATTTTGTTTAGACTCCATCATACTAATTATATATAAAAACAAAAAAAAACAAATCTAAATTAAAAAAAAAGAAAGAAAATAACATCAGAAAATGTAGGCGCACTCAGATTAAGAACAAGAACACTCGGAAAAGAACACGAACACTCTAAACAAGAACACGAACACTAGAACACGAGCACGAGGAGTCATGGAATGTTATTTACTTACTGCCCAATATAAAGGTCAGGCTGGAGAGTGCTCTCAGAGACACCGTTCCAAAAGGGACCGTTCTATCCAAGTCGAACTCGTCGATAAATATGCGAAACCAAAACAGGGTGTCATCGGAAACTTTATTTGGCGAGTCAACACACACAAAGGGTGAATATGTAGTGGTAGTGAGTGGAGTGTCTCTCTATATAGTATAAAGATATACTATATAGTATAAAGACTATACTATATAGTCTATTATACTATATAGTAACCTAACCTACTATATAGTATAAAGACTATAGTATATAGTCTATTATACTATATAGTATAATAGTGTGCGCGAGGTGTGTGACGTTATACTTATAATTCTAAGACAGTTCTTAAATGTTTGTCCTAAAGAGGCCATCCACTTTAGACATTGACGCAGTGACGAAGAAGTGGACACTGCGTAATGGGCTTCAAATTACCAGTAATTGAGAGCATTACTATATATACGCTGAAGACTATATTACCGTATATACGCCGAAGACTATAGTACTGTATATACTATATTAAATACTTTCCTGCATTGTTTACGTCACTATAAGCCTTTTATAAGAGATCAATTGCCTGTTGCTGTTTGGGTTTGTTCGTATAACCAGACAAGAGTTAAGGGTAGGCCGGTTAACCATCACCAGGACGAGGTAGGCCGGTTAACTATCACCAGGACGAGGTAGGCCGGTTAACCATCACCAGGACGAGGTATGCCGGTTTACAATCACCAGGACGAGGTAGGCCGGTTTACAATCACCAGGACGACATTAGCAGTCATCCGGCTAGGGCCTCTAACCCGTCCTCTCAAGAGATTCCATGTCGTACAGTACGGTAACCGACGTTACAAATACGACCTGCTATCAAAACTAACGGCTCACAAATTTCTGTGTTTCTTTCCATCTGATTCGATAGATAGATGAAGTGCAGTGATTTGTACGTTTCTAGTTAGGCTAGAAGGTTGACTTTTTTACGGAGTGACAAATCAAGAGATCGGGCTGGGATTGTATTAGCACTGCACGACCAGTGGGCAGTGTTACACCCACCACTAACTAGCTAACTAGCCTACCAAACTATTGCTAGGTTGGTAACCTAGTTAGCAACAAAGTTGCTTGTTACCAAGTTTGAGAAGCTTTCCAAAACGGGGACAATGAGCAGCAAAGGACGCCATAGCCGACTTACCTCCATCCAGGATTCGAACCCGGGACCTCTCGCTGGTGAGGCGAGAATGCTAACAGCTCCATCACAAGAAAGATGACTAAATAAAGAGAAGGTGAGTGAATTTGAGGAGCGGTCAGGCGGGTGGGTGGCAACACAAGCACCATCACACCCCCCTGCCCGTCCTCTCTAGCCTTCACAACGTACCTAAACTGATGTACTATTTGTCGTTGTTAAAGATTCGCTACTTGGAACAAAAAGTTCCAAGTAGCACGGGCTATGGCGAGCTCGTAGTCGACGCTTTTCTTTGATGTACTAAACTGTCTGAAACATAACCGAACCGACCACCCCGCGAACAGAAAACGAGACATCCCGCCAATTTTGCGAGCCGCTATGAGTTTTCAGTCCATCAGTTTTTTGGCCTTAGGGCCATTTTTTAGGCCTTTTTTGGCCATTAATACGTCAAAATGCCATGTATTATTGGAGCGGACGGCCAGTCACTTACTACCACCATGGAGGGAGATGCCGGGCAGTATGCAGCGCCACCTACCACATCCAACCAAACACTACAGTAACCACGATATTAAAATGGTACAATTACAGCTTAAGCAAATACGACAAGACAAAGCCTAGTGGCTGACAGACACGGATGGAATGGTAAGTGATTCGAGGGTATGAGACAGAGGAAGAACAACAAAAATGGGAGACAATGAAAGTTGAAATAATACCGAATAAGGGCAATAAAAAATATTTATAACAGAAGAGGACTTAGTAAATAGAACACGATAAAGAAGTTAACCGTGAGTAACCAAGGAGAATGGAGGGATGGGAAAGAAGAAAAAGCTGATAAAGTGTATAAAATTCAATAATAAAATGGGTAAATAAGCAGATAACATAAGATTAGTTGGATTAATATAATACGCACGGCAAACTGGGCATACTCCCAGACGTCTGATCCACACAGTTCCTGATCCACACATGTTCCTGATCTACACAGGTTCCTGATCTACACAGGTTCCTGATCCACACATGTTCCTGATCTCACAGGTTCCTGATCCACACATGTTCCTGATCCACACATGTTCCTGATCCACACAGGTTCCTGATCTACACAGGTTCCTGATCTACACAGGTTCCTGATCCACACATGTTCCTGATCTACACAGGTCCTGATCCCACATGTTCCTGATCCACACATGTTCCTGATCTACACACCTTGATCAACCACTTCAGTCTTTCCAGTCCTGGGAAAGACTGCCGATGATTGATTGATAAAGATGAAGCCACCCAAGAGGTGGCACGGGCATGAATAACTCGTAAAAAAGACTGCTCTTGATTGTTCCTTCTAATACTCACCCATACGCGGCTCAGCCAATGTTAGCGCGGCGAAGAAATATCTCGTGCTCTGATTGGCTGATGCCTCTATTTCTGATGTTCGGACCAATCAGATAAATGTTACCTGTCATCTAATCATGATTTGCCGGGAAAATTGTGTGACAACAAAAGATGAACGTTCTGCAATGTTGAAGGCATCGTGCAG
>WNGS01004946.1:17603278-17627590 GCA_020271785.1 Procambarus virginalis
ACACACACAACACACACACACACACACACACACACACACATACACACATACACACATGTGTAGTTAAGTGCCTCCTCCCTATCACCTTGAAAATCGGTACGACATTTGCCTTCTTCCAGCAACTGGGCAATTCTCCCGACATAAGTGACTCATTAAAGATCATTGCCAGAGGCACGCTGAGAGCCTGCGCTGCTTCTTTTAGTACCCACGTTGATACTTTGTCTGGTCCAACCGCTTTAGTTGCATCCAGTGTTGTCAACTGTTTCATTACCTCCTCTGCTGTCACCTCTATATCTGATAGTCTTTTCATCTAGGGTAATCTCTTCTAACAATGGGAGCTGCTCAGGCTCAGTTGTGAACACTCCATGGAAACTGGCATTCAGTGCCTCGCAGATTTCCTTGTCGCTTTCTGTATATGCCCCTTCTGTTTTCCTCAGTCTTGTCACTTGGTCATTTACCGACATCTTCCTTCTTATATGGCTATGTAGTAATTTAGGTTGCTTTTCCGTTTTAATTGCAATATCATTCTCATAATTTCTTTCCGATACTCGTCTTATGTTAATGTAATCGTTCCTAGCTCTGTTACATCTAATCCTGTTGTCCTTTGTCCTTTGTCTGTCCTTTGTGTGATGTGTGGAAAAAAATAGTTAGTTAGTAGTTAGTTACAGTTGATTGATTGACAGTTGAAAGCCGAAAGAGCAGATCTCAACCTCCGCAAGGACAACTAGGTGAATACAACTAGGTGAATACAGCTAGGTGAATACAACTAGGTGAATACAACTAGGTGAATACAACTAGTCATTGCGGATCTTATTTACCCAGCAATTATAAAGTGAAGCACAGTAATCTTCCAATTAAAGGCGCGTTGGGCAGCTCCAAGGTCCCTGGTCACTGTCCACTCCCACGTGGTCACTGTCCACTCCCACGTGGTCACTGTCCACTCCCACGTGGTCACTGTCCACTCCCACGTGGTCACTGTCCACTCCCCCGTGGTCACTGTCCACTCCCACGTGGTCACTGTCCACTCCCATGTGGTCACTGTCCACTCCCACCGTGGTCACTGTCCACTCCCACGTGGTCACTGTCCACTCCCCCCGTGGTCACTGTCCACTCCCCCCCGTGGTCACTGTCCACTCCCCCCGTGGTCACTGTCCACTCCCACGTGGTCACTGTCCACTCCCACGTGGTCACTGTCCACTCCCCCGTGGTCACTGTCCACTCCCCCCGTGGTCACTGTCCACTCCCCCCGTGGTCACTGTCCACTCCCACGTGGTCACTGTCCACTCCCACGTGGTCACTGTTCACTCCCCCCGTGGTCACTGTCCACTCCCACGTGGTCACTGTCCACTCCCCCCGTGGTCACTGTCCACTCCCCCCGTGGTCACTGTCCACTCCCCCCGTGGTCACTGTCCACTCCCCCTGTGGTCACTGTCCACTCCCACGTGGTCACTGTTCACTCCCCCCGTGGTCACTGTCCACTCCCACGTGGTCACTGTTCACTCCCACGTGGTCACTGTCCACTCCCCCCGTGGTCACTGTCCACTCCCACGTGGTCACTGTTCACTCCCACGTGGTCACTGTTCACTTTCCCCGTGGTCACTGTCCACTCCCACGTGGTCACTGTTCACTCCCACGTGGTCACTGTTCACTCCCCCCGTGGTCACTGTCCACTCCCCCCGTGGTCACTGTTCACTCCCACGTGGTCACTGTTCACTCCCCCCGTGGTCACTGTCCACTCCCCGTGGTCACTGTTCACTCCCACGTGGTCACTGTTCACTCCCCCGTGGTCACTGTTCACTCCCCCCGTGGTCACTGTCCACTCCCCCGTGGTCACTGTTCACTCCCACGTGGTCACTGTTCACTCCCCCCGTGGTCACTGTTCACTCCCCCCGTGGTCACTGTCCACTCCCCCCGTGGTCACTGTCCACTTCCACGTGGTCACTGTCCACTCCCACGTGGTCACTGTCCACTCCCATGTGGTCACTGTCCACTCCCCCCGTGGTCACTGTCCACTCCCCCCGTGGTCACTGTCCACTCCCCCGTGGTCACTGTCCACTCCCACGTGGTCACTGTCCACTCCCACGTGGTCACTGTCCACTCCCATGTGGTCACTGTCCACTCCCACGTGGTCACTGTTCACTCCCACGTGGTCACTGTTCACTCCCACGTGGTCACTGTCCACTCCCACGTGGTCACTGTCCACTCCCATGTGGTCACTGTCCACTCCCACGTGGTCACTTCACTCCCACGTGGTCACTGTTCACTCCCACGTGGTCACTGTTCACTCCCCCTCTCCCCCACACCTCCTAGTATCTCCCCCCACACCTCCCCCACACGCCCCAGTACCTCCCCCACACCTCCCAGTACCTCCCCCACACGCCCCAGTACCTCCCCCACACCTCCCCCCCACACCTCCCAGTACCTCCCCCACACCTCCCAGTACCTCCCCCCACACCTCCCAGTACCTCGTTCCTAAGAGGGTACTGAGTTACGTTGATTTCACGCTCATTAAACCTGCTTGTAGAGTGCCTCTCGGCCCCGCCCCTGTCAAACCCCTTGACGGGGGGCGCAGAACCCCCTTGACGGGGGGCCTATATGCTATACGCTATAGCGTATACGCCTGCCTCGGAGAAACGCCGAGGGTTAATGGTGTCTACATCAGCGGGCGTACCTTTATACGCTTATTTACGCCTCACTACCTGCAGATGACGTAGGGGGGACTAGATGAGTGATAGGCTGGTTGTGGCAGCCCCCAGCCAGCCCCCTGGAAGCGACTATATTGGTCACTATAACTAGTATAATTAGCATAACTAGGACTAGGGGTCACTGTGACTAGCATAATCAGCGGGCGACTCCTGCCTGCCTGCCTGCCTGCCTGCCTGCCTGCCTGCCTGCAGACGCCGCCAATGGCCACCGAAGATGCAAATTAGGTAATTGGTTTTCGGAGGGTGATCTAAGAATAGCTGTAACCCGTCTATCCTATCCCGGCTTAGTTTACTCCTCTCCCGTCTCTCATTCCTGTCCTTCTAAAGCCTCCTTTATATATCTATATATCCTGTCTACCTCTGTCTTTCTTTCTGTTGTTTCTCTCGGATTCGAGAGCATTGTCCCTCTCTCTCCTTTCGTTCTTCAGTCTCCTTCTCGTTCCCTCATTCTTGTTCTTTAAGACGTTCTGTCACTCCTGGCTGGACAGAAGCACAGCAGGTGCGGGAACAGTAAACTGACAGGTAAAGAACCAGTTAGTTGACAGGGGATGTAAGACAGGCGGTGTGATACACTTGAGTCGGTCTCACAGCATGGCGGTCAAGTTACCAGCTCAAGCTGTCAACCTCACGAGGCAGGAGGACACACCTCACAACCTCACGAGGCAGGAGGACACACCTCACAACCTCACGAGGCAGGAGGACACACCTCACAACCTCACGAGGCAGGAGGACACACCTCACAACCTCACAAGTCAGGAGGACACACCTCACAACCTCACGAGGCAGGAGGACACACCTCACAACCTCACGAGGCAGGAGGACACACCTCACAACCTCACGAGGCAGGAGGACACACCTCACAACCTCACGAGGCAGGAGGACACACCTCACAACCTCACGAGGCAGGAGGACACACCTCACAACCTCACGAGGCAGGAGGACACACCTCACAACCTCACAAGTCAGGAGGACAGGTACGGTAATTATGAGGAGAAAGCGCTAAGCTATAACGACCACACAACACCCGGTATTCATAAGAGGATACGGAGGAGGAGGAGGAAGGAATGGTGCCCAACCGCTTTGACGGTCGGGGATTGAACGCCGACCTGCGGGAGAGTGAACCCATAACTAAAGAAAGAACAACAAATGAACCCGAATGTGTTCTCGAGAACATCCCCCGATGACGCACACTGCACATTTGTTTCCGCCTTCGCCGGGGATCGAACCCGGACCCTTAGGTAATACCCGAGGTTGAGTGGCGTGAAGTATAATGAGGCAGAATGGACAACGATGGGTTAGGATGATGGGCTAGGATGATGGGCTAGGATGATGGCCTAGGATGATGGACTAGTATGATGGGTTAGGATGATGGGCTAGAATGATGGGCTAGGATGATGGGTTAGGATGATGGGCTAGGATGATGGGCTAGGATGATGGCCTAGGATGATGGACTAGGATGATGGGTTAGGCTGATGGGCTAGGATGATGGGCTAGGATGATGGGATAGGATGATGGCCTAGGATGATGGACTAGGATAATGGCCTAGGATGAAGGGCTAGGATGATGGGCTAGGATAATGGCCTAGGATGAAGGCCTAGGATGATGGACTAGGATGATGGGCTAGGATGAAGGCCTAGGATGATGGTCTAGGATAATGGGCTAGGATGAAGACCTAGGATAATGGGCTAGAATGAAGGCCTAGGATAATGGGCTAGGATGAAGACCTAGGATAATGGGCTAGGATGAAGGCCTAGGATAATGGGCTAGGATGAAGGCCTAGGCTAATGGGCTAGGATGAAGGCCTAGGCTAATGGGCTAGGATGAAGACCTAGGATAATGGGCTAGGATGAAGGCCTAGGATAATGGGCTAGGATGAAGACCTAGGATAATGGGCTAGGATGAAGGCCTAGGATAATGGGCTAGGATGAAGGCCTAGGATAATGGGCTAGGATGAAGGCCTAGGATAATGGGCTAGGATGAAGGCCTAGGATAATGGGCTAGGATGAAGACTAGGATAATGGGCTAGGATGAAGGCCTAGGATAATGGGCTAGGATGAAGGCCTAGGATAATGGGCTAGGATGAAGGCCTAGGATAATGGGCTAGGATAATGGCCTAGGATGAAGGGCTAGGATGAGGACTAGGATAATGACCTAGGATGAAGACCTAGGATAATGGGCTAGGAAGTTGTGTAGGGGAAGTGCAATGTAAACAAGGGACAGATTCCCTCCTCTTGCTTAAATCCAGTGAAAACTTGCCATGTCATATATATATATATATATATATATATATATATATATATATATATATATATATATATATATATATATATATATATATATATATATATATAAACTTCCAACAAATTTACTCATTATAAGGTTCTATGAGGATTCTGCTTGTTATCATCTGAGAAGGACACAATGTTGAGAGAGCACCTGGTGTTGTGTGCACCCGAGGAGGCGGCGAGGGTGTGCCTCACAGCGCCGCCCCGCGTCTCCTGCGGTAACTCCGTAGCGGCTCAGAGTCTGGCTGCTCGCGTCGGGACTAAATTATGGTGATCAGTCCTCAAAATTATTGGGCAACATGTTTTAACACCTGTTTATGGTGGGTTACAGATCTGAGTTGCGGCGTGTGTGTGTGTGTATTCACCGAGTTGTGTTTGCGGGGGTTGAGCTTTGCTCTTTCGGCCCGCCTCTCAACTGTCAATCAACTGTTTACTAACTACTTTTTTTTCCCACACCACACACACACACACACACACACCAGGAAGCAGCCAGTGACAGCTGACTAACTCCCAGGTATTTATTTACTGCTAGGTAAGAGGGGCATTCAGGGTGAAAGAAATTTTGCCCATTTGTTTCTGCCTGGTGCGGGAATCGAACCCGCGCCACAGAATTACGAGTCCTGCGCGCTATCCACCAGGCTACCAGGCCCCTGTGTGTGTGTGTGTGTGTGTGTGAGAGAGAGAGAGAGAGAGAGAGAGAGAGAGAGAGAGAGAGAGAGAGAGAGAGAGAGAGAGAGAGAGAAGAGAGAGAGAGAGAGAGAGAGAGAGATTACAGACTCTAGAGAGCACACGCAGACCCCAATAACAGCGAGTATTACAATGTGATCCACGTGTACACTGTATATCAAACCAAAATGACATTAATGGTAACAGAGCCATAGTTAGCAAGGTAATCACACCTCACATAATAAGAAAAAAAACTCCATCTTGAAATTACGTCACTCAGATAATATTTTACCCCTCCCCCCCAAAAAAAAATTAACACCTAATATAACAGTCTAAATAAAGTACTGCACTTTACCTGTAAAGTAACTCAGTTCACTTTATTTTCACAGCTTATAATTACTTTATAAAGTTTCACTTATCTATCAGAAGTCTATGTGGACCTCGTCCGAAAACTTTATAAAAACAAAGCTAACATGTGCCTCTTCAAGTGACACGAGTTACTGCCTCGTCAGCGGGTTTCAGACCATTCAGACCGGTGTCAAACTTGACGGAGGAGAAGGCCCATGTGGCCGCTCATGGGCCACACCAGCCACACTGATGTGGCTGTGTACTGTGACACAGACACTAGGTACACTTACGACACATCCCTTCCCTCCCCCCGCCCATCCCCTGAGTAAACAACCACCTCCCCCTCGTTATCAAACACAGCCAGCCACACCCCAACACAGCCAGCCACTCCCCAACACAGCAGCCACTCCCCAACACAGCCAGCCACTCCCCAACACAGCCAGCCACACCCCAACACAGCCAGCCACTCCCCAACATAGCCACATGCGCCAGAACGACCCCAGATCATGTTCGACAACATGAAGCAACACCTCACCTCACCTCATTTTACCTCACCTTACCTCATTTTACCTCACCTCTCCCTGATGTCTCAAGAGATTCTTACCCGCAAGTGCCTCTCATAACTGCTCGTAAGCAACTGAATAAACAGTAAACAATGTGGTTAAGGCAAGATGGTAAATAAGGCGTACAATCATGCAGGGTAAACAAGGCGTACAATCAAGCAGGGTAAACAACGTGTTTACAAATCATGGGGACAAAAAAGAACGGTAAATAATATAGATAAACAGTAAACTTTGAGGTACAAAAACGGGACGAACAACGCGAGTCTAAACAACGGGAACAAACAAGTTCACATACGGGGACACGGAGAATACAAACAGGCGGTAAACACAGGGAGTAAAGAGGATAAACACAGACAAAGTGCTCTCATGATAAGAACCCACAAAAAAACACCACAAGAGGCAAAACAAAAAAGGTTACACAAATGCAGCGAAAGGAAGGAAGGAAGGAAGGAAGGAAGGAAGGAAGGAAGGAAGGAAGGAAGGAAGGAAGGAAGGAAGGAAGGAAGGATGGAAGGAAGGAAGGAAGGAAGAGGCAATAAGCAACACGGATAGATAAGAGTACACAATGTCGTATAAAGAGTACAAGGAATGTTGATACACCAAGAGGATACGGGCTCACCATAGCCCGTGCTACTTGGAACTTCTTGTTCTAGGTAGCGAATCTTTACCAACACAACAACCAAGAGGATACATAACATGGGATCACAAAGAAGGGAGACAGAGAGAGTAATGAAGACAAGTCTGGTGTATATGTTCCTAAGGTTATGGAGGCGGGAGGACGCTGGCAGCCTCGTGTGGTTGACCACTCTTGGCTGAGTGTGTAACAAATGACTCAACTAACGTGTGCGACACTGGACATGACTCCTCTGTTTAGCAGCAACCAATTGGCCTCTTCATTTCGTAGAGTTTCCGTGGGTTTGTATTATTTGTATTTACAAGATGTCGACTGGTGTGTGTGTGTGTGTGTGTGTGTGTGTGTGTGTGTGTGTGTGTGTGTGTGTGTGTGTGTGTGTGTGTGTGTGTGTGTGTGTGTGTGTGTGTGTGTGTAATATGTAGATATGTAAGAGGAAAAATAGGGCGGGGAGTCAGTATATTAGGACAATTGATGGTCAGAACGGCGGGGTCCACGAACTAACAGCTTAATCCTGCAGCGACAAATAGTAATAAAAATAGTAAATACAGAAAGAGAGGTAAGCACAGAGGTAAGCACAGAGGTAAGCACAGAGGATTGGTATCACTCCAAACACGTCTCATGAAGCTCACATCAGAACATTCACAAATTTGTGTAAGAAATCATTCAGAACTGTAAATATCACGTACGTCAGACCAATCCTTGGAGCATGCGGCTGCAGTTTCAAATGTAGATATGACAAGAGCCCAATAGCCTCAGAAAGCAGTTGATTGACAGTTGAAAGGTGGGACCAAAGTGACGAAGCTCAACACCCCCCCCCCCTCCTCCTCCGCAAGTACAATTAGGGGAATACAATTAGATGGAGAGATAGACAGAGGCGTACATGTGTACTGGGGCGTACATGTGTACTGGGGCGTACATGTGTACTGGGGCGTACATGTGTACTGGGGCGTACATGTGTACTGGGGCGTACATAGTGTACTGGGGCGTACATGTGTACTGGGGCGTACATAGTGTACTGGGGCGTACATGTGTACTGGGGCGTACATAGTGTACTGGGGCGTACATAGTGTACTGGGGCGTACATAGTGTACTGGGGCGTACATGTGTACTGGGGCGTACATAGTGTACTGGGGCGTACATAGTGTACTGGGGCGTACATAGTGTACTGGGGCGTACATAGTGTACTGGGGCGTACATGTGTACTGGGGCGTACATANGTGTAGTAGCCTGCACTGGCAATGTGGGTACACTGTGAGGGATATCTTCAAGAATACGAGAGTGAATAAAGTAATTGCAAAGCTCCAGGTACCTCATGCAACTGGTCTGAAAGGTCTAATAACTGGGCATTCATGATGTAGTGCGGAGATCGTGCCGTAGTTCCTGCTCACAGTTTGCAACTGGAGTGCTCAGGATTGGGAGATCCGTCACCTGCAGCCACCTGCCACAGGTAACGGTAACCCAACCTGATCCTTGCAACACTGTGTCGCACAGTCTAGTGGACGTTGTGTGCTGCCATAGATGTAGGTTTCAGATCTGAACAAATCATAGCTTTTATACTAGTACTTCAGGTCGTGGGAGTCAGTAAGTTCTTTCCTATCAGATCTGATGTTTGGATCAATACAGTTTTGACAGCAGAGATGGGGATACTAGATCTAAGTCAACTTCACACTTGTTACACGCTAATTTGGCTGCAAGGTCTGTTTCATTATGATGTGTTATATTTATGTGTGAAGGTATCCATACAAAGGAAATTCGAGACCCTTTACTGTGCATCAATTAGGTCATTTATAATGGGGAGTATGAGGTTCTTGCTATCGATCTTCAAGAGAAGTTTTCGATTGCTTGAAGAGCAGACTTTGAATCACAGAATATTATTCCCCTCCATGTTTTTTAATGTACTGGTAGCTAAGTGTAATGCTGCTAGTTCTGCTTGTGTGGAGTCAGCCAGTTGTTTAACCTGACACTGACAGTCTTTGTGCAAATATTATTTCTATAAAAAACCTACATGCTGCTGCAGTCCGTCCAGTAGAGGATTGGACTGAGCCGTCGGTGTAGACACAGTGCTCGTGAGATCTTAAACCCTCGATGGAGGAGGCAATTGTTTCAAGAGTGACAGCTTTGAGAAGAGCAAGATTCTCATTATCTTTCTTGGTGACAGGTGTGTATGATACTGAATGGTGGGGTACAGATAAAGAGGAATATCAGAGATAGGTAGATTGCACTTAAAAGGGATGTTAAGTATGAGGAGATTGTAAGCATTGTTCCTCAGCCATTATCATAAAAGGAGTGAGTTGGTATATCGGCACCGGTCAATAGGGTGTTAACAGCACTAAATAATTTGTCTGAGCAATGCAGGAGATGTAGGGTCTCTCATGACTTTAAGGCAAAAGGTGGTGTGACTTGCATTATTCTCTCCAGTATGGTGGAAGCTTCAGTTCTTCCCGCATGTGATGATTCTTGTGCATCTTGGGGCACCAAGAATTATCCTCATGGCCTCATTCTGTACTACTTCAAGTTTCTCCAACACAGAGGAGGGGAAATTAATTAGTGCAGAGCATTATAATCAACGAGAGATCTAACAACATCATATAGAATAGTCTAGCATATTTAATATTGATACCAATATTCCTACCAGTAAGTGTTTTCAATGTTTTAGTTTAGTTTCTTTTAACCTACAGAGTAGATCATTTACAATGTCACTGTTAATACCAACTCCAAGGTATTTGTGCTGTCTACACGTTTCAATGTTCTGGTTGTTGACCTTGAAAGTTATAGGGACACGAGTATTCTCTCGGGGATGGAGAACTCTGGATTTAGTTATAGAGATAACAAGACCACATTCAATGCTTTTAGCAGCGAATGAATCAAGTAGAGCTTGCAGTCTAGTTTGGGAATTTGCAACAATGCCATCATCGGCATAACAAATGACGGCTTCATCAGGTAGTGTGGGATATCAATTGTTAATTTATGCATCAGAACATTGAACAGTGTAGGACTTAGCACTCCACCCTGGGGTGTACCCAACTCAAAGCGTGCACAAAGTTTACTTTTGACCCCCTTGAAAAGGACTGAGGCGGTTCTGTTACTCAGGTAACCCTGAGCCATGTCAACAGTCTTCCCTTAACTCCAAAAGAGGCTAGCTGTTCTAGGATTATTTCTCTGTTTGCTGTATCAAAGGCAGTTTGGAGATCAATAAATGCCGCCTGAGAGTTTGGTCCCTCTCTGATAAAATACTGAGCAAAGCAAGTTTGTGTGCTTCTTCCAGGGAGAAAACATACAGGTTAGGGGCAAGGTGGGGCTTGATTTGAAACATTAGTCTGTCGAGAATAATTCTCTCAAGAACTTTACACATGCACGACGTCAGAGAAATGGGTCTAAATTTTGTGAATTAGGCTTGGGTATGGGTATTATGAGTGCCTGTGTCCAGCGGTCAGGTAAGACACCCTGCCTTAGACTTTGATTAAACAATTCTAGCAGAGGGCTATTTGGCAGCTCAGCAAGTACTCTCATGGTGTTGTATGTGATGCCATCCTCTCCAGGAGAGGTAGCCTTACCTTTCTTGAGTGCATGTTTAATTTCAAAGGGGGTTATGCCATAGTTATCATCAGGCCCTAGTGAATATTTTGAGTTTGGATAATTATCCTTAATTCTACGGAGATCGTCAACCGTGTTTGGAGAGCCTGCTGCTTCACGCCCAACATTCTTCCTAAACACGGGCGCGAGGGTACACGGGCGTGGGGGTGCACGGGCGTGAGGGTACACGGGCGTGGGGGTACACGGACGTGAGGGGTACACGGGCGTGAGGGTACACGGGCGTGGGGGTACACGGGCGTGAGGGTACACGGGCGTGAGGGGTACACGGGCGTGAGGGTACACGGGCGTGAGGGTACACGGGCGTGAGGGTACACGGGCGCGAAGGGTACACGGGCGCGAGGGTACACGGGCGTGAGGGGTACACGGGCGCGAGGGTACACGGGCGTGAGGGTACACGGGCGCGAGGGTACACGGGCGTGAGGGTACACGGGCACGAGGGGTACACGGGCGCGAGGGTACACGGGCGTGAGGGTACACGGGCGTGAGGGTACACGGGCGTGAGGGGTACACGGACGTGAGGGGTACACGGACGTGAGGGGTACACGGGCGTGAGGGTACACGGGCATGGGGGTACACGGACGTGAGGGGTACACGGGCGTGAGGGTACACGGGCATGGGGGTACACGGGCGTGAGGGTACACGGGCGTGAGGGTACACGGGCGTGGGGGTACACGGGCGTGAGGGTACACGGGCGTGAGGGTACACGGGCGTGGGGGTACACGGGCGTGAGGGTACACGTGTCTGTGCTGAAGGTGGGTGACCGGGGGTGTCTCTGCTGAAGGTGGGTGACCGCTATACCTGGTGACATCGCTGTACAAGGTATTACGATGAAACAGATAACTGGAGGTTGGGCCGGGCCTCGCCCAGACCTCGGACGGGGACTAGCTACCACTTAAATGGTCCCAGAGACACTTAACCAGGGCCGCTGAGCCCAGTAATAAGACCTTTTCGCCGTTCAGCGCCATAACCAAAAGGAGTTGCTGGTGCCTCGAGTCAAACTACGGGTTCCACATCATCTTAGACAGGTCATATTTGCTCGTTCGTAGGACCAATTACCCCTCTTGGCTCCTGCCCTGCAAGCACCACAATAGTCTCGTTGAACCGCCTGGTAATAGTAAGGATTAACAACTTCGTGGTTTAGGTTCGAACGCTTCAAGTTAAGCAAAAACACTTAAAATTTAGCCGAAGCCGTTGTCTTACTGGCCCAACACCCTCCTCGGTACAGGTACACACTATACACTCTACATATGCACTCTACACAACAACCATCCAGGCAGCAGCTACTGTCTACCGTCTACCGTCTACATCCCGTCCCACCACTGTCCCACGAGGCCAAGACCGACAAACAACCCCTCCACAATACAGACGGAAATCTTCGCTATCAAACTGTCCCTTGAACATGCATATGACAACAATTATACTATTGTCTTATGATGGTTGTCATATAACCGCCGACTCCAAAACAAACTATTCAAGTCCTATGGTCTCCTGAACACGCCAGCAAGCACCAGTCAACACCCCAGCAAGCACCAGTCATCACCCCAGCAAGCACCAGTCAACACCCCAGCAAGCACCAGTCAACGCCCCAGCAAGCACCAGTCAACACGCCAGCAAGCACCAGTCAACACCCCAGCAAGCGCCAGTCAACGCCCCAGCAAGCACCAGTCAACGCCCCAGCAAGCACCAGTCAACACGCCAGCAAGCACCAGTCAACGCCCCAGCAAGCACCAGTCAACGCCCCAGCAAGCACCAGTCAACGCCCCAGCAAGCACCAGTCAACACGCCAGCAGGAACCGGAGAACTTCAAAACGCTATAAAGCAAGTCTGGAAACAACAGTTCGTGACACAGATCACACACACAGTCCCTTGTAACATATACCCGCGAATAGGTGGCAGGGGCGGTGATGGGTGGGTAGAATGGTGGGTGGCAGGGGCAGTGGGTGCAGGGGCTGGTGGGTGGCAGGGACAGTGGGTGGCAGGGCAAGTGATGGGTGGGTAGAATGGTGGGTGGCCGGTGTGGTGGGCAGCAAGAGGTGCGTGAGGCAGGCGAGCGGGCGTATCGTGACCTCCACCATCTGTAATATCTTGCCTTATCTCTCAGCACACAACCATCTGTGCTGGAGATCCCAAGAAGCACCGGCGGTGGCCATCCTCTCCCCTGCCTGCCTCTACCACCCCTCACAAGTATTTTCGCTAAGAATCTCTGTGGGAGCTGCCATCTTGTTTGTATACACTAAGAATTAAGCTCTCGCCTGACCCTCGCCCCGCGCCCACTAACAGTGGTGGTCTCTGTGTGTCACTCGCCATGTAAACATCTGAGCCGTGATCTGCACGACCGCTGCTGATCATCCTTGCCTGCCTTTGGGCACCGCCTGCTCCCACACCACCATCTAGACGGCCATCTCCACAAGCAGCGGTGATGGTACCTCTCGGTGAAGAGGTACCATCTCCCTCTTCCTGATGGTGCCTGCGTGAATACTTACGGTCCGCGTCTATCACATCGCACCTGACCTCTGGCTGGGCGAGACTCCTCCCGCCACGCTATCTGATGCTCGTATGTTCTTTAATCTCCGTCATTACGGCCCTGGGAACCAACCAAATGAAAGAATACTTCTGAGGCATCTTGCCACTTTGTGGGTCCGGATAGAGGGGGTGATGCCTGCTGACACTAGGTCCCCCCCCCCTCACCCCCCTCTCCCACGGCTCAACTCACACACCTGAATTACTTTCTCTCGTTCACGCTGTCAACTTTTTTTTCTTACCCTTAATTTTATTGTATCTCGGAAACGTAATTTTCTTGGTGTTCATCTGGCGCCTCGTCTGCCTGTTCTTCAGTCATTGTTCTTGTTCTAGATTCAGCCACTCGGAACAAGTTCTAAGTAGCACGGGGTATGGTGAGCCCGTAGTGGACTTACCTGGCACAGGAGCGGAGCAAGTAGCACGGGGTATGGTGAGCCCGTAGTGGACTTACCTGGCACAGGACCGGGGCAAGTAGCACGGGGTATGGTGAGCCCGTAGTGGACTTACCTGGCACAGGACCGGGGCAAGTAGCACGGGCTATGGTGAGCCCGTAGTGGACTTACCTGGCACAGGACCGGGGCAAGTAGCACGGGCTATGGTGAGCCCGTAGTGGACTTACCTTCACAGGAGCGGTGCTGTATAATTGCTCTTCAGAGGCTTTAGCGAGTTCTTATATTACTGGGCGGCACGGACTGCCACATGGGTGAGAGGAGACCAAGGTGTTTATGGGGGTGTGAGGCCCGTGTCGCCGCCTCACCCGACACCTCCACAACTGCCTCACTCACCACTGTATCTACTCATGCCACCCCCCCCCCCCTTCCCTCACACCGCCCAACAAGGCTCGTTGAGTATTTGTGTTTCACAAGGTAGCCAACTTCATCCAGATGTTCGACCAGCCACGTGAGGATATCTTGAGGTTATCTTGCGATGATTTCAGGGCTTAGCGTCCCCGCGGCCCGGTCTTCGACCAGGCATCCTTTTTGTTACACACCCCCAGGAAGTAACCCGAAACAGTTATCTAACTCCCAGGTACCTATTTACTGCTAGGTGAACAGTGGCATCAGTGTGAAAGAAACTCTGCCCATTTGTTTCCACCTCCGCGTAGGACCTTAGGACTACGAGTCCCGAGCGCTGCCCACTCAGCCGTCAGGCCCTGTTAAGAAGTTGATGGCTACTTGACGTTCATTACCTGCCACGTAATTTAGTTCAACCTACTTAATTACTGACAAGCCAGGTGAGAACTGAATCGTTCGTGTATGACGAAGGAGTGCCTGAGAAACATAACAGATGCTACACTGCTTATTCAAAGACAGAACACCGAGAGGAACACAGAGAACACAGAGAACACTGCTTGATAACACATCTCCATCACACTTGGGTAGAAGCACGCTGTACGCAGCACGCTGAAACACGTTGTACTGAACGGGGTGAGAGTAGTTTGAGCTACCTCACCCCTGTGTGTGTGTGTGTTTGTACCTCAATAAACTTAATTTTAATTTCACACCGCCACCACCAGCACCACCAGTACACTGTCACCACTATCACAGCACCAGCACCACCAGTACACCGTCACCACGATCACCACCACCAGCACCATCAGCACAACAAGGCACGAAGAGCTAGACCTCACTTCCTGGTAGTCACTGTGAGGTAAGCACGACCACCACCACCACCAGTACTGCTGGCATTACCACCACGACTACACCCACCCACCCACCACCACTCCACCCACCACCCACACCAACCTAACAACCTGTGTCTGCCTGGCCAGCAGAGTCGGCGCCTTTACAGTCGATAAAAGCGGGCTTTAAACGACAGACTTGCTCTTCTAAATGCCAACATATGCAAATAGATTACGGCTTCGTTACAGGCCGGTGATTGTTTTAGAGCATCCAGGCCTCCCCTCCCGGGAGATGATAAGCAGCATGCTATACTGTTAATGGTCTTGGGTAAGGCAGGTGAGTGAGTTTACTACAGGCGCTGGAGGTGTACTGGATCCGTCTTGACTTACGCTCACATGTCTCTTTGCGGCCCCTCATCTACCGCTGCTTACATAACCGTGCCTCCGACGACAGAGGTTCACATCATTTGGTCACCATTTGGTCCGGGAGTCATCTCCCGTCACGCAGGCTGCAGTTGCGCCTCCACAGATCTCCAGCATCATCTCTTGATACTGGTAATGGCTCAAAAGAGCCACCACTTACGGGCTATTCATGCCCGTGCCATCTCTTGGGTGGCTTAATCTTTATAAATCAATCAATCGACAGAGATTCAGGGGCCAGATTCACGAAGCAGTTACGCAAGTACTTACGAACCTGTACATCTTTTCTCAAACTTTGGCGACTTTGTTTACAATTATTAAACAGTTAATGAGCTCCGAAGCACCAGGAGGCTGTTTATAACAATAACAACAGTTGATTGGGAAGTTTTCATGCTTGTAAACTGTTTATTAAATGTAAACAAAGCCGTCAAAGCTTGAGGAAAGATGTACACGTTCGTAAGTACTTGCGTAACTGCTTCGTGAATCTGGCCCCAGCTCTTGCACCCGCCTCCTAATTAGTTCAACCCTTACACACACACTTCTAATGCTGTTTTTGCTTGTATAACTCTGACAGGCAGTTATTCTCCATTTCCTCTAGTGCTTTCCATTTGTTTACCACTCAAGCACTACATGAAAACTTACATATCTTTGGCTCACCTGTGTTTTTAGTTCCTGCCTGGGCCATCCTGTTAAGACATACTTTCTTTGCTACCTTGTCTATACCTCTCAGTATCTTGTACGTTGGGATCATGTATCCTCTGATTATGGTAAGTCTCAGGACCTTCTCTCCAGCTTACAACGTGAGGGGCTCCACGCATGTGCTGCATAGTCTAGGATGGGTCTTACATACATTGCATATAGTCTTATCAGTTATTTACTTCTCAGGTTCCCTAAAAGCCACTGTTATGTCTGCCAACGTCACAAATGCCGCTGATGTCATCCTGTTTGTGTGTGCTTATGGTAGTGGACACGGAATAGTATGGTGTCCTTGTTGCAGTCTGACACCAGCCTCTCCCTAAGTCTGTATGTATTCATCTTGTGTCCTTCCAACTCTCCCCATTCTAATTGCCTTACACATTTAGATTGAATTCTAGTAACCATTTGTTATGGTTACTAGACCTATCACATAAAATGAGCACAAGGCAATAACTGGTAAATTACTGTACTAGCTCTAACAAACCGAACCCCCCCCCCCAAAAAAAAAAAAGAGGCAATAGGCCTATAGAACAATTTCAAAATCACGAGCCTTCTTCATAGAAAAACCTGTTGGCAAGGGTACAGGATTTGTCCCTTATAATCTTTATGTTCACATATACGACCTAGAGGCAACATTCAGTGTTGTATCATCTATAACCAAAGTCTACCGTAGACTGTTTATGAGCAACAACCGTAGACAACACAACAGTCTCTCAACTGATGCAAACAAAGTCTTCCATTGGACCAGAGAACACCATATGATGATCGGTGACACAGAAAATACCAGCTGCTGCCACAATGAAAAAGTGAAGAACAGAATGTAAACCACAGACACCACAGACCAATTGTACACAGAGCAGAAGGGCGACGATGGACAACTTGGGAGTAATGCTGGAGAAAACACACAGGTTTAAAAGATATAATATACTGACTGTCTCACCTGCAAGGCAATCTATAGGCTGGATAACAAGAACCTTTCAAACCAGAGGGGGGAATTATCAGGGGGAAGCGCCAAGCCATTACGACTATGTAGCACTGGGAAGGGGTCAGGATAAGGATTTGGGATGGGACGGGGGGAGGGAATGGGTACCCAACCACTTGGACGGTCGGGGATTGAACGCCGACCTGCATGAAGCGAAATGCCCAACCACTTGGGCTGGACGGTAGAGCGACAGTCTCGCTTCATGCAGGTCGGTGTTCAATCCCCGACCGTCCAATCTGTTGGGCACCATTCATCCTCCCCCCCCCCCGGTTCCATCCCAAATCCTTATCCTGACCCCTTCCCAATGCTATATAGTCGTAATAGCTTGGCATTTTTCTCCTAATAATTCCCTCCCCTTCTTCTTTATCTATGATGTTGCTACAGCTAAACTGTCCCTTTTAATGCTGGTCAAACCACCTGTTTGTGCAGAGAACCTTTAGTGCTCAAATGTATTCAGAGCAACACCTTAATTACTGGGCACGCCGCATATCTCTTTAGAACTACACTCCCTAGAAGGCAGGCGGCAGATGCATCAATGAGCCGCGTCTGGAGTATGCTGTAGGGAACCTTTTGCAATCTCCACGCTGGAATAATTCCCCATGAGAAGGCGTGGCAGGATGTGCAACATAGCCCCTTGGAAGAGTTTGGAGGGAGTAAGCGCACTAGGAGACCACTCGGTGAACACTAAGGAACCACAAGACCTCAACACTCTCGCTCTATATATCAGCAGACTTGCCAACAGACCCGTGCAGAACTCTGCTGGAGGAGGAATTTGATGAACACAGAGTGAGTGCCTGATCAACCGGTCTGTATTGCTGGCGTCTTACTGTGAGCTGTAGAGAAGATAGCCACAACATTACACACACACACACACACACACACACACACACACACACACACACACACACACACACCACACACACACACACACACACACACACACACACATACACACATGTGTAGTTAAGTGCCTCCTCCCTATCACCTTGAAAATCGGTACGACATTTGCCTTCTTCCAGCAACTGGGCAATTCCCCCGACATAAGTGACTCATTAAAGATCATTGCCAGAGGCACGCTGAGGGCCTGCGCTGCCTCTTTTAGTATCCACGGTGATACTTTGTCTGGTCCAACCGCTTTATTTGCATCCAGTGTTGTCAACTGTTTCATTACCTCCTCTGCTGTCACCTCTATATCTGATAGTCTTTTCATCTAGGGTAATCTCTTCTAACAATGGGAGCCGCTCAGACTCGGTTGTGAACACTCCATGGAAACTGGCATTCAGTACCTCGCAGATTTCCTTGTCACTTTCTGTATATGCCCCTTCTGTTTTCCTCAGTCTTGTCACTTGGTCATTTACCGACATTTCCTTCTTATATGGCTATATAGTAATTTAGGTTGCTTTTCCGTTTTAATTGCAATATCATTCTCATAATTTCTTTCCGATACTCGTCATATGTTAATGTAATCGTTCCTAGCTCTGTTACATCAAATCCTGTTGTCCTTTGTCCTTTGTCTGTCCTTTGTGTGATGTGTGGAAAAATAATAGTTAGTAGTTAGTTACAGTTGATTGATTGACAGTTGAAAGCCGAAAGAGCAGATCTCAACCTCCGCAAGGACAACTAGTGAATACAACTAGGTGAATACAACTAGGAGAATACAACTAGGTGAATACAACTAGGTGAATACAACTAGTCATTGCGGATCTTATTTACCCAGCAATTATAAAGT
This sequence comes from Procambarus virginalis, assembly GCA_020271785.1. Lineage (NCBI taxonomy): Eukaryota > Metazoa > Arthropoda > Malacostraca > Decapoda > Cambaridae > Procambarus > Procambarus virginalis. Next base: position 17,622,042 of record WNGS01004946.1, read on the forward strand.
GAAGCACAGTAATCTTCCAATTAAAGGCAGCCCCAAAGACCCTGGAGACCATGTCACTGTCCACTCCCCCGTGGTCACTGTCCACTCCCACGTGGTCACTGTCTACTCCCCCCGTGGTCACTGTCCACTCCCACGTGGTCACTGTCCACTCCCCCCGTGGTCACTGTCCACTCCCACGTGGTCACTGTTCACTCCCCCGTGGTCACTGTTCACTCCCACGTGGTCACTGTTCACTCCCCCTCTCCCCCACACCTCCTAGTATCTCCCCCCACACCTCCCCCCACACGCCCCAGTACCTCCCCCCACACCTCCCAGTACCTCCCCCCCACACCTCCCCCCACACCTCCCAGTACCTCCCCCCACACCTCCCAGTACCTCCCCCACACGCCCCAGTACCTCCCCCACACCTCCCCCCCACACCTCCCAGTACCTCCCCCACACCTCCCAGTACCTCCCCCCACACCTCCCAGTACCTCGTTCCTAAGAGGGTACTGAGTTACGTTGATTTCACGCTCATTAGACCTGCTTGTAGAGTGCCTCTCGGCCCCGCCCCTGTCAAACCCCTTGACGGGGGGCGCAGAACCCCCTTGACGGGGGGCCTATATGCTATACGCTATAGCGTATACGCCTGCCACGGAGATACGCCCGAGGGTTAATGGTGTCTACATCAGCGGGCGTACCTATATACGCTTATTTACGCCTCACTACCTGCAGATGACGTAGGGGGGGACTAGATGAGTGATAGGCTGGTTGTGGCAGCCCCCAGCCAGCCCCCCTGGAGGCGACTATATTGGTCACTATAACTAGTATAATTAGCATAACTAGGACTAGGGGTCACTGTGACTAGCATAATCAGCGGGCGACTCCTTCCTGCCTGCCTGCCGCCTGCCTGCCTGCCTGCCTGCCTGCCTGCAGACGCCGCCAATGGCCACCAAAGATGCAAATTAGGTAATTGGTTTTCGGAGGGTGATCTAAGAATAGCTGTAACCCGTCTATCCTATCCCGGCTTAGTTTACTCCTCTCCCGTCTCTCATTCCTGTCCTTCTAAAGCCTCCCTTTATATATCTATATATCCTGTCTACCTCTATCTTTCTTCCTGTTGTTTCTCTTGGATTCTGAGAGCATTGTCCCTCTCTCTCCTTTCGTTCTTCTTCTCGTTCCCTCATTCTTGTTCTTTAAAACGTTCTGTCACTCCTGGCTGGACAGAAGCAGAGCAGGTGAGGGAACAGTAAACTGACAGGTAAAGAACCAGTTAGTTTGACAGGGGATGTAAGACAGGCGGTGTGATACACTTGAGTCGGTGTCACAGCATGGCGGTCAAGTTACCAGCTCAAGCTGTCAACCTCACGAGGCAGGAGGACACACCTCACAACCTCACGAGGCAGGAGGACACACCTCACAACCTCACGAGGCAGGAGGACACACCTCACAACCTCACGAGGCAGGAGGACACACCTCACAACCTCACGAGGCAGGAGGACACACCTCACACCTCACGAGGCAGGAGGACACACCTCACAACCTCACGAGGCAGGAGGACACACCTCACAACCTCACGAGGCAGGAGGACACACCTCACAACCTCACAAGGCAGGAGGACACACCTCACAACCTCACGAGGCAGGACACACCTCACAACCTCACGAGGCAGGAGGACACACCTCACAACCTCACGAGGCAGGAGGACACACCTCACAACCTCACGAGGCAGGAGGACACACCTCACAACCTCACGAGGCAGGAGGACACACCTCACAACCTCACGAGGCAGGAGGACACACCTCACAACCTCACGAGGCAGGAGGACACACCTCACAACCTCACGAGGCAGGAGGACACACCTCACAACCTCACGAGGCAGGAGGACACACCTCACAACCTCACGAGGCAGGAGAACAGGTACGGTAATTATGAGGAGAAAGCGCTAAGCTATAACGACCACACAACACCCGGTATTCATAAGAGGATACGGAGGAGGAGGAGGAAGGAATGGTGCCCACCGCTTTGACGGTCGGGGATTGAACGCCGACCTGCGGGAGAGTGACCCATAACTAAAGAAAGAACAACAAATGAACCCGAATGTGTTCTCGAGAACATCCCCCGATGACGCACACTGCACATTTGTTTCCGCCTTCGCCGGGGATCGAACCCGGACCCTTAGGTAATACCCGAGGTTGAGTGGCGTGAAGTATAATGAGGCAGAATGGACAACGATGGGTTAGGATGATGGGCTAGGATGATGGGCTAGGATGATGGACTAGGATGATGGGTTAGGATGATGGGCTAGAATGATGGGCTAGGATGATGGGTTAGGATGATGGGCTAGGATGATGGGCTAGGATGATGGCCTAGGATGATGGACTAGGATGATGGGTTAGGCTGATGGGCTAGAATGATGGGCTAGGATGATGGGCTAGGATGATGGGATAGGATGATGGCCTAGGATGATGGACTAGGATAATGGCCTAGGATGAAGGGCTAGGATGATGGGCTAGGATAATGGCCTAGGATGAAGGCCTAGGATGATGGACTAGGATGATGGGCTAGGATGAAGGCCTAGGATGATGGTCTAGGATAATGGGCTAGGATGAAGACCTAGGATAATGGGCTAGAATGAAGGCCTAGGATAATGGGCTAGGATGAAGACCTAGGATAATGGGCTAGGATGAAGGCCTAGGATAATGGGCTAGGATGAAGGCCTAGGCTAATGGGCTAGGATGAAGACCTAGGATAATGGGCTAGGATGAAGCCTAGGATAATGGGCTAGGATGAAGACCTAGGATAAGGGCTAGGATGAAGGCCTAGGATAATGGGCTAGAATGAAGGCCTAGGATAATGGGCTAGGATGAAGACCTAGGATAATGGGCTAGGATGAAGGCCTAGGATAATGGGCTAGGATGAAGGCCTAGGCTAATGGGCTAGGATGAAGACCTAGGATAATGGGCTAGAATGAAGGCCTAGGATAATGGGCTAGGATGAAGACCTAGGATAATGGGCTAGGATGAAGGCCTAGGATAATGGGCTAGGATGAAGGCCTAGGCTAATGGGCTAGGATGAAGACCTAGGATAATGGGCTAGGATGAAGGCCTAGGATAATGGGCTAGGATGAAGACCTAGGATAATGGGCTAGGATGAAGGCCTAGGATAATGGGCTAGGATGAAGGCCTAGGATAATGGGCTAGGATGAGGCCTAGGATAATGGGCTAGGATGAAGGCCTAGGATAATGGGCTAGGATGAAGACCTAGGATAATGGGCTAGGATGAAGGCCTAGGATAATGGGCTAGGATGAAGGCCTAGGATAATGGGCTAGGATGAAGGCCTAGGATAATGGGCTAGGATGAAGGCCTAGGATAATGGGCTAGGATGAAGGCCTAGGATAATGGACTAGGATGAAGGCCTAGGATAATGGGCTAGGATGTTGTGTAGGGAAGTGCAATGTAAACAAGGGACAGATTCCCTCCTCTTGCTTAAATCCAGTGAGAACTTGCCATGTCATATATATATATATATATATATATATATATATATATATATATATATATATATATATTATATATATATATATATATATATATATATAAACTTCCAACAAATTTACTCATTATAAGGTTCTATGAGGATTCTGCTTGTTATCATCTGAGAAGGACACAATGTTGAGAGAGCACCTGGTGTTGTGTGCACCGAGGAGGCGGCGAGGGTGTGCCTCGCAGCGCCGCCCCGCGTCTCCTGAGGTAACTCCGTAGGGCTCAGAGTCTGGCTGCTCGCGTCGGGACTAAATTATGGTGATCAGTCCTCAAAATTATTGGGCAACATGTTTTAACACCTGTTTATGGTGGGTTACAGATCTGAGTTGCGGCGTGTGTGTGTATCACCGAGTTGTGTTTGCGGGGGTTGAGCTTTGCTCTTTCGGCCCGCCTCTCAACTGTCAATCAACTGTTTACTAACTACTTTTTTTCCCACACCACACACACACACACACACTAGGAAGCAGCCCGTGACAGCTGACTAACTCCCAGGTATCTATTTACTGCTAGGAAAGAGGGGCATTCAGGGTGAAAGAAATTTTGCCCATTTGTTTCTGCCTGTTGCGGGAATCGAACCCGCGCCACAGAATTACGAGTCCTGCGCGCTATCCACCAGGCTACCAGGCCCCTGTGTGTGTGTGGTGTGTGTGAGAGAGAGAGAGAGAGAGAGAGAGAGAGAGAGAGAGAGAGAGAGAGAGAGAGAGAGAGAGAGAGAGAGAGAGAGAGAGAGAGAGAGAGAGAGAGAGAGAGATTACAGACTCTAGAGAGCACACGCAGACCCCAATAACAGCGAGCATTACAATGTGATCCACGTGTACACTGTATATCAAACCAAAATGACATTATGGTAACAGAGCCATAGTTAGCAAGGTAATCACACCTCACATAATAAGAAAAAAAACTCCATCTTGAAATTACGTCACTCAGATAATATTTTACCCCTCCCCCCAAAAAAAAAATTAACACCTAATATAACAGTCTAAATAAAGTACTGAACTTTACCTGTAAAGTAACTCAGTTCACTTTATTTTCACAGCTTATAATTACTTTATAAAGTTTCACTTATCTATCAGAAGTCTATGTGGACCTCGTCCGAAAACTTTATAAAAACAAAGCTAACATATGCCTCTTCAAGTGACACGAGTTATTGCCTCGTCAGCGGGTTTCAGACCATTGAGACCTGTGTCAAACTTGACGGAGGAGAAGGCCCATGTGGCCGCTCATGGGCCACACCAGCCACACTGATGTGGCTGTGTACTGTGACACAGACACTAGGTACGCTTGCGACACATCCCTTCCCCCCCCCACCATCCCCTGAGTAAACAACCACCTCCTCCTCGTTTATCAACACAGCCAGCCACACCCCAACACAGCCAGCCACACCCCAACCAGCCAGCCACACCCCAACATAGCCACATGCCGCCAGAACGACTCCCAGATCATGTTCGACAACTGAAGCAACACCTCACCTCACCTCATTTTACCTCACCTCACCTCATTTTACCTCACCTCTCCCTGATGTCTCAAGAGATTCTCACCCGCAAGTGCCTCTCATAACTGCTCGTAAGCAACTGAATAAACAGTACACAATGTGGTTAAGGCAAGATGGTAATCAAGGGGTACAATCAAGCAGGGTAAACAAGGGGGTAAATCAAGCAGGGTAAACAAGGGTACAATCAAGCAGGGTAAACAACGTGTTTACAAATCATGGGACAAAAAAAAACGGTAAATAATATAGATAAACAGTAAACTTTGAGGTACAAAAACGGGACGAACAAAGCGAGTCTAAACCACGGGAACAAACAAGTTCACATACGGGGACACAGAGAATACAAACAGGCGGTAAACACAGAGAGTAAAGAGGATAAACACAGACAAAGTGCTCTCATGATAAGGACCCACAAAAAAACACCACAAGAGGCAAAAAAAAAAGGTTACACAAATGTAGCGAAGGAAGGAAGAAGGAAGGAAGGAAGGAAAGAAGGAAGTAAGGAAGGAAGGAAGGAAGAGGGCAGTTTTAGTTT
>WNGS01004946.1:17628590-17641114 GCA_020271785.1 Procambarus virginalis
ATATTAACAAAAGTAATACAATTATAATAAAAGTAATATAATTATAATACAATAGATACATTACTACTACAAGTAATAATTTGATCCCGTTTGTATATTATTTGTATTACTTTATTACTGGTAGGTAATAGGTGTTAGTAGTAGTAGTAAAGTTAGTAAAGTGGGGAGGGAGGGAGGGAGTTGTCTGGGGGAAAGCGCCAAGCCATTACACTATATAGCTGGTGGTGGGGTCAGTGTCGACAGGCCTTCTTGTTCAGTTATTTGTCTCGACACCCTGTCCCACACACCACACGCTGCCAGGCCTACACACCCTACACGCTCCAGGCCTACATACCCTACACGCTGCCAGGCCTACACAATCCTACACGCTGCCAGGCCCACACATCTACACGCTGCCAGCCTCACACCTACACCGTGGCCTCCTCCCTCATCAGCATGGCGGGTCTTAAGTGGCGTGGGTGTGAAGGTATCTCTCCTAACTCACTCTTCTAGTTTTTTTAGATCTCACCTTATCGCTTATCGGCGCACTTCACTAAGACGTAAAGCCACTTCGTCAATTCAGGTGTGTCTAAGTGGTTCTTGCCTCTCCCCCCGCCCCTTGTCCTCGTAACAGTCACCAGGTATAGTAATGTATCGCCCCATTACAGATTGGAACCAGGACGGACTCACGTCAATTATCTGTGTCTAAATTCTCGCTCGGAAATTCTTGTCTTAATTTCCTTCCGTGTATTGCCTCCCCATCTTCCTTCACCAGTCTCCCAGTTCCTTCCCGTCCTCCATCTCTTACAATAATGATAATAATAATAATAATGATGTGAACGGGAGGTAATATCGGAAAGGTTACCAGCGCGTGTCTAATCAAAATATTAAATAGTCTTACAAGATATTACAGACATTGAACATCCTCCAATATATGACTCTTCACATCACTGTTGAGCTCCGTTCAACCGCTGGCAGATAAGATAGGATCAATATGATAAAGCACCAGCCAGTGTGTCTGTATAGCTCCTGGAAGACAAGGCTCTGAGATAGCACAGAGGAAACATGCCTAACCACTAGGACCATCGGGGGATTGAACGCCGACCTGCAGAGAAGCGAGGCTGCCTCTTTGGGTTCTGGTGGTTCTTCTACTCCCAAGCCGGTCTTAGGGGCGGGGTTGACTCGCCATGACTTGATCCTTCAGGCTGTTCCTTGGAGCGGCCCGCATGCCCAGTGTCCTTGTCCACATGCCCCACATGACAGCTCGGTCGATCCGACTGTGGCTAAAATATTCCATGTGAAATTTATGAAGTTCCTATATGATTATTATAATGTTATTAACGTTTCTTTAGTGAGACGTTAGTGAGGCAGGGCCAAGAGTGAGGCAGGCCAAGAGTGAGGCAGGGCCAAGAGTGAGGCAGGCCAAGAGTGAGGCAGGGCCAAGAGTGAGGCAGGGCCAAGAGTGAGGCAGGGCCAAGAGTGAGGCAGGGCCAAGAGTGAGGCAGGGCCAAGAGTGAGACAGGGCCAAGAGTGAGACAGGGCCAAGAGTGAGGCAGGGCCAAGAGTGAGGCAGGCCAAGAGTGAGGCAGGCCAAGAGTGAGGCAGGCCAAGAGTGAGGCAGGCCAAGAGTGAGGCAGGGCCAAGAGTGAGGCAGGCCAAGAGTGAGGCAGGGCCAAGAGTGAGGCAGGCCAAGAGTGAGGCAGGGCCAAGAGTGAGGCAGGCCAAGAGTGAGGCAGGCCAAGAGAGAGGCAGGGCCAAGAGTGAGGCAGGCCAAGAGTGAGGCAGGGCCAAGAGTGAGGCAGGGCCAAGAGTGAGGCAGGCCAAGAGTGAGGCAGGCCAAGAGTGAGGCAGGGCCAAGAGTGAGGCAGGCCAAGAGTGAGGCAGGCCTACAGTGAGGCAGGCCAAGAGTGAGGCAGGCCAAGAGTGAGGCAGGGCCAAGAGTGAGGCAGGCCTACAGTGAGGCAGGCCAAGAGTGAGGCAGGGCCAAGAGTGAGGCAGGCCAAGAGTGAGGCAGGCCAAGAGTGAGGCAGGCCTACAGTGAGGCAGGCCAAGAGTGAGGCAGGCCAAGAGTGAGGCTGGCCTACAGTGAGGCAGGCCTACAGTGAGGCAGGCCAAGAGTGAGGCAGGCCTACAGTGAGGCAGGCCAAGAGTGAGGCAGGCCAAGAGTGAGGCAGGCCTACAGTGAGGCAGACCTACAGTGAGGCAGGCCAAGAGTGAGGCAGGCCAAGAGTGAGGCAGGGCCAAGAGTGAGGCAGGCCAAGAGTGAGGCAGGCCTACAGTGAGGCAGGCCAAGAGTGAGGCAGGCCAAGAGTGAGGCAGGCCAAGAGTGAGGCAGGCTACAGTGAGGCAGGCCAAGAGTGAGGCAGGCCTACAGTGAGGCAGGCCAAGAGTGAGGCAGGCCAAGAGTGAGGCAGGCCAAAAGTGAGGCAGGCCTACAGTGAGGCAGGCCAAGAGTGAGGCAGGCCAAGAGTGAGGCAGGCCAAGAGTGAGGCAGGGCCAAGAGTGAGGCAGGGCCAAGAGTGAGGCAGGTCAAGAGTGAGGCAGGCCAAGAGTGAGACAGGCCAAGAGTGAGGCAGGCCAAGAGTGAGGCAGGGCCAAGAGTGAGGCAGGGCCAAGAGTGAGGACAGGCCAAGTGTGAGGCAGGGCCAAGAGTGAGGCAGGGCCAAGAGTGAGGCAGGCCAAGAGAGAGGCAGCCAAGAGTGAGGCAGGCCAAGAGTGAGGCATGCCAAGAGTGAGGCAGGCCAAGAATGAGGCAGGGCCAAGAGTGAGGCAGGGCCAAGAGTGAGGCAGGGCCAAGAGTGAGGCAGGGCCAAGAGTGAGGCAGGCCAAGAGTGAGGCAGGGCCAAGAGTGAGGCAGGCCAAGAGTGAGGCAGGGCCAAGAGTGAGGCAGGCCAAGAGAGAGGCAGGCCAAGAGTGGGGCAGGGCCAAGAGTGAGGCAGGGCCAAGAGTGAGGCAGGGCCAAGAGTGAGGCAGGGCCAAGAGTGAGGCAGGCCAAGAGTGAGGCAGGCCAAGAGTGAGGCAGGCCAAGAGTGAGGCAGGGCCAAGAGTGAGGCAGGCCAAGAGTGAGGCAGGCCAAGAGTGAGGCAGGACAAGAGGGTCGTCGAGGCAGCATCTGCTAAAACCGTCTCCTTAGACCATTATTGCTCAGGAGTCATTGGTCGGCAGCTGATTGGCGGATGACAGGTCTGTCCGCGCCGTGATTGGTGGGATCGGAAGGGAGGCGCTCGGTAAATGGTGAGGACTTTTACATCTGGTGCTCCAGTACACTATGTACGCCCCAGTACACTATGTACGCCCAGTACACTATGTACGCCCCAGTACACATGTACGCCCCAGTACACTATGTACGCTCCAGTACACTATGTACGCCCCAGTACACATGTACGCCCCAGTACACTATGTACGCTCCAGTACACTATGTACGCCCCAGTACACTATGTACGCTCCAGTACACTATGTACGCCCCAGTACACTATGTACGGCCCAGTACACATGTACGCCCAGTACACTATGTACGCCCCAGTACACTATGTACGCCCCAGTACACTATGTACGCCCCAGTACACATGTACGCCCCAGTACACTATGTACGCCCCAGTACACTATGTACGCCCCAGTACACATGTACGCCCCAGTACACTATGTACGCCCCAGTACACTATGTACGCCCCAGTACACTATGTACGCCCCAGTACACATGTACGCCCCAGTACACATGTACGCCCCAGTACACTATGTACGCCCCAGTACACATGTACGCCCCAGTACACATGTACGCCCCAGTACACTTGTACGCCCCAGTACACTATGTACGCCCCAGTACACATGTACGCCCCAGTACACATGTACGCCCCAGTACACATGTACGCCCCAGTACACATGTACGCCCAGTACACTATGTACGCCCCAGTACACATGTACGCCCCAGTACACATGTACGCCCCAGTACACATGTACGCCCCAGTACACATGTACGCCCCAGTACACTATGTACGCCCCAGTACACATGTACGCCCAGTACACATGTACGCCCCAGTACACTATGTACGCCCCAGTACACTATGTACGGCCCAGTACACTATGTACGCCCCAGTACACATGTACGCCCCAGTACACATGTACGCCCCAGTACACTATGTACGCCCCAGTACACATGTACGCCCCAGTACACATGTACGCCCCAGTACACTATGTACGCCCCAGTACACTATGTACGCCCCACTACACATGTACGCCCCAGTACACTATGTACGCCCCAGTACACTATGTACGCCCCAGTACACATGTACGCCCCAGTACACATGTACGCCCAGTACACATGTACGCCCCAGTACACTATGTACGCCCCAGTACACTATGTACGCCCCAGTACACTATGTACGCCCCAGTACACATGTACGCCCCAGTACACATGTACGCCCCAGTACACTATGTACGCCCCAGTACACTATGTACGCCCCAGTACACTATGTACGCCCAGTACACATGTACGCCCCAGTACACATGTACGCCCCAGTACACATGTACGCCCCAGTACACATGTACGCCCCAGTACACATGGTCGCCCCAGTACACATGTACGCTCCAGTACACTATGTACGCCCCAGTACACATGTACGCCCCAGTACACATGGTCGCCCCAGTACACATGTACGCCCAGTACACATGGTCGCCCCAGTACACATGGTCGCCCCAGTACACATGTACGCCCCAGTACACATGGTCGCCCCAGTACACATGTACGCCCCAGTACACATGGTCGCCCCAGTACACATGTACGCCCCAGTACACATGGTCGCCCCAGTACACATGGTCGCCCCAGTACACATGTACGCCCAGTACACATGGTCGCCCCAGTACACATGTACGCCCCAGTACACATGTACGCCCCAGTACACATGTACGCCCCAGTACACATGTACGCCCCAGTACACATGGTCCCCAGTACACATGGTCGCCCCAGTACACATGGTCGCCCCAGTACACATGTACGCCCCAGTACACATGGTCGCCCCAGTACACATGGTCGCCCCAGTACACATGTACGCCCCAGTACACATGTACGCCCCAGTACACATGGTCGCCCCAGTACACATGTACGCCCCAGTACACATGGTCGCCCCAGTACACATGTACGCCCCAGTACACATGGTCGCCCCAGTACACATGGTCGCCCCAGTACACATGGTCGCCCCAGTACACATGTACGCCCCAGTACACATGTACGCCCAGTACACATGGTCGCCCCAGTACACATGTACGCCCCAGTACACATGGTCGCCCCAGTACACATGGTCGCCCCAGTACACATGTACGCCCCAGTACACATGGTCGCCCAGTACACATGTACGCCCCAGTACACATGGTCGCCCCAGTACACATGGTCGCCCAGTACACATGTACGCCCCAGTACACATGGTCGCCCCAGTACACATGTACGCCCCAGTACACATGTACGCCCCAGTACACATGTACGCCTCTGTCTATCTCTCCATCTAATTGTATTCTCCTAATTGTACTTGCGGAGGAGGAGGGGGGGGGGGGTGTTGAGCTTCGTCTCTTTGGTCCCACCTTTCAACTGTTAATCAACTGCTTTCTGAGGCTATTGGGCTCTTGTCATATCTATATTTGAAACTGCAGCCGCATGCTCCAAGGACTGGTCTGATGTACGTGATATTTACAGTTCTGAATGATTTCTTATACAATTTGTAAATGTAGTTATGATGTGAGCTTCATGAGAGGTGTTGGGTGTGATACCAATCCTCTGTGCTTACCTCTGTGCTTACCTCTGTGCTTACCTCTGTGCTTACCTTTGTGCTTACCTCTCACTTCTGTATTTACTATTTTATTTACTATTTGTCCCTGCAGGATTAAGCTGTTAGTTCGTGCATGGACCCCGCCGTTCTGACCATCAGTTGTCCTAATATACCGACTCCCGCCCTATTTTCCTCTTACATATCTACTATATTACACACACACACACACACACACACACACACACACACACACACGCACGCACGCACGCACCACACACACAGAAAAGGGTGACAGACAAGAGGCACTGAACTACAGGCCAGTGTCCTTAACTTGTATACCATGCAAGGTGATGGAGAAGATTGTGAGAAAAAACCTAGTAACACATCTGGAGAGAAGAGACTTCGTGACAACCCATCAACATGGGTTCAGGGAGGGTAAATCTTGCCTTACAGGATTGATAGAATTCTACGATCAGGTGACAAGAATTAAGCAAGAAAGAGAAGGGTGGGCGGACTGCATTTTTTTGGACTGTCGGAAAGCCTTTGACACAGTACCCATAAAAGGTTGATGCATAAGCTGGAGAAACAGGCAGGAGTAACAGGTAGGGCGCTCCAGTGGATAAGGGAGTACCTAAGCAATAGGAAACAGAGAGTTACAGTGAGGGGTGAGACCTCAGACTGGCGTGAAGTCACCAGTGGAGTCCCACAGGGCTCTGTACTTGGACCTATCCTGTTTCTGATATACGTAAACGATCTCCCAGAGGGTATAGACTCATTCCTCTCAATGTTTGCTGACGACGCCAAAATTATGAGAAGGATTAAGACAGAGGAGGACAGCTTGAGACTTCAAGAAGACCTGGACAAGCTGCAGGAATGGTCGAACAAATGGCTGTTAGAGTTTAACCCAAGCAAATGTAATGTAATGAAGATAGGGGTAGGAAGCAGGAGACCAGATACAAGGTATCATTTGGGAGATGAAATACTTCAAGAGTCAGAGAGAGAGAAAGACCTGGGGGTTGATATCACGCCAGACCTGTCCCCTGAAGCTCATATCAAGAGGATAACATCAGCAGCATATGCCAGGTTGGCTAACATAAGAACGGCCTTTAGAAACTTGTGTAAGGAATCTTTCAGAACATTATATACCACATATGTCAGACCAATCCTGGAGTATGCGGCTCCAGCATGGAGTCCCTATCTAGTCAAGCATAAGACTAAACTGGAAAAGGTTCAAAGGTTTGCCACCAGACTAGTACCCGAGCTGAGAGGTATGAGCTACGAGGAGCGACTGCAGGAATTAAACCTCACTTCGTTGGAAGACAGAAGAGTTAGGGGGGACATGATCACCACATTCAAGATTCTCAGGGGAATCGACAGGGTTGATAAAGACAGGCTGTTTAACACAAGGGGCACACGCACTAGGGGACACAGGTGGAAGCTGAGTGCCCAAATGAGCCACAGAGATATTAGAAAGAACTTTTTTAGTGTCAGAGTGGTTGACAAATGGAATGCATTAGGAAGCGATGTGGTGGAGGCTGACTCCATACACAGTTTCAAATGTAGATATGATAGAGCCCATTAGGCTCAGGAAACTGTACACCTGTTGATTGACGGTTGAGAGGCGGGACCAAAGAGCCAGAGCTCAACCCCCGCAAGCACAACTAGGTGAGTACAACTAGGTGAGTACACACCCACACACACACACACACACCAACACACCTAGCAACCAGGAACCCAGGGGGGAATGCAACACCCCAGCACACCACCCAATAGGGCCCCCTCTCCCCCAGCACAAACCCTCCCTTGCCAATGCACAATGCCCATCAGAAACCCAGTCCTCCCCTCCCTTACACCAAGTAGCCCCTGCTTCCACAGCCCCGGTCTTCCTCCTGCCCCAAGCAGGCCTGAGGAAGACCTAAGCCCTCCACCCCACACTCACCTCCCCTTGAAACCTGGAAACTACCTCACAGGAGGAGGAGCCTACCCAAGTAACATTGACCATAGAACAACTTCCTACACTTGTGGGGAGTGAGGGTGAAATTGGATACAAGAAAGTGAGCTTCAGGTAATGTACTCAAACATTGATGGGATTACCAATAAAGCAAGTGAACTGGCTGAAAGGGTGCAAGAAGAAAACCCTGATGTAGTAGGACTAACAGAAACAAAATTGTCAGGAGTGATAACAGATGCTGTGTTTCCAAAGGACTACTATATAGTAAGGAAAGAGAGGGAAGGGAGAGGAGGTGGAGGAGTGGCCCTGCTGATAAGGAAGGACTGGAGTTTTGATGAGATGGAAATTCGGGCTGTGACGGATTCAGAGATTACATAACAGGAACTATAACAATGGGTGGACCTAAGATAATAGTGGCAGTCATGTACAACCCTCCCCTAAATGACAGAAGACCAAGACAGGAGTTTGATAGGAACAACATGGCAACCATTAATATAATAGAGAGAGAGCAGCTTCAGTTGCCTGCAGGAATGGCTCCAGACTCTTAATCATGGGCGATTTCAACCATGGAAAGATAGACTGGGAGAATGGGGACCCACATGGTGGTGCAGATACGTGGAGAGCTAAACTCTTGGAAGTGGCAACAAGGAATTTTCTGAGCCAGCATGTCAAGGAACCCACAAGAGTGAGAGGCAATGATGAACCAGCTAGACTCGACTTGATATTCACCCTGAATGAGTCAGAAATAAGGGAAGTCAAAGTGGAAGCCCCCATAGGAATGAGTGACCACAGTGTACTGACCTTTGAGGACTTGTGTGGTGGAGTAGGGATAACCTATCCAAGGATGGGAGTGGAGGGAAAAAGACTGAATTACCGAAGAGGAAAATATGAAGAGATGAGGAGCTTCCTCAGAGGAATACCATGGGAAACAGAACTTAGAGACAAGAATGTGCAGGTCATGATGGATTTTGTCACCCAGAAGTGCCAGGAAGCTGCAGACAGGTTTATCCCTGTCCAAAAGGAGAAAAACGAAAAACAACAGAAAAACCCATGGTTCAACCAGGAATGCAAGGTAGCGAAGCAACTGAGTAAAAGAACATGGAGAAATTACAGAAATAACAGAACACCAGAGAGCAGGGAGAGATACCAGAGGGCCAGAAATGAGTACCTCAGAGTGAGGAGAGAAGCAGAGAGACAGTTTGAAAATGACATCGCGAGTAAAGCCAAGACCCAACCAAAGCTGCTCCACAGCCACATCAGGAGGAAAACAGCAGTGAAAGAACAAGTGATGAAGCTGCGAAAAGCGGAGAACAGATACACAGAGAATGACAAGGAGGTGTGTGAAGAACTCAACAAGAGATTCCAGGAGGTCTTCACAATAGAACAAGGAGAAGCCCCTGCACTAAATGAGGAGGTGGCAAACCAAGCAACCTTGGAGGAATTTGACCTCACCAGTGATGAGGTCAAAAGGTGTCTGCTGGAGCTGGATGTGACAAAGGCTGTTGGGCCTGACAGAATCTCACCATGGATACTAAAGGAAGGTGCAGAAGCACTAAGTGTGCCACTCTCTATGGTGTATAACAGGTCACTGGAAACAGGAGACTTACCAGAAAGTTGGAAGACAGCTAACGTGGTCCCAATATACAAAAAGGGTGACAGGCAAGAGGCACTGAATTACAGGCCAGTTTCCTTAACTTGTATACCATGCAAGGTAATGGAGAGAGATCGTGAGGAAAAGGCTCGTAGAGCATCTAGAGGGAAATAACTTTGTAACGCACCACCAACATGGGTTCAGGGATGGTAAATCGTGCCTCACAGGTTTAATAGAATTTATGACCAAGCAACAAAAATTAGGCAGGAAAGAGAAGGGTGGGCCGACTGCATTTTCCTGGATTGCCAAAAAGCCTTTGACACAGTACCGCACAAAAGGCTGTTAAAAAAGTTGGAGCAACAGGCAGGAGTAAAAGGGAAGGTGCTCCAGTGGATAAGGGAGTACTTAAGCAACAGGAAACAGCGAGTAACGGTGAGGGGGGAGACATCAGAGTGGCGAGATGTCACCCAGCGGAGTCCCACAGGGCTCAGTACTTGGACCATCCTGTTTCTAATATATGTGAACGATCTTCCGGAGGGTATAGACTCATTCCTCTCAATGTTTGCTGATGATGCAAAAATATGAGAAGAATCAAGACGGATGAAGATAGACAGAGACTACAGGATGACCTGGATAAACTGGAGGAAGGGTCTAGAAAATGGCTGCTAAAGTTCAACTCGGGAAAGTGTAAGGTGATGAAATTAGGAGAGGGAGCAGGAGGCTGAACACAAGGTATCATTTGGGAGGGGAAATCCTACAAGAGTCAAATAGAGAGAAAGATCTGGGGGTTGATATCACACCGAACCTGTCCCCAGAAGCCCACATCAAAAGAATATCATCAGCGGCATATGCTAGACTGGCCAACATAAGAACTGCCTTTAGAAATTTGTGTAAGGAATCTTTCAGAACCCTGTATACCACTTATGTAAGACCAATCCTGGAGTATGCAGCTCCAGCCTGGAGTCCATACCTAGTTAAACACAAGACAAAGTTAGAGAAGATTCAGCGGTATGCCACCAGGCTCGTCCCGGAACTGAGAGGATTGAGCTACGAGGAAAGGCTAAAGGAGCTGAACCTCACATCCCTGGAAAACAGAAGAGAAGAGGGGAGACATGATAACCACTACAAAATTCTCAGGGGAATTGACAGGGCGGACAAAGAGAAACTCTTCACACGGGTGGGACACGAACAAGGGGACACAGGTGGAAACTTAGTACCCAGATGAGCCACAGAGACGTTAGAAAGAATTTTTTCAGTGTCAGAGTAGTTAATAAATGGAATGCATTAGGCAGTGATGTGGTGGAGGCTGACTCCATACACAGTTTCAAGTGTAGATATGATAGAGCCCAGTAGGCTCAGGAATCTGTACACCTGTTGATTGACAGTTGAGAGGCGGGACCAAAGAGCCAAAGCTCAACCCCCGCAAGCACAATTAGGTGAGTACAATTAGGTGAGTACACACACACACCACACACAACACACACACGGTGGTGGCTGTGTGGACAGCACGCCGGTCACTTAATCCTGTGGCCCGGGTTCGATTCCCGGCCCCG
The DNA here is from genome assembly GCA_020271785.1 of Procambarus virginalis. Classification (NCBI taxonomy): domain Eukaryota; kingdom Metazoa; phylum Arthropoda; class Malacostraca; order Decapoda; family Cambaridae; genus Procambarus; species Procambarus virginalis. The sequence continues at coordinate 17,639,421 of WNGS01004946.1, forward strand.
GCGAGGAACAATGAGCAGAGTTTCTTCACCCTGATGGCCCCTGTTACCTAGCAGTAAATAGGTACCTGGGGTTAGACAGCTGTTACGGGCTGCTTCCTGTTGTGTGTGGAGGGGTGGGGGGGAGTGGGGAATTAGTTAGTTAGTAGTTAGTAACAGTTGATTGATTGACAGTTGAGAGGCGGGCGAAAGAGCCAGAGCTCAACCCCCGCAAGCACATCTAGGTGAATACACACACACACACCAGTCGACATCTTACCTTGAGGTTACCTTGAGGTGCTTCCGGGGCTTAGCGTCCCTCGGCCGGTCGTCGACAGGCCTCCTGGTTGCTGGACTGATCAACCAGGCTGTTGGACGCGCCTGCGCAGCCTGACGTATGAGTCACAGCTGGTTGATCAGGTATCTTATAAATACAAATAATACAAACCCACGGAAACGCTACGAAACGAAGAGGCCAATTGGTTGCTGCTAAACAGATTATTATTATTAACATCTTTATTGACAAAATAATTACAATTGCCTAATCTGAGGATTTTGATAGTCTGATTAAAGTGAGGATAATGCTAGTAGTCACTGTCACGCAGGACAGAGGGTCATACATAAGACAATAGGTCTAAACTGTAGGGTGAAGCACATATATATCATGGTTACAATCAATGTTTTAATAGATGGATATGTGAAAACAAGTTTCTACTGTGCACTGCCACACAAGGCAGGGATGGTTCATAGGTGATGCAGCTTAGGAGTAATATACAAAAATTGTTCTTCTTTTAAAATGGACAAGCAAATTTTGGGTAAATTGTTAGGATGTCGTCCAGAACACCTGAGTCAATAAATAGTTACACAGTTGGTGGTACAAGAGGCCAGGAGGTCTAAAGTCCTTTACGGTTTCACATTCATCAATGTAGTGTTCTAGTGAGTGCATTAAAGGTTTATCACAGAGTTTACAATCTGAGTATTCTGGTAGTGGCTCAGCCTCACTAACCTGCCAGATGTGTCTATAGCCAAGGCGAATTCGCGCAATGACTACATCACATTGCCTGGTTCGGCTACTATGCCGACCATACAAATACCTATTATTACAAAACTTTGTCATAACTTTTAATACTGCAGCTTTCAGGTCTCTGGGCATTTCTTAGTTCTTCTAAATCTGATTAATTTCTTTATTTGTATGTTTCTAAAACTGCATTAGATAGTCCAAAGTCATAATCAATGGTTTTCTTTCCTGCAAGCCTATTGGCCAATCGATCTACGAAGTCATGTTTTCCAACTCCAACATGGGATGGGATCCACACAAATTTTATACAAGAGTTATTATCATTGGCAAAGATACATTTCCATTTAATATTACAAGCTACGTCCGATATACATTGCGATGGGTTATTTAAGGACTGCAGAGCACTTTTAGAGTCACAGAAAATAACTCCACCACCATTGAGCTTAAGGTATTCAGTGGCTAGATAAATGCCCACTAGCTCGGTCTGCGTCGTGCTAGCCCAGTTGTTCAGTCTCTGTGTAGTAGACATGATCATCATTCCCTTTATACACTGCACATGCACAACCTGTTCTACCAGTGCCTACTGCACAGAGCCATCAGTAAAGGCAAGGATTCCGTCGGTTTGAGAATGTGAAGATGACTGCAATAGCTTCTAATGTTATACATTCAAAATGTCAGTGTTATACATTTGTTTAACACT
>WNGS01004946.1:17650542-17664394 GCA_020271785.1 Procambarus virginalis
ACCTCCAGGGGCTAGATTCACGAAGCAGTTACGCAAGCACTTACGAACCTGTAAATCTGGGAGGGGTGAGAGGTCAGCCTTGGAGGGGTGAGAGGTCAGCCTTGGGAGGGGTGAGAGGTCAGCCTTGGGAGGGGTGAGAGGTCATCCTTGGGAGGGTTGAGAGGTCATCCTTGGGAGGGGTGAGAGGTCATCCTTGGGAGGGGTGAGAGGTCATCCTTGGGAGGGGTGAGAGGTCATCCTTGGGAGGGGTGAGAGGTCATCCTTGGGAGGGGGTGGTGAGAGTCAGCTTGGGAGGGGTGAGAGGTCAGTCTTGGGAGGGTGAGAGGTCAGCCTTGGGAGGGGTGAGAGGTCAGCCTTGGGAGGGGTGAGAGGTCATCCTTGGGAGGGTGAGAGGTCATCCTTGGGAGGGGTGAGAGGTCAGCCTGGGAGGGGTGAGAGGTCAGCCTTGGAGGGGTGAGAGGTCATCCTTGGAGGGTGGAGAGGTCAGCCTTGGGGGGTGTGAGGTCAGCCTTGGGAGGGGTGAGAGGTCAGCCTTGGAGGGGTGAGAGGTCAGCCTGGGGGGGTGAGAGGTCAGCCTTGGGAGGGGTGAGAGGTCAGCCTTGGGAGGGGTGAGAGGTCATCCTTGGGAGGGGTGAGAGGTCAGCCTTGGGAGGGGTGAGAGGTCAGCCTTGGGAGGGGTGAGAGGTCATCCTTGGGAGGGGTGAGAGGTCAGCCTTGGGAGGGGTGAGAGGTCAGCCTTGGGAGGGTGAGAGGTCAGCCTTGGGAGGGGTGAGAGGTCAGCCTTGGGAGGGGTGAGAGGTCAGCCTTGAGTGAGTGGGCCCGGAGTTGAACCCCTCCACCAAGAGCTGTGATATAGCACCACTAATTGTAGATTTTGCACGGTGAGCTGTTCTCGCTCCCTGACTCAGGCAGACACTGCCTGCGTGCAAGCACATCGCTAATTTACCGCTCGTCAAGCAGGAACATCCCGCCTTCTACTGCGCTTCTCTTTCTCCTAGTTCCTCTCCGCCTTCCCTCTCCTGTTGCCTGCCTTCCCGCTCTCCTGTCCGGTTCATTTTCTCTTTCGTTTCATCCGCTATCGTCATACTCACTCTCACTCTCTCTCTCTCTCTCTCTCTCTCTCTCTCTCTCTCTCTCTCATCTCTCTCTCTCTCTCTCTCTCTCTCACTCTCTCTCCTCTCTCCTCTCTCTCTCACTCTCTCTCTCTCTCTCTCCAGGAGTCAGACGATGCCTGGTAGAGTTTCATGTCGGGAGATTTTCTGGTTGACTGTGTGTAGGGCATCGCAGTTCGCCACACTACACCACTACTCTCAATGTGTTCACACATACATGTACCTCCAGGGTCAAGCTTCAGCTCTCGAATCCAGACTTTCCAGCTGTCAACGTCCAATGCAATGACTGCGTGAGTGTCTCCTTTCACACTTACTTTTAAAACTGTAAATGAAGTAAGCTTCTACTCCCTCCTTGTCCTGTTCATCCCATTTTTCAACTGCTCTCACACTCAAGAAGTATCTCAGCACATTGTGGTTCATCGATGTTTGTAGCTACCATGTCTTCTCGATCTCGTGTTAACTATCGTAAATTACTCCTTTTGCATCTTCTCATTTCTCCTGTGTTGTGTCTCCATCATGTCTCCTCTTTCTCTTCTCCGAAGAGGTGAAGCTTCTTCAATCCATGGACTTCGTACCTCATCCTACGTAGTCCTGAGACGCACAGGTTACAAACTTATGTTCCTTTTCAAGTTCATTATTTGATTTTTAAGGTGGGAACTCAACATCGGGGGCTGCATACTCTAGGACTGGTCTCACGTAGGTGGTGTGCAATGTTCTGACTGTCGTTCTATTCAGGTCTTCGGTAGTTTAGGGCATGCCTCTGATGTTATCCTGTTTATGTTTACTTCTGTTGTCGCTCTGAGTGTTAAAGCTACTCCTTATTTGTGCGGGTGTGGTTGTTACAGGGAGGTGGTTGACCCTTCAGTGTGTACAGTCCTGATGGTCTTCTCTCTCTATTCTCAACACTTTACTTTGTGACAATACAACGCACTGTAGCACAATGCTCTACACTGTGCTTACATCACATAGTATCAATTACATCGTATTGTATCACACTACACTGTCCCGTACAGCTCTTACCAAACAATAACATTTGTATTGAAAGTTCTCTCAGCTGGTAAGGTGCAAATGGGCAAAGACATTTGACGATTCACATTTAAAATCCTTTAGAGCATCAGCTGTTCAACCGTAAACATCACGTGTGGTTAACCACGTGTAAAACAATTAAGACATCAGCTGTTTAGTGAATACAAACAACACTTGTGCGGGCTCACTCTTATCCCAGGCGGATATAAACAACGACACGAGTGATATAAGTAGACTTGAGTTCCTTGGTGTACACGAGTGAATATTAGTTTTGTCGAATGTGTTGAGGGTGTGGCTGAGAGGTGTGGCTGAGAGGTGTGGCTGAGAGGTGTGGCTGAGAGGTGTGGCTGAGAGGTGTGGCTGAGAGGTGTGGCTGAGAGGTGTGGCTGGGAGGTGTGGCTGGGAGGTGTGGCTGAGATGTGTGGCTGGGAGGTGTGGCTGAGAGGTGTGGCAGGGAGGTGTGGCTGAGAGGTGTGGCTGAGAGGTGTGGCTGAGAGGTGTGGCTGAGAGGTGTTGCTTCCTACCAGCGCTTACTTAGTAGTGACAACGGGGATGTGAGGTCTACTTCTTTAAGGCCCGTCTGCTGGTCTTGTGCTTTTTGTGTTATAATTTAGCTTTCTTTAGAAGGCCTGGTCGACGACCGGGCCGCGAGGACGCTAAGCCCCGGAAGAATCTCAAGGTAGGTCTTGTTGATCACTATTTTGTTGTTGTCCAAGTTGGCCTTAAACGTGTCGAAGGAGCGGGCTTCCACAACTTTTTTCCGTTAATGCATTTTCGTATTGACCTCCCGTACAGGGTGCGAGTATTTCCATAAAATGTCGTCGTCTCATTTATGCTTCTGGTTTCCACTTGTGTCCGCCTTTCTCTCCTTTTACAAAGTTTGTACTTATCCATCTTTCTATTCCCCTTAATATCTTGCATGTTGTGATCATAATACCTCTGTTTCTTGTGTCCTCCAGGGTTTTGAGATTTCGCTACCTTAATACTGTCCTCGTAGCTTAACCCTCTTTATTCTGGGAGTAATCTTGTTGCAAACCTCTATTCGTCTCAATTTTGATTTTGTGCTTCATGAAGTGTGAATTTCGGTTATTGCTGCATATTTTAGTACTGGGCTAACATAGGTTGAATGAATTACCTTGACAGAACCATTATTTGGGTTTCAAATACTGTTCTGATGTTTGCCAGCATCCCATACAATGCCGATGTTAGCCTGTTCATGTGTGTCTCTGGTGTTTGTGTTGGAATTATATCCCTTCCTAAATCACTTTTTCTCTCTGGTTCTTGTAGTTTGTCCGACCTTTGTGGTGTAGAGTCCCGAGCTCCTTTCTGCTTTTCCCATCTGCATTAAATTACACTTGTTGGATTAAACTAATAGCCATTTGCCTGCTCACTCCTGGAGCTCAAGGCACCCGTTAACTTTCTGCAGTCTTTCTCGGTTTTTACATTCCTCATTAGTTTAGCATCATCTGTAAATATTGTATATATGAGCTCACTCCTTCGGGCAGGTCATTCATATAAATTAAGAAGAGTAAAGCCTCTTGGACCGAGCCTAGAGGTACACCCTACTTGCTCCATCCCTTCAGCTTGATCAACAACGTCTCTCTGACTGTGAACCTTTATTTTCTATTCGACAGGTACGACCTCACATATTTCAGTGTTGTCCAGGTTATCCCAGCTTGTCTTTTAATTTTTTACGAGGGAAAGACCACTCTAGGGGAAGACACACCAGGGAGACCACACTAGGGAGACCACACCAGGGAGAAGACCATACGAAATTGAATCCACACAAAAGGGAAGACCTATTTATGCAGATATTCCTGCGCGGGCCACAAGCCTCTGGCTGACCCACCGAGTGTTAAACATTTCAGCCTTCCTGAAGCGGTGGATGAGTGTTCGGGATTCGCCTGTTGGCGTCAATAAGGTTATGTCCAATGTCTTTAATGTCTTGTGTGCTCTTAAATCTCAGTGATAATCCTATTTGGTATGTAACTTTGCACTGTGTTAGATAATGTTTTAGTGGTCTATTGGGCACTTCTCCATAATGCCGACATGTCTTCTCTTCCTGAACCTGTAAGGTGGAACAGCATACCTGTGTGTACGGGGGGGCAAGATTAGGTCTCAGGTCCCGTAAGCACACACGCACCACCACACACATACACTCCAACATATCTCCAAGTAATCAGAACTTTACGTCTCAGTAAAGTCAATCGCATCAAGGCTCGGTTCACCACGGAGGGAAGGTGCCACAGACACACACATAGTGCTGGCAACATTCTCCTTCACTGGTACCTATTTTACTGCTAGGTAACAGGGGCATAGGGTGAAAGAAACACTGCCCATTGTATCTCGCCGGCGCCTGGGATCGAAAGAAGGACCACAGGATCACAAGTCCAGTGTGCTGTCCGCTCGGCCGACCGGCTCCCTTGTGGACAGTCTTTCTATATATGGGTGTGGATTCGTGAGTGTGCGTGTACGCATCTGCTTGTGCCTGCAGGATCGAGCTCTAGTTCTTGGACAAAGTCTTTGTAGCCGATTGTTGTCTAATGCAATGACTTCTGCTCTATTCCTCATTATATCTACTTTTGAAATTATGAGTGGACTTCGCTTCTACAAACTTGCTCATCTAATTAATTCCTTTTCTCACAACTTTTACGTAAAAAAATAAACCATTCAGCTTTCTGATACATCTGATTCTCAGATTTTATCCATGGCCTGTTGTTCTATTGGTACTGTGTGTGTGTGTGTGTGTGTGTGTGTGTGTGTGTGTACTCACCTAGTTGTACTCACCTAGTTGTGCTTGCGGGGGTTGAGCTCTGGCTCTTTGGTCCCGCCTCTCAACCGTCAATCAACAGGTGTACAGTTTCCTGAGCCTAATGGGCTCTATCATATCTACATTTGAAACTGTGTATGGAGTCAGCCTCCACCACATCGCTTCCTAATGCATTCCATTTGTCAACCACTCTGACACTAAAAAAGTTCTTTCTAATATCTCTGTGGCTCATTTGGGCACTCAGCTTCCACCTGTGTCCCCTAGTGCGTGTGCCCCTTGTGTTAAACAGCCTGTCTTTATCAACCCTGTCGATTCCCCTGAGAATCTTGAATGTGGTGATCATGTCCCCCCTAACTCTTCTGTCTTCCAACGAAGTGAGGTTTAATTCCTGCAGTCGCTCCTCGTAGCTCATACCTCTCAGCTCGGGTACTAGTCTGGTGGCAAACCTTTGAACCTTTTCCAGTTTAGTCTTATGCTTGACTAGATAGGGACTCCATGCTGGAGCCGCATACTCCAGGATTGGTCTGACATATGTGGTATATAATGTTCTGAAAGATTCCTTACACAAGTTTCTAAAGGCCGTTCTTATGTTAGCCAACCTGGCATATGCTGCTGATGTTATCCTCTTGATATGAGCTTCAGGGGACAGGATATGTGTGTGTGTGTGTGTGTGTGTGTGTGTGTGTGTGTGTGTGTGTGTGTGTGTGTGTGTGTGTGTGTGTGTGTGTGTGTGTGTGTGTGCGTGCGTGCGTGCGGTGGCGTGCGTATGGTTCCCACGGTTTAATTAGCATGCGGTCTTCCTCCTCCGTGACCCCATCCTTAGTGGTGATAACCTCTAGTGAAGCCTCGAACCCGGGCCGTGTGTGTGCTGGTAACCCTGGAGGGTGAAGGTCGACCTCAAGAGCCGGGTAGTTGATGATAGTGGGGGAGGGGGGGGCATGGACGTCGAGGATCACCACTCGGCACCTGGTCCCTGGAGGAGGAGAGGTGGTGGTGGTGGAGCATCCGGCACCTGGTCCCTGGAGGAGAGGTGGTGGTGGTGGAGCATCCGGCACCTGGTCCCTGGAGGAGAGGTGGTGGTGGTGGAGCATCCGGCACCTGCTCCCTGGAGGAGAGGTGGTGGTGGAGCATCCGGCACCTGGTCCCTGGAGGAGGAGAGGTGGTGGTGGAGCATCCGGCACCTGGTCCCTGGAGGAGGAGAGGTGGTGGTGGAGCATCCGGCACCTGGTCCCTGGAGGAGGAGAGGTGGTGGTGGAGCATCCGGCACCTGGTCCCTGGAGGAGGAGAGGTGGTGGTGGAGCATCCGGCACCTGGTCCCTGGAGGAGGAGAGGTGGTGGTGGTGGAGCATCCGGCACCTGGTCCCTGGAGGAGGAGAGGTGGTGGTGGAGCATCCGGCACCTGGTCCCTGGAGGAGGAGAGGTGGTGGTGGTGGAGCATCCGGCACCTGGTCCCTGGAGGAGGAGAGGTGGTGGTGGTGGAGCATCCGGCACCTGGTCCCTGGAGGAGGAGAGGTGGTGGTGGAGGAGCATCCGGCACCTGGTCCCTGGAGGAGGAGAGGTGGTGGTGGTGGAGCATCCGGCACCTGGTCCCTGACAACACCGAATCCCATCCACCCGGACCAGTCAGTAGACCGACGCGGCATCCTCGTCTCTTACAGGTCGACGTTCGATCTCCGACAGTCGAAGTGGTTGGGCACCATTCCTTCACTCCATCTTCGCGACCCTTACAAGTGTTATATAAGTCATACTGGCTTAAACTCTCGCTCCTGATAATTGTCATTCCTTTGAACTGAAAATGATCCTCCTGTTATGTATATATAACGTTGTATAAGATTATATCTCTGTGTTATAAGATTGTGGTGACTGGGAGGGAGGGTACTAGAGGTACCACGGTATGATCACACTTCGGCACGGATCATGCATCTGTGGTACAGGCCGGGGGTACCTGAGGATGGTACGCCCGCTGTGGTACAGGCCGGGGGTACCTGAGGATGGTACACCCGCTGTGGTACAGGCCGGGGGTACCTGAGGATGGTACACCCGCTGTGGTACAGGCCGGGGTACCTGAGGATGGTACACCCGCTGTGGTACTGGTCGGTTGTAACTGTGGACGGTACACCCGCTGTGGTACAGACCGGGGGTACCTTGAGGATGGTACACCCGCTGTGGTATTCTGGTCGGTGTACCTGTGGACGGTACACCCGCTGTGGTACAGGTCGGTGTACCTGTGGACGGTACACCCGCTGTGGTACAGGCCGGAGGTAAAAGTAACCCAAAGGTTATGTAATTGTTTGAGTTTACACGGTGTCAGTTAAATTCAATTTTCTAAATAACAGTTATTGTACCAATTCATTATCAGAAACTACATTACTCTTGCTGTCATTATAATCCTTGGGTGCCTAATTACCCTCCCCAGATCATCCTTTATCACCGAAACAATCATTATCACTGATATGTTAACTGCTTTCATTATGATTGCTGTCTTAAGTATTATCCCAATCAATTACTAGGCATCCATCAGTCTCAGGAGACTATGGAGTTGGGCTCTGGTTGTCGGGTCTCGAGTGGCTTCTCCAGGACGCAAGACCAGGGTAGGTTGATACGGAGGTGAAGCTGTTACCCATGCAGCAGGTGCCCCCCCCCCCCCTCCTCCTCTCCACGGCTCGGAAAGTCTCCGTGGAGACTGTCTAATAAATTACCCCCCTTTATAATAGTTCACTTACACTGCAGGCCCAACCCGGCCTCTTACCTAAATAGCCTCATATATAAAGGAATCCACGAATCCGTTAAAATTGCGATGTATTAGTAAAAACTTATAGTGCAGAATATTGATGTTTTCCATGCATCATTTCGATAGGTATGAGGGTGCTTGGGTACGTACGTTTCAACAACTATTCTTCTCGACAATGAACTATTTACACTGTAGCTACACAACTATACTAACCTACACTGTACTTTTCACTATATGTATCTCTTTCATATACATGGTTCCTGTACACAGTAGACATAACTACATATACCCCCTGTATACTGCACCTCCGTCCGTTATACAGTGTTGACCCCGTCTCTCTCTGTGATGGCGTGTGGTCTTGTAGCTCGTGGCCCTGCCTGGAGGACGGTTCCTGGCTCCTCTCTGGCTTGTATTCCCCCTTCATATCCTCGCCTCTATCCTGACTATCTCCTCGCCTCTATCCTGACTATATCCTCGCCTCTATCCTGACTATATCCTCGCCTCTATCCTGACTATCTCCTCGCCTCTATCCTGACTATATCCTCCGCCTCTATCCTGACTATATCCTCGCCTCTATCCTGACTATCTCCTCGCCTCTATCCTCACTATCTCCTCGCCTCTATCCTGACTATATCCTCGCCTCTATCCTGACTATATCCTCGCCTCTATCCTGACTATATCCTCGCCTCTATCCTGGACTATATCCTCGCCTCTATCCTCACTATATCCTCGCCTCTATCCTGACTATCTCCTCGCCTCTATCCTGACTATATCCTCGCCTCTATCCTGACTATATCCTCGCCTCTATCCTGACTATATCCTCGCCTCTATCCTGACTATATCCTCGCCTCTATCCTGACTATATCCTCGCCTCTATCCTGACTATATCCTCGCCTCTATCCTGACTATATCCTCGCCTCTATCCTGACTATATCCTCGCCTCTATCCTCACTATATCCTCGCCTCTATCCTGACTATCTCCTCGCCTCTATCCTGACTATATCCTCGCCTCTATCCTGACTATATCCTCGCCTCTATCCTGACTATATCCTCGCCTCTATCCTGACTATCTCCTCGCCTCTATCCTGACTATATCCTCGCCTCTGTCCTGACTATATCCTCGCCTCTATCCTGACTATATCCTCGCCTCTATCCTGACTATATCCTCGCCTCTATCCTGACTATATCCTCGCCTCTATCCTGACTATATCCTCGCCTCTATCCTGACTATCTCCTCGCCTAATCCTGACTATATCCTCGCCTCTATCCTGACTATATCCTCGCCTCTATCCTGACTATATCCTCGCCTCTATCCTGACTATATCCTCGCCTCTAGCCTGACTATACCTGGCCTGATCACCTTCCTGTCTCTGCTTATATCGCTCGTAAATATACTTATTAGATCTACATTATACCTGCATCATACTTGTCATAGGCTTTATTATACTCATTCGCATGCCCGGCTTGGACTGCATTATCCCTGCTGCAGCCAACATTGTACTTGCACTAGATCTAACCACCTTAGGGCGCATCATATTTATACAATATCGGTTTAAGACTACATTATGTCAGTCCTCATCTCCATCATCCCATCCCTCCCCTGGTCACTCATCATACCTTCCCTGGTCACGTGGTTCACTCATCATACCTCTCCCTGGTCACACAAAGCACCCACCACCAGCGCCATACCCTTCATATAATGTATTACAATGACTTAGAAGCCCCATTAAAATCAAAATTTGAAAAAAATAATACAAAACTTGGAAGGAGCCCCATTATCTATTTATCTATGTCTTCTTATATCACGAGGGTTGGGCGGCGGGAGGGGGACTCTTTTCATCCCCACTACCAGCTTTTCTCCCCACCCCCTCCCCACCACCAGCTACTCAACCCTCCCCACCACAACCTGCCGTCACCCTCACCCGCCCTGGCCAGCTAGCTGTCCCCCCTCGTTAAAGCGTGCTTGTCCACTGCAGATCGTGAGTGGTATATTGCCAATGAGTCGGATTACACGCTCCACCGGGCGCCAGGGTTGGCCAGGAGGCGACCGGCGGGTAACGCAGGCCGATCCTCCAAGTCTTTGGATACGCCAAGTCTTTTAAGGTTGAGCCAAGAGAGGTTTCGGAAAGCTAAGAGAGCGTCTTTTGATAAGCCACCAAAAGCCCGTCTTTGGGTAAATCATGAAGCGAGTTGTTGATTAAAGCAGAAGTCCAGTTTTTTTGGTAAGCCAGCGAGGCGAAGCCCAGCAGTACAGTTACAAATCCATCCCATTTCATTCTCTGGTCTTATATTCCTATCATAACTTCTTGCCTNCTGGGTGTCACGAGGGTCACCTGGTTTCAACGAGGGTCACCTGGGTGTCAATGCGGGTCACCTAGGTGTCAATGAGGGTCACCTGGGTGTCAATGAGGGTCACCTGGGTGTCAATGAGGGTCACCTGGGTGTCAGTTGGTCACCTGGAAGAGTGCTCACCTACACCTGGATGTGGATTTAAGAACTAAGCTTCAAACCGGTTCCTTGGAACTGCAGGAAGCACTCTGCATGTCCACGACCGCAGTATACAATGTCTTTGTGCTTGTATGCAAATGTTTCTGCATTAGCGTTAGCTTCCGTGTGTGTGTGCGTGCATATTCGTCTGCTCATATCTAACGTGAGGTTGCACGCACGTGCGTGTGCGACTGTGTTCCCAAGTGTGTCGACGAAGAAGGCAATACCTCACTATAGCAATGTTTGGGCCGTCAGCTGGAACGCATCCACTTTCAGATCCCAGGTCTCCCCTTTGAGGTAAACCGAAGCCGAGGTCAGTTTACAGGTACCAGACACAAGAGGCAGACGAGGCTGCGCGGGAAATCTGATCTTTATGGCGGGAAAAAGTAGAGACCACTTTGATAAACACTCTCCAATTTCCGATTTAAGATGTAATTATATACGCCGCCGATTGTATCTTCCAATGTGTACGTTCCTAACAGAGCGGAAGATTTATGCAGATTTTTTAAAACTTTAATAATTTAAAAAAAAAAAGGAAATAGTAAAATTTCTCATCAAATTTTCATTTCTTATTCAGAATACCCCCATAAACTTTCTCCTCTATTATTTGTATGTATATTTTTGTTTTTAACTTATCTACATCTTCTCAAATGCTGGAATCGCCAGTCTTAATTTTTGTGTATATATCTTGGCGCCAGAAGGGTGGAGGCGGGGCGGGCGGGAGGCAGCCTGGTGTGGCCTGTGCTTCCTTGCTGTTCAGTCCTCCGCTAGCATGAGCGCTCGCGGCGATTCTGCCTGCACATAAGTGTGCGTTCTTGTTGTTTGTGCGTTCTCATTATTTGTGTAAGCGCGTTCTTGTTGTTTGTGCGTTCTCATTATTTGTGAATGCGCGTTCTTGTTGTTTGTGCGTTCTCATTATTTGTGAATGCGCGTTCTTGTTGTTTGTGCGTATGTGCGTTCTTGTTGTTACGCATATTTGCAATTGTCCGAGTGGTCGAGTTTCTTATAGTGCACTTACCTACAAGTGTCTGTTGGGCTGACTCTCGACTCTTGGGCCCTGTCTACTGTTAGCGCTTATCTCACGCAACTTTTCTATTTTCCCTGCGTCTTAGTACACATCAGGTACTGTGATTTTCATAACACGGAAGGCTTCGTAAGAGTGCAGAAACCTCTACCTTCACTCTCATATAGGCATTTATAATTTTGCTCTTCGTTAATAAACAATTTTTAACCATCTCACCTTTTTCAATATTTTTTTTTTACGTCGCTGGAATGTACGTTATTGGTCTTTAGTAGTTAGATAATCACCCTAATTAACCCATGTTTCGCTTGGGCGTGCCCTCCCAGGACGAAATGGTCGATTACCTCACTTGTAATCAAGTAATTGGGCAGTTCGCCACGTCGGGGCATTTTAGTACTTTTCGATAGAAACTCCAATTACCTTGTTGTCTACTGTGCCGCCATTTGCTTCACCCATCCATGAATTATCAGGGATCAGTGTCTCAGGTGCTTAACTGTCTAGTTGAATCATTTTCTTGCTTTGAAGTCGTTGCAACAATGGCCGCTTGATCAGTTCAGTGTTCCCCCTATCACAGTCTCCACAAACGTCACTTCTTCCCACAAGTGAACTTTCTACAAATTGAAGATTTTTTTCTAAATATATCTTATGTCTTTTCCCTTTGTTATTAACCTTCATTGTTCTTTCTGGTGGCTGCCTTTACAACTGGAGTGGTGCCTCCCGCAAGACTGTCAGTAGCCTGGCCCGTTCTTAGGTAGTGTTTAAGCTGGTGATGGTGAGTAGTGTGTTCCATCACTATCATCGTCTCCAGCGGGGCCTCTGCCGCCACCTCCTGCCCTGCTGGGTCACTTGCTTCTCCCATCACCGGGTTACTTGCCTCCTTTTACACCATTTCTATTAATGTTTTCAATTGTTTCATTTTGATGTGCTACCTACGTACCTATCTTATGCTAGCTGCTGTTTTTGTGAATTTACCTCTCCTCCCGTAGCTTGTCCTCCAGGGCTTCTGTCCTCCAAGACTTCTCTCCTCCCACAGCTTGTCCTCCAAGGCTTCCATGTTCCTGCAGCTACGGCCTGCAATGTCTACTGAGACGTGCATCCTTAATGTTAGTGCACAAGTAATGTGTGCGCGTCCGTGTGTCCATACCCCGTGGGGTTAAGGGTTACCCATGCCACAGCGTGTCACCTGCTTGATGGCACGCCAGCTGTCGAGTATCCTGCAGCTTGCTATTAAGCGTAAACATTCCCTGGCCGCCACAAGAGGAGTGCGAGAGATAAGGGGCAGAGGAGGCCTGTTCATTATAAGACAACGGCGCTGACTGACACTCGCCCCCCACCCCACTCCATTCGTTATCGTTCATGGCTGGGGGGTGGCGTGATGTTATCGCAGCAGTACATATGGAAGATAGCCAACACTCGCTCTTCCTTCCTCGAGAACGATTTTCAAGCGCCTCAACCTGATTTAGTACGTCGTGTGTGGCAGGGAACACGACTGTTGTTGGTATAATGCATTCCTCATTTTCCTTTTTAGATCAACTGCCATCGACGAAGTTCTACAATTGTGAGCTTTCATAAACGGCTTATAATTCCATGCCACCTTATGAGTACCCAAGTTCCCGCTACAGGTCAGCCTTTGTGTCATGTTCAGTACCTGGTGTAAGTCTGGATATTCTTTCGTGAACCATCTGTCCGCACACCTCCAACAATCATTCCGTTTCTCTTTGACCTTAGACTCATTACCCCATCACCGATGATCGACACCCCAATGAAACCTTAAGTGTGCCTTTACAAGTCTCAAGAATGATTGACTGATTGACTGACCGACACTGTTTCTTCTCTACATTTCCCCCTTACTGTCACTTTTGCTCTTCCTCCTTCGCTCGCCTCAAGAGGTCTTTGAGAGGCTACATCTTAGATGGGCTGGGAGAATTATACTAATATGGCCGAGGGGTTCATCCATCACAGACGAAACACATCAGGTCAAGATGATACAGATAGAGGCACGCGAAGACTCTCTCCTAGCCCACCGTGAGGCGACTCATATGCGACTTTAGCCATGAGTCAGCCAAGGATTCAGCTATGAGTCACATCGTATTCTGCCGTGAGTCACTTCATATGCAGTCATGAGACAACTAACGACTGTGAAATCCAATCTATTTTGTTTTATCTCCTCGTAGACAAAATGGCCTCCAATGCGACTTCAGACGATAACTTGTGATATCTAACACTAATAATTTAGAAATAATATAAGAGCATTCAGTGTATAAATATTTCTTGAGTCGCCCGTGGTTCTTCCCTTAAGGGGCGCCTTACCACACTGGCCACCAGTTAAACTAAGACAGTTCCCCGTGAAGCCTCGAGACTGAAATCATTCAAGAAGTGTAACTAATCACCAAGCACGGTCTCTATAGCTCCCCATCAGGGAGGTCTCTAGTGGGAGTGGGCGTCAGGTCAGCCATCAGGGAGGTCTCTAGTGGGAGTGGGCGTCAGGTCAGCCATCAGGGAGGTCTCTAGTGGGAGTGGCGTCAGGTCAGCCATCAGGGAGGTCTCTAGTGGGAGTGGGCGTCAGGTCAGCCATCAGGGAGGTCTCTAGTGGGAGTGGGCGTCAGGTCAGCCATCAGGGAGGTGAGAAACAGCGTGCTGACAGGCTGGAATCATTGGCGTAAATACTCCCCCTGCCACGCTCCCCTCTGATGGATGCGGAGGAA